>OZ023274.1:63493195-63571160 GCA_964007475.1 Hybos culiciformis | reverse complement strand
CGCTAAGAAAATAAGTACATAATTCCAATTTCTCATTAACGAAAGAATTATTATCACAAGAAAACCAAAAAATATATCTTGACTATAATATTATGTATTACTCCCTGTAATATTTACTAAAATGTTAAAATATTATATTTCTATATTTCTTTTCATAAAGACAATTCTTTTATTTTTGAAACAATAATATTTATTTATTTAAAATGGCTTAACAGAAGTCCAAATGTAGCAATTTATACTATATTATAATATTATAAAATAAATAAAATACATAAACTATATAATTAAAATTAAATGCCGATTATTCGACCGTAACAAATTACTTTGAATTCTTAGATTTTGTAGCTGAATAGGACAAAAATATAATACATAATTCTAATTTATGCTGTTTTTTGACCCGTTTTGAAAAAGGGCTTATATTATATATTTTCATTAAAGGACCGTCCATTCTACATACAGCCCTCCACTAAAATGCTCATAATTAATAAAATATACCTAATCAATTTCATTTCAATCTCGTTAACTTTCATCTGGATTAAAGGATGATATTCTACGGTTTCTCATTTTGAATTAGAAGTTATCAACCAGCCAATGGTCTAAATAACTTTCATATACAATTTTAAAAGTTATAATAAATTGTTTATATGAAAAATGAAAAAGATTTTCAATAGTTTAAAAAAATTAGTGTATATACCCAAAAATTTCTTAAACTGGTTTTAATTAAGAATTAAAGTGCGATATGATTGTCTTAAGCTTATTTGCTGTCACAATTATTTTTAATTTAAATTTTGGTTATATAAATGTTAATGTAGATTTCTTATCAAATGTAATCAAATGATATGATAATATTGATAAGCTATCTTTTGTTTTATTTTATTTTTTAAGTTTAGTGGTATTCGTAAATAGTATCTCTCACTTAAGAGTGTATACCTACTAGTTTAATAGAAATAGACCATTCTCAATTCAACCAATTTTTGTTATAAACTTGTAAATACTTGACAAAACTATAATAATTTCTATCTACATAATGTACATTTAATACAAACAAAATAGAAAATTCTTAATTTATTTACATAAATAAAATTGAGAATGTTTTTTGTAAATTTTACTTTTGTGGGCCTACATATTTTTATTTTAATAATTACATTGTTACATGGTTGATGTTAAAAATTTCGAAATATGTAATCCTATCCTTCTACCCTTGTACTAGCATTTTTAACAATAAAATTATTCGTATTTATGTGTCCTTTAATTTTGGTGGTATTGTTTGTACTATGTAGATATTATAATGAAATAAATGAATAAGTTATGTAGATTATTTCATCAGAAACGTCTTCGAATCAAAGAATATTTTTATTGTTTCCAACAACATAACATCGAAACAAAATAAAACCTAATGTCGAATTCTATTTATTTCAATACGTAGAAAAACTATATTGCTTAAACTCTTTTTCTTATCATTAATTGATTAATAAAAAAAAAAAAAAAACATAAAAACCAAGATTATTATTTTCTTAAATTTTAAAAACTAAATTGTTTTCATTCTAAAATCAATAATATTTTTCTAATATTGTTCTAATTAATTGGCAGAAGAAATTATTTTCAAATGGGGTTGGTATATAAATTAATATTTCAATTAACCTGATTATGTAAATAAATCCGGTATATAATTTATATTTTGTTTTTTATTTGTGAAGATTTTAAGCTTAACTTAAGTACGCTTGCTTCTGGAAATTCTTTAAAATAAAGAACTTGTTTCTGGAAATTCTTTAAAATAAAGTTAAATAAAAAAAAAATTTACTTTGCTCCAATTAAAATCAAACCAAAATTTATTTTTTTTATTTATTTTTTTTCTATTTTTGATTTTTCAAATAATAAATAACAAACACATACAAAAAACAAAAACAAACGAGCCACTTTTCTTTTATGTGTTAGTGTGAGTGTGTGATTCAAAGTATTGTAATCAACGACAAAGCGATGTGGGAAATTTCAACTCGACTGGATACCGGCATAAAGGAAGTATAAATAGAGGAATTAGTCCCATACAAAAAATTCTAGAGTACGATTCAAATCACTTGACCAATCCGTTATGCAAAGCCTAACGTTTCCATTACAAAATTCCATACAAAATTTAGGGGAAATTATTTAAGAAAAAAGCTAATGCAATTTTTTATAATAATTTTATTCAAATTTTACCCTCTCTTAAAAGCTCATTGGTCAAGTGATTTGAATCGTACTCTAATAAAAATAGTGAAACAAAAAATCCATATCGCAACCCCATGAGCATTTTTCGAAAATTCCACTCTGACAAATGCTTTTAAAAGTTCAAAAATAGTTTTATACAATTTTGAAAGTTTTAAAAGCTTTTGTGAGAGTGGAAGTCTAAAAAACACAAAAGAAAAGCTCATGGGGTTGTGATATGGATTTTTTATTTCACTATTTTTATTAGCTTTTTTTGTATGGGACTAATTCCTCTATTTATACTTTCTTTATGATACCGGGAAGTGAGTCAATTTTAACTTTCTAAGTTTGCGGACAAGGGCGGTGATTAATAAAGAATTTTGTCTGTTTCAGTTGTTTTCGATATCATAAATTAGGAAGGAATATTCTCAGATTTCAGTTCGAACTGAAATTTTAAGATTTATTTTATTTGATAACGAGAAAAAGTAAAACAATATTGATAATATATAATATATTATATATATACTGTCTGCCGATTTAAGCCTTATAATTTATAATAAAAAAAATATATATATATTATAATAAAAAAAAAAAAATTAATTATTAAATATTTTAGTTGTTGTTCGTGTTGTTCTAATCCCGAGGTCCTAGAAACTAAGCCAAGAGAAATTTATCCTAATTTAGCTGTCAGCAGTCCAATAATTCAACAACCTAAAGCTAGTAGTTCTAATGCCAATTCCCAAGAGATTCAAATTCTAGACAAAAGTCCAATTGTTGTAAAGAAACTAGAAACAACTAAAAGAATACACAATAACGGAAATGATGGTAATTTTGAAAATACTGAAAAAAACATAAAATTTTTGAAGAGTTCGTCAATTGTAATAGGAATCGAAAATCCTAATTTCCAAATGGATGATGGTTTCAGTATTAGGCCAAGAAGTAGTAAAGCTCAAGTCAATACAGAGGAGTATAAGCTGTCAACAAAATCTAGCACCGAGACCATCATAAAAAAAGAATACGGAAATTACAAAGCAGAAGTTAAATAACTCCAGAAAAGTAAATAAGAAAAACAAATAAGAGCTAGCTGAAAATATGTTTTTCAAAAAATAAAATAAGTTGTGCTGTTATTTTTTTTTAAATTACATGTTTTACTTATTATACTGCAGTCATAGCAAAAAGTCATTATACGAGGATACAAAAAGATAGTTGATAGCAAATAAACAGTAATTTTCGAAAACTAAAAAGTTTCGAAAAATGATTTCTAAAATCGATTCAAGGTCATGAAACAATATTGTTCTTTACAAAATTCTCTCTAAAAATTTAATTTAAGCGGAATTATTCTTTTTCAATTTTCATTTACACAATGTATATATTATATAATTATATATACTGCTTTTTTCACTGCATGACCGTTGTATAATCAGTATAATATATTATTACATTTTTTTATATACATATATATTAATAAAATTTAAATAACATTCTGTTCGCATTTAAGGTTCGAAACTAGTTTAGAGGGCAGGCGTGTTTCTCCAAATTCTTATGATTTCCAGTTTGTTGACATTGCTCAGATTCATGTTACTATAAGACTATGAAATCGAATGCTGTAGATTTCAGATGGTCTTAATTAAAAATTTATCAAATTATTATCGCACTACGTTCTCCCTTCACTTATTCATATTTTAAATTTCTGTATTATGACGTGTTATTTCTCTTCTGCCTAGAAAATGGCACAAGTGACAGCTCTCCCAAAAAGTACAGGTGGTTTTCATGCAATTTCAGTAGTTGTCGAAAAACTACATTAACAAGTGTTTTCTGGATAATAATCTTAATTCTCCTTGACAATCAGAATTCAGGAAGAATCTTAGTTGTGTGACGACGTGGTCAAAATAACTGAGATCAGGATATCGTGGCTTTGTTGGTCCGATTAGATTTTAATAATTGGTAAGGCTTTTGACTGTGTCATTAATTAATTGTTAAAAAACTTAAAAGTAATTTCAATTTCTCTCGTTTCTTAGTTAAACTTATATCTTTTTATCTGACTGAAATGTGGCAACAGGTGGTTGCAGGTGACAAATACGTGCTGTTTTTACAGGTAAATTCTGGTGTACCGCAGGGGGTATTTTATCTCCGGATATATTGTATGTTCACAGCTCATCTTCATTGAGTTGTTAAAAACTGTGAGGAAAGTTTTTTTGTGGACGACGTTCAAATATATTTGATGAAACCACCAACAATGTCTAAAACCATCAAAAAACTCGGCGAAACTACGAACAATCGACTGAATTGAATTGAAAAGGCATTTTCTCGCGTTATAAATGTTCATCAAATAAAGATGAACCCAGGAAAAGCTGGCAAATTATAACAGTTTTTTACGAAAAATAGATTTAATTTTTTCAATAATTGAGTTTTTACCATGCAATTGTTTTAACAGAAAAAAAATATTTGGCTGTTCGGTCTTACAAAAGCAAGTCATAACGCCCAAACTATAATTTTTGTAGGAGTCATAAGATCCATGGGCGTTGACACACCAACTGAGTCGTTATGGCTCTATTAAGTGAGTCATAAAACCCGTGGTCGTTATCACTAGGAGCCTGGTGACATCCCACTGGACTTATCATGCCAATTAGGTTACTAGTCTTACTTAGGTAACTTTGAAAATTCTCTAAATATTTGCCACTAGCAAAATGTATTTTGGTTCCAATAATATCTTAGCTGACATGATCTATGAGAATTAAGAAGAGGAAAATTTAAGATTTGTTTACATAAGGAAAATTTAAGATATGTTTACAATCCTCGTAAATTCGATAATACGTCGCGAGTCTCTAACAGTATTCTCGGATATGGTTTGAGAACGTTTTTTAATATTAGATGTTGTGCGTTTTATATAAAATCATACTGACCATTTCTGAGTACTGTTACGCTTTGGAATTCGTTAACACAGGCAATAAAATCAACAACCAGAGAAATGCACTTCAGGCGAGCTCTGACAAGTTATTATATGACAAATCTTCGGTAATATTGTTTCATTTTGTTTTTCTTTACATTTTCTTTACATTTTATTTTCAGTTATCTGAATTATTTCTTCGACAATTTTCTTTTTTCCCATCACAAAAATAATTTTTTTTTTCTTTTATTAGTAAAAACATGGATTTTTTTTCTCGTTTTTAATAAATACAAATTAAAAGATGGAACATCTTGTATTGTACATTTTTCTTCAAAAAATAAAATAAACACAAACAAACTTATGTAAAGATCTTTAACCGCCTGGGCAAACTGGACGCGACGCAAACGTTAATGACTTTAATGACCATATAATTTCACGTTAGCGTCATTAACGTCGTTAACGTCGAGACTGTACGCGTCATACAGTTTCATACATTTAATATTTCTTACGTCATTTGCGTCGCGTCCGTCACGTGCGTCACGTCGAGTTTAACCAAACTATACACAGAAAAAAATAAATTAGAATAATTGACTAAACATAATTAAATAAATCAGCTTTCTTTAATTTAATTAATGTTTTAAACAAATTAATTAATTCAATAGTTGAAAAAAAAATCAAAACTAAATGATTTTTCTAATGACAATTCATTGATTTAAGTTTTAAAATACAAATAATTAACTGAAAGAATTAATAAATTCAATAGTTGTTTTTAACAATTCATTTATTTGAAATATAAAACAAATTTGTTAAAACTAAAATTAAGCTAAATTTAGAAATTATATAAACATTATGTGATTCAGCAAATTTAATTATTGGATTTGAAATAAATATTTCAATATATCAACAAAAGTAGAATTGTACAGTAACATTCTTTGACAATTGTACAAAGTTTTCATAGAAACCGATTTTATATTGTCTATTAATACATTGTTGTATATCACTGACATAGTTTAGTGGAAGAATTCCTAACATTGAACAAAACGGTTAAGTAACGCCTCGTTGTGATAGAACTTAGATGGGTGACCCACCAAAAAAACTAAAAAAAAAAAAAAAGCAATGTCTCGTAGTGAATAGTACTTAGATGTGTGACCAACCAAAAAAGTTTAAAAAAAAAAGAAAAAAACAAAAAAAAAAATTAAAAAAAAACCAAAAAAAAATCAAAAAAAGCATTTGAGTTGTTTTTTGTATTTGAGGGGTCAAAAACGGATAATGCAAATTTAGATATTTCATTTAAATTAGTAAATGAATCAAATAATTACGATTTGTAGCAAATCATTTAATTAAGAATAGCTGGCGCAATTAAACAGTTTAAATGGCTAAAATTCAATCACAAACATTAGATGATTTTATTTGAAGTTTAGATAAAAAGGCTACTCTTTTTTTTCTGTGTAAGATTACATATCATACCTAATAAATAGAAAACATATTGTTAAAATAGGTGAAATGACATCAAAAAATAATTGATGTAAGATCTGGAGTTGGACAGGGACAGAGCCGGCTCAAGCTACAGGCGAGCAAGGCCCTTGCCTGGGGCGCTGAAATAATTGCCTTTGCATAGGGCGCTGAAATTACTTAAATCTTCCAACTAAAATACCGAAAATTGTCAAAATATAGAAAACTTATTTTTACTTCTGCGTTAGGGGTTTAATTTGATACTAGTAAATTATTTTATCAGAAATCTATATATATTCAGAACCTAACTACAGTTAACCATAGTTAAATAAAAGAACAGTCTTCTAAAGTTAGGAATTTAATATTTCTGAGCATATAGTATGCGAATTTCGTATAAAAAATTATAATTATAATGAACAATTATACTAGCCGTAAACAGCCACACGTTGCTTGTGGTTTTGCTGCTGCTCGGCGTTATTTTACCTTTCAACGATATGACATTTATATAATATAGCCGTGCTCAGCTACGGACTCCGAATAATTTTTATTTATTTAGTTCTAAGTGAAATTTCTGTTGTTAGATTGATAGACAATTACAGGAGCTAGTTATTTTATAAATTTGGGAAATAATATAAGGGGAGTTAAGATTTATCATTTCTACTTATTCAATTAAATTATATGAAATTTTTCCCTGAAACAGGTTTCCAAACCAAACTAAATTTGTGTTTAATTTTTTGTTACAAAATTTGTGTGTTTAATCATTTTTATGTACCAACTTTCAATGAAATCGGACAAACTTTTGAAGTTCTCCCCCAGGGGGTGGTCGCTGGGTAGGAAGTTAACAAATTTAAAACAGCCTATAACGACCCCGACCTGAAACAAAGACACGTTTAGGAGCCTATTCGGAACAGACAAAGGACACGTTACAAGCAGCTTACTTTTTTATGGAAGTCGCGATATATAGATTGATTCAGAAAGTAAAACAGAAGTTTATTAACTTCATAATCTATTTAGGGGCGCCATTAAAAAGTTTGCCTAGGGCTCTATTTAGTCTTGAGCCGGCCCTGGACAGGGAACACATATAGGTCCATTATTTTTTATTATTTTTATAAATGATCTATGTAAGACTTTTGAGTTTTGTGAATTTTATTTATTTGTTGATGAGTTAAAGTTACTCTTGAGTTTGATATTTATAGAATTGAGAATGATTTATTTAAACTATCTGAGTGGTGTTGTAAAAATAAATTTTTTTGAATACATATCTAAATGTCATGCGCTATCATATTACTAAAAATCCTGTGTTTTTTGATTACAGTATTAATAACGTATAGTGATAGATAGAACAACTCAAATAAAAGATTTTGGGGTATTATTTAATTTTGACCTTTCATTTTCAAATCATTATTGATATGATAGTATCAAAAGTTTTTTCAATGTTAGGATTTATAAAAAGAAATGCAAATGAATTTAAAGACCCGTATACTATAAAAAGTCTATAAATAAATTTAGTTAGATCAAATCTAGAATATGCAGTTGTAGTATGGATGCCATATTATGAATGTCATATAAAGAGAATTGAAACTGTGCAAAGAAGATTTATAAAGTTTGCTATAAGAAGATTTCTAAATTTTGAACCAAATGTATCCTCATATAATAATAAATGTAAATTAATCGATATTGAACCACTATTGTTTAGAAGAAAATTTATGAGCACAATGTTTGCTTTTGACATTGTTGCAGGAAATATTGACTGCCCACATTTATTGAGTAAGTGCTCATTTGTTATTCCATTTTAAATCTGGTTTAAGAACTTTTACTTCATTTTATATTTCATTTCATAGAACAAATTATGGTTTTTATGAGCCTATTTCAAATTGTATCAGAAACTTAAATTTGTGTCTTGATGTCATGGATTTTAATTATTCTAGAATTGCTTTTAAAAATAAAATAAAAATTAATTTAAAATTGTTATTAGAAATGAATTTATGTATTTGATAAAATAATGCAACTATTCTATGTGAATTTGAAAAATTTATTAGTTATTAGTAATTATTATGTATATATTTAGTTTTAATAAGAGTTTGTATATAATGTTCAGGATCCGTGAAGGATTAAAGCTGGTGGATTGACTAAATAAATAAATAAATAAATAAATAAAGATCTCTAAAACGACTGGCATTTTTCTTTAAAAATTTCAACATAGACTTTAAAATATTAGAACTAATGTGATTAAAAAAAGATAAATCAAAAGAAAATAGTAAACCTAAATCTTTAATTTTGGGTAACTCTATAAAGTTGCTAGCAAAACTAGGATTCTTACAATTATAAAAAGATAAAACCGAATATTTAAGTTTAACGAAAATTTATTACTATTACACCACTTAAGCACAATATTTAAATCATTCTGTAATATTGAACAATCATAGTTAGATCGCACTATAGAAAACATTTTCAGATCATCCACGAAAATCAAATTCTGAGCAAATTTAATGCAGTCAACAATATCATTAATTAACAATAAGAAAAACAGCGGCTCAATATCAGAACTTTGACCAACACCCGATTTAATAAAAACTGGAAAGTCCTATGTGAATTCGTTAATTTTTCACATATGTTTTCTATCTGTAACATAGATTTTTAGTCGCAATAAAATTTTTGACTTAATACTCAAGTACCAAGTACCTATTATTTAAATAAAAACCCGTCTGTATATGAACTTTCAAATTAAAGTTTATTAAGAAAATTAAAACGATTATAAAAATGCTTCTTGATAAAAATTGATGACTGTTACTTGTGAAATTCAAAAACATAATGATTGAGCAAAAAATAATTTGCAAGCAGAAAGTATTGCTGCAAGCTGCTTTCATTAGTGAGTGATGAGTGTTACCAATAATGCAAAAAATAATAATTGCACTTTAATTAATTTCAACAGTACCTTACAGGTTTTCTTCAGCTTAGCCTATAGCTACATGAAAATATGTTAGCTTGGAAATTATGCGGGGATCTTATGACCAATTTAAGCCGTTAATATTTTCTCAAGCGATTCGGTCATAAAATCCCGGGGATCATATGACCGAATTCAACGGTTATAATTTATCGAGAGTTGCGTTCATAAGATTCAGTTTATCTAGAGCTGGTTCCTTACCGGGTCACCAAACACATTTTTTATCGCCATCAAAGTCGAAGGTATTTTTTTAAACTAAAGTTACACAAGTAAAACAGCTTCTTAACTACTTGGTAAAAAACTGATTTAAAACTTTATTAATTTATTTATTTATTCCCTTAATTTTATTCATTATTACAATTTTATTGTAATTTTTATATATATAAATATTTTAGTTTTATAAATCTAATTAAAAATTTTCAAAAAAGTTTTTAAACATAATAGTACAATCATTTGGTTCGAAAAATAGTGGTTACTTGGAAAGTTTTCCGGGAGTTTTGAAAATTGGTAATTTTATAGATTTTGATGTGCTCTTTCCGAATTTGGACTTTGCGACCTCGTATTTTGTCCGCTCGCGCCATCATTTTGGAAAAATGGCGCTTAAAAGAAGTTTTTTGGCAATATCTCCTTTCCGACTGATTTTACGATAAAAACAATTATATACAATGATACCTACAATTTATGTATATAGTCAATATATTGACTTTATGAAAAAAAAAGGTAGATACATAAATTGTAGGTAAATGTCTCTAGTTTCATTGTATATAATTGTTTTTATCGTAAAATCAGTCGGAAAGGAGATATTGCCAAAAAACTGCTTTTAAGCGCCATTTTTCCAAAATGATGGCGCGAGCGGACAAAATACGAGGTCGCAAAGTCCAAATTCGGAAAGAGCACATCAAAATCTATAAAATTACCAATTTTCAAAACTCCCGGAAAACTTTCCAGGTAAAACTACCAAATGACTGTACTATAATATGAATATATATATATTTATTTACAAATATTTTATAAATCAATGTTTAATTTATAAAGTAGTTATCATTTTAAGATTTTTATTGATCTACCTTTTTACGATGATTATTAAATACGGAAACAAAATGTTCATTGTCTATACCAGCGTTTGTTTTTTCATGGGGTCGCGAGAAATTTCCAATTTAAAACAACTTTCTATATATATATGTCTTTAATTAACAAACTTGGCAAGGTTTTTGAATCAATTTTTCAAGGTTTTAGAATTAGACGATTTTTTAAATACCTGAAAATTTCTGGTTGTAAATTAAAAAACAGTATCTATCTTTGTCTGAAATGGCAGTTCAAATTGTTTTGCCATTTTTCACCACATATTTGTGTGAAAATGCATTTCATGCTTATTATATATTAAATCAAGATATCGCTCTCAATTGCGCAATGTTGAAAATGTATTGAGACCATCGCTTTCGGAAATCGAGCCGCAATTAACATTACTTTGCTCTAAAAAGCAAGCGCACTCATCACATTAAAAAATATTTTAATGTTTTATTTAATTTAAATACTAAATAATATAACTAAAAGAGGTTATCAATCTTTATTTTTTATTAATTTTGTTATAACTAGAATATGTTGTTTATTTTATTTTAAGTTTTTATTTATTTTATAATACATATTTACTATTACTAGAAAATGTAATTAATTTTTTTACTACCTGAAAATAAAATAATATTTGTTATTAAAACGTTTTTTTCTTGAATAACGATTATTTCTCAAAAAAATATAAGTTGTGGGTCGCCAAAATACGTCATTTAAAATTTGGGGTCGCATTAACCGCTGATCTATACCAGTATTTCTTAAACTTTCCGCGTGAAGTATCCTGTTCCATAATAAAATTCATTGCAATCCGAATATAAACTAAAATATTATATTACTTCGAATTTACCAACTCAGGCTCTTTCTTTTCTATGAAAATATATGTTTGAATTTGTTTTATCGGTTTTTATATGCATTCTTTTTTATAGATATACGCAGTTCCGGATTTACCTATAGGCAATTTAGGCAATTGCCTAAGGCGCACAATTTGGGAAAGGCGCAAAAATGAAAAAAATATTCATTAATTTACTAAAAAAAAAATTTTTTGTATTATCATCGAATGTTAGCTTATTATTCTTTTTGTGTAGAAAAGGATAATTTAAAAAAAAATATGTGTGAGCCTCATCCTCATAAGCTCACGAAAGAAGTTTAACTTCTTTATTTACTTGCAAATATTTATTTGGCTACGGACTCTGACTGATTTACTTTTGTAAGTGGAAGAGGGGGCTAAATTTTTTCTTACGAAATTTGTGTGTAATCATTTATTCTTTTTTACGTACCAAATTTGAATGAAATCGGACGAACTTTAGAAGTCGCTGGGTAGGATCAATCAATATTTTGTTACAAAATTTATGTGTTTAATCGTTTCCTCTTTTTATTTACCAAATTTGAATAAAATCACACGAACTTTAGAAGTCCGCCCTAGGGAATGCAAAACCGGTTTTTTGGATCCCGGAAATCCGGAAATGCGCCTGTTTTCGAATTTCAAAAAATTCGGAATTCAAAATGCTAAATTCCGAATTTTTCGAATTTGGTGGAACTTTTACTGGCGGGAATTTTGACCAATTGTTTATGTTTTTTTTATTATTTAGGCATAAAGCATTAAAATCCACAAAAATTGAAATCTATGTAGCTATCGCAAGTCTGCAAATACGTAAATTTTTTTTCACATTAATCAACATTAACAAAATAAGTTGGAGTTCAGTGATTTATTTGGAATTCGAAGTGAAATTAAATTTTGCGATCAAGGGGGGCCCCCCGAGGAACACTTTTGGAAAATCTCTAATATAACTTATTAACAATGCTGCAGGAACATTTTCAATAAAAATTCGATTAAAACTCAATGTTAAAACATTGGATACTTTGTGTTTCAAATTTTTATTTTTCCATTCAGTTTATTCACTTTCGGTTTATTGAAAAGTATAAAATTTTATTTTAATAAAAAATATTTCATAATTTAATTTGTTATAATGTTTTGAACTAAATAAACTAATATTTATGTTAAAGAATAATTTAATTTAATTTTTTAATATATTTTAATTTTTATATGAAATTTCAAGACAATATAATAATTCCAAAAATCCGGAATTAAATTTTTATTAAAAAAATGCATTCCCTAGTCCGCCGGCCGTGGTGGTCGCTGGGTAGGATCAATCAATTTTTTGTTACGAAATTTACGTGTTTAATCGTTTCCTCTTTTTATTTACCAAATTTGAATGAAATTCTTTATTACGAAATTTGTGTGTAATCATTTCCTCTTTTTACGTACCAAATTTGAATGAAATCGGAAATAAATTTTTTGTTACGAAATTTGGGTGTAATCAGTTCCTCTCTTTACATACCAAATTTGAATGAAATCGGACGAACTTTTGAAGTGGGCCCTCAGGGGAGGTCGCTAGGTAGGAGGCCAATCAAATTTGAAAATAGCCTATAACGACCCTCGATCTGAGACAAAGAAATAGTGTAAGTTTGAAAACGATCGGCTGAGCGGTTTATTCGGAATAGACAAACAGACAAACAGCGTTTCTGTTTCATATGACAGAATTTCACTAATTCGAAAAGGAAATAAACTAAATAAATATTGACAACAAAATCAGTTGATCTTTAATTCTGTTATTGTACATTTTTTTAATTCTATCTATATGGTTTTTGTAGTATCGCTATTTTATTTTCGTAAATACATGCTACATGCTACAACGTCTTATATTTCCCTGCTTTTATATTTGTTTTTACTTTTTAACATACTACATTCTGTGGTTATTACCCCTCTTTTGCAGCGTTGTGGCTTTTATTTATCGTGTCGCAGCACATACTATATTCTGTCTTCTTTTTTCCCCTATTTTGATCAAAAATTTTTAACAATACCTCGCTAAAGAAGTTAAACTTCAAAAAATTCTCGCGAAAAACCAAATTGCATAGTTTTTACAAATTCTAAATAAAAAATTGGCCTTGGAATTGAAGTTTTTCTCACCCAAAATATTGCAATTTTTTTTTCTCGCGAAAAACAAAGTTGCATAATTTTTTAAAAATTCTAAATGGAAATTGATCTAGAACTGATTTTTTTTCCCACCAAATTTGAATTTTTTTCTCATGAAATTTTCAATTTTCGATTTTTTTTAAATTCTAGATAAATTTTGTTTTTCAAACAAAAAATTTATTTTATTTTCAAATAAGATTATTTTAGCACCCAGTTAAGTTACTATCTTTTTAAACGTTAAATAAATATAAAAATAAAATGAAGAAGCAGAAATTGAGTGGAAGCCAATTTAAAAAGCTTAGAGAGCAGAAAGAAGAGGGTTTACGGAAAAATACCAAAATTGTTAATTATTTCCAAAAAAATATTACAGAAGTTCAGAATATTGAAACCATATCTCAGCCAAATGAAAAAGATCCTGATAATGAAAATTCAGAAAATGGTGAAAATCCAATAGTAGAACTCGAACCTGTACTAATTATAAAGGATCAAACAAGTAGTGATCCAGGTGAGTGGAATATTAACAGTCATACTTTTGAATTTATTGGGCGATGAAAAACTGAATGCTTTTACAATTTTAGCAATAGAAAATAATATGTTACAAAATATAACGTTTGCAGAAATATTTGAAGATTTTATTAAAGTGAAATTAAGAAGAAAATTTTAATAAATAACTGTAACAGACATAATTGTTTTAATTTCTGTTAAATAAATATTATATTACTTTTCAGGGCGCAGTTTACACAAATTGTCTACGGCGCAAAACGACTTAGATCCGGGCCTGGATATACGACATTTCCAGACCTTTAGAAACGGAGTGATTTTTTTGTTTTTTATTACAGTAGTGAATTAGCAAAACACAACCTGTTTGTCAATATTTTAATATTTTCAGTAAGTTATATTTTATAGAGTTCCTAACAGTAAGTTTGCAACGAACGAACCATCATTTGTCGTACCTATGCACTAGAGCTAGATATACAGATTTCGAAAAATATTTAATCAATAAAAAACATTTTATAATTCAATTTAATATAGTTTATATTTTGTTACATTTTTAGATTTAACCACTTTAAGTAATCTTTCCATATGAGGTATTTGTACCGTTCTTCTGAGGTCCATGACTGAAATAAAATTTTTCTATCATTATAAAATTTAATGAACAAAAACAATTTTTGAAGTTTAACTTCTTTAGCGAGTTGTTGTATAAATTTTTGTACAAAAAAGGGGAAAAAAAGAAGAATATATTATGTCTTATGTAACGAAAAGTAAGAAAATAGGGGTAATAACGACAGAATATAGTATCATATGTTAAAAAGTAAAAACAAATATAAAAGCAGGGAAATATAAGACGTTGTATTATGTAGCATGCAGCATGTAGCATGTATTTACGAAAGTAAAATAGCGAAACTACACACACATAACAAAATACTTACGATGTGTGGAAAGCAAAAAACAAAAATAAAACCATATAGAATTAAAAAACTGTACAATAACAGAATTAAAGATCAACTGATTTTGTTGTTAATATTTATTTAGTTTATTTCCTTTTCGAATTAGTGAAATTCTATCATATGAAACAGAAACGCTGTTTGTCTGTTTGTCTGTTCCAAATAGGCTCCTAAACCGCTCAGCCGATCGTTTTCAAACTTACACCATTTCTTTGTTTCAGATCGAGGGTCGTTCCCTGAGGGCCCACTTCAAAAGTTCGTCCGATTTCATTCAAATTTGGTATTACGCACTAATTTCGTAACAAAAAATGTATTTCCGATTTCATTCAAATTTGGTACGTAAAAAGAGGAAATGATTACAACACAAATTTCGTAACAAAGAATTTTATTCAAATTTGGTAAATAAAAAGAGGTAACCATTAAACACGTAAATTTCGTAAAAAAAAATTGATTGATCCTACCCAGCGACCACGACTGGGAGCGCACTAGGGAATGCATTTTTTAAAAAAAATTTAATGCCGTATTTTCGGAATTGTCTTGAAATTAAATCCGGAATTACGGTTTATTCCGGAATTTCATAAAAAAATTAAAATATATTAAAAAATAAATTAAATTATTCTTTAACATAAATATTAGTGTATTTAGTTCAAAACATTAAAATTATAACAAATAAAATTATGAAATATTTTTTATTAAAATAAAATTTTATACTTTTCAATAAACCGAAAGTGAATAAACTGAATGGAAAAATAAAAATTTGGAACACAAATTATCCAATGTTTATTTTATCATTGAGTTTTAATCGAATTTTTATTGAAAATGTTCCTGCAGCGTTGTTATTAATTATATTAGAGATTTTCCAAAAGTGTTCCTCGGGGGCACCCTTGATCCCAAAATTTAATGTTACTTCGAATTCTAAAAAAATCACTGAACTCGGAACTCCAACTTATTTTGTTAATGTTGATTAATATGAAAAAAAGTTTTATGTATTTGCAGACTTGCGATAGCTACTTAGATTTTTGTAAATTTTAATGCTTTATGACTAAATAATAAAAAAAATTAAACAATTGGTCAAAATTCCCGCCAGTAAAAGGTCTTCCAAATTCGAAAAATTCGGAATTTAGTGTTTTGAATACCGAATTTTTTGAACTTGAAAACAGGCGCAATTCCCGAATTCCGGAATCCGAAAATCCGGTTTTGGAATCCGAAAATCCGGTTTTGGATTCCCTAGGATGGACTTCTAAAGTTCGTCCGATTTCATTCAAATTTGGTAAATAAAAAGAGGAAACGATTAAACACATAAATTTTGTAGCAAAAAATTGATTGATCCTACCCAACGACTTCTTAAGTTCATCCGATTTTATTCAAATTTAGTAAATAAAATGAGGAAACGATTAAACACATAAATTTTGTAACAAAAAATTTATTGATCCTACACAGCGACTTCTAAAGTTCGTCATTTCATTCAAATTTGGTACGTAAAAAAGAATAAATGATTACACACAAATTTCGTAAGAAAAAATTTAGCCCCCTCTTCCACTTACAAAAGTAAATCAGTTAGATTCCGTAGCAAAATAAGTATTTGCAAGTAACTAAAGAAATCAAACTTCGTGGGCTTATGAGGATGAGGCTCACACATATTTTTTTTTTATAACTCCGACATTTGAAGCTAAGATTCTTTACGGAGGTTATAGAATGGGGAGTAAAATTAAAAAAGTGGACGGAAGTTCCTACGCAGCAATACCCGAAAAGCGCGTGATAAAATGTGTCCTTGCGGCGCTTCAGGGATTATAGCCCCTTTTTTAGCTTAACCTGTAGCTACATGAATACATGTTTGCTTGGAAACTATACGGGGATCTTACGACCGATTTAAACCGTTATTATTTTCTCGAGCGATGCGGTCATAAAATCCCGGAGATCTTATAACCGAATTCAACGTATCACAATTTCGTAATGCTTTCGGTCGTAAATTCTCGAAGATTTTTGTATGGAAATCTAATGACCATGGATTTTACACCTTACGGACGTCTACATAGCCAAGGTATTTAGAATTTGGCGTTAAAATATAAAAAAAATTAATTTTTAAAATTTGTAAAAGACTGTTTATATAATTATAATGTTGAAATATACTTGAAAATAATAGAACATAGTTAAAAATTTTAAATATTGTAATATCGTATTGAAGTTTATTCGAATTAAAACAACGTATTTAATTAGAATAAATGAATAAGTTTATTAGTGAAATTAATTACTTTTCTAATTTAATAAAGTACAAAAATGAAAACTAAACTTAACATTCCAAAGCTTCATAAACGAATGAAAAAATTATAAAATAAAATGAAGTTCAAATACAAATGTCAAAGTAATGTAACGATTGTTTACGATATTTAACATCCTACTTCAATCGTTACAATCTAACTTATTAAATTTAACATTATATTTTTAAATTAATCAAATTAACATTTTTACAAAACATTTTAAGTAAATGTGTAGTCACAAATTTTGTTAATACATAGGCAATCTGCTCTTTGCTGGAAATATGATGTAATTTTAAAATATCCATTTTAACCAAATCTTTGATGAACTTGAATCTAACATCTACATATTTCAGTCTTTTGAAATCGATCTTTTCAGTTAATTTAATACAAGCTTGATTATCTTCGAAGCACTCAATTTTTAAATTACAAAACTGAATTCACTCATTACTCCTATTAACCATAAACCTTCTGCTGAAGCCATTGCTAAAGCAACATATTCAGCTTCCGTGGAACTGTTACCAGGCCCGGTTCAAGCTGATTCGGCGCCCTGTGCTGATTTTGAAAATTGCGCCCTCAAGCATAGTATAAGTCATTTCCACGTCACCATTGAGATAGACTATACCAGGCGCTTTTTTTAACGACGTATCCCCAGTAAGCCCAGTCCTCAAAAAAATATACATATACCAAAAAAAATATTTACATTTTTTAGTTCATTAAATTTATACAAAAAATTATTTAAATATTTATACAAATTAAATCTCCATAAACAGCAAATTTATACAACTTTTCTTGCTTTTAATTTTGCATTTGTCATCGTACTCTAACGCTTCGCCAAATTCTTTTCTATCGATAGAATTGAAAAATCCACCAATCTTGTGTCGTTCGCAAGTAAGTTTTGATGAGTTTAAATTAAAAAAACTGCGTATACTGGAAGCTACTGTTACAGGCAGAGTATTTACAAGATTTATAAGATCTTTTATTTATAAGATCGTTATCATAAAGAGCAATAAGAGTGCAATAATAAAATAAGATTTTTAACCCTGTTTTGTATACTATCAACCAAAAAACTATAATGCCAACAAAATTTTGTATTATGTATATAATATGCAATATTTTATTGTATATTTTATGTATACCATGTTGATTTTATTCTATGCTGAATTTTTATTTGCACATTAGGCGCTCATGGTATACAAAAAAAATTGTATACTGTGTTGATTTTTTTCAGGTTAGAGTTTTTTTGTGCACAGTAGCACAGTAGCCAATTTCGAATGAATTTGCATGTTCTTGACTACAAATCGATTGGCACCCTATTCGTTAGGCGCCCTGTGCAAGTGCACATCATGCACATATAGCTGGACCCGCCCTGACTGTTGCTTGCTTTTTGGTGTACCATGATATTAAACAGTCAAATATTTTGAATAAATAACCTGGGGGGTTATTATGTAACTCGATTCTAAAATGTTTTTATTCGAATTCGACTCTTTTGTATTATGTAAGTCGAATACGCAAATTTTTATTTTTGAAAATCGAAAATATTCATGAAGTTGGCTGAAAGTATTCGAATATTGTAATCAAGTGTATTATTTAACTCGAAAATAGAATACAAAATATTCGATTTTAGAAAATATTTTTCGTTAGCTATTTTTGAATAGAAAATCGTGAAAAGTTAAAATTTTTTGGTCAAAAATGTAAGTATATTTTTAATTTTTAATAATTATTATTAAAATTTTAATTTTTAATAATAAAATAAATTAATAATTATGTATAATAATTAAATAATTTTTTAAGGGAAAAAAAAAAGGAAATAATACAAAATCTCTCCAATTTGAAAAAATGGTAGATTTTATGTGCGCTCATCCGGATTTTTCCAAAGGATATTTAAAAACACCGGAGGCTAGAGCGAAGTCCCAGAATATGTGGAATGAATTGGCGATAACGTTAAATAGTGACGGGCCTCCAATGCGTAGTGGGCTTGAATGGAAAAAGGTAAGCTTAATTTTTTTGAGATAAATTTTTTTTCATTTTATAGATATTTTTTCCGTTAGATGCCCAATTATTACGGTTTGCGCCAAACAATATTTTATTGCAAAAAAAAAACTGAAAGAAAAATGTTCATTATAAAACAAACAATAAACAAAAAAATTACTAAAAAAAAAAAAAAAACATTATTAAAAAATTCCAATAAAATTTAATTATTAAAACCATAATTAACTTTTAGGTTTGGGCTGATTTGAAGAATAAAACCAAAACGAAATTAAGGAAGAATAAAATAAATATTTCTGGAACCGGAGGAGGACCTAGCAGCTTGCGGTCTTTTTCGGTGACAGAAAACCGGGTAATTGACCTCCTTAATTTTAAGACTGCTGTTGATGGTACGGATACACTGGAGTTTGGCCTTGGGGATTCAAATGAGTTGATACCAGCCACTGAAATTGATTCTCAACCAATTGCCGATTTGCCATCCGTTGAGCCTATCAATGAACCGCAACTAAATATCGAAGTCCAGACCCGTATGATCCCCAAGAGCAAGTACCAACTTTTAAATATTCAGGTTGAAAGTCAAAAAAATTATCACACCGATTCCTGCAAAATTTTAAGCGAGATGAATGAAAATATAAAAGGAATTCTAAGATACGAACGCAAATCTTTTGATCTAAAAGAAAAAAATTTTAAGTTAAAACAAAAAATTCTTAAAGAAAAAGAAAAAAACACAATTTTGAAAGAAAAAAATTATAAATTAAAACTTAAAAAATTGGATATGCAAGAAAAACAGTATAAGCTGGAGGAAAAGTTGCTAATTGCAAAATTAGAGCTCAAAAGGGGAATGTTAGAGATCGCCAAAGTAAATTAGTAAACTTATGACTGTATGTGTGATTTAAAAAACAGTGATATAAAAAAACAAAATATTAGTATTAATTTTAAATATTTTCCGTTCAAATATGTATTGAAATACATTTTTTTTTTTCATAATTAAATCAATACATTATATTCATTTTATATTAATTATAAATAAAAAATAAAAATCGTTAAAGCGATTTCATAAATCATTTATTTCTAATTTATGTGTTTAGCTAAGTTGGTAATTGTTTTTATTAAATAAAAATGAGATTCATTAAAATTGTTTAAACAATTTATTGTTTTAATAAACATAACATACATTATTATTATTATTTTTTTATTACATTTACAAACAATCTTTTATTTTATCTCTAATTCTTTTGGCACTGTTTAAAAGTGTTAAATTTTCAGATTGATTTTCACTAAATATTTCGTTCATGTCGTCGTCGTCATTAGTAATAACTTCTTCTTCTACTGGTAAATTAATCTTAAACCTTAGACATATATTATGAAGCGCACAACAAACATTTACAAATTGCACCGCTTTTTTTGGTGCGTAATGTAGCTCCCTCGCAGCCAATAAACAGCGGAATCTGCCCTTCAAAACACCAAATGTCCTCTCTATAATAGACCTTATTGAACTAAATTTTTCATTAAATCTACTTTTTGATGAATCATTTCCTGGATTATGGTACGGTGTTAATAACCAGGGTTCCAGCGGGTACCCAGAATCACCTAAAATGAAAAAAAAAAAATATAGAATGTTGAAAAAGAATGCTATAATTTTTTTTTTGTAAAAATTAAATCTATAATTCATTTTTTCAGATATTTATCGTTACAGTAATAAAAACCTTAACTCACCTATAATCCAGGAAGATTTATCTCCATCATCATAATTTTGTTTCAAGTAGTTTCTTTGCCTACTGAGTTGCCACACATGGGCATCATGTGATGCGCCGGGAAATCGAGCATTAACCGAAGAGATGTACATTTCATGATCACATATCTAAAAAATATTGAAAATTATTACCAGACAAATAAACTGAAATAAAAGATTTAAATTTAATCTCACTATCATAGCGTTTATACTGTGCTTCAATTTCCTGTTAAAGTAGAGGTGCTCTTCTTGGCTGGGTCGAATTATTTGAATATGGGTTCCATCAATGACCCCTATAATCCCCGGAATACCCGAACGCTCGTAAAATGCATTTTTTAAAATTTTTTTTTCCTCTTCGCTGTTTCTAAAATTTATGGTCTTTGGGCACAGAACTTTTTCAATCGCAGAGGTCACCTCGCTTATACAAATTGACATCGTTGGTTGAGCGAGACCAACATGCCAATCTTGCCCAATTTGGTGTTGGTAGCCTCCTTGTCCGAAAAATTTTAAAGAAGCAGCCACCTTTATAACTTGTGGTACTGCACTGGATCTGTGCGGGCTACTTAGTTCATTTGATATTTCTTCAAGAACGTACCTAAATGCCTCTTTACTCAGGCGAAAGTTTTTTACAAAACTGAAAAAAAAGAAGCATAGTATATTTCTTTTTTTTTTTAAATACATAAAAATTGAATATGTTTTTTATTTACCTGTTGTCACTAAGCTCAAAAATATTTGAACTGTCGCGGAATCTCTTTCTTTGAATAGATTCGTAACTACTATCCTCCCTTTCAGCATCCATCCACAACTCAACACAGTCCATTCTCGGTGTATTAAAATTAAAAAAAAAGCTTTGGAAATATTTTGTGGAAGAACTATTTTTTATTTATTATAATTTTTAATTTATTTATTACCGTTTATATTTATTCACAAATTTTAATAAAAAAAAATAACAAGCAAAACAATACAAATATGTTTTCCTAAATAAACAATAACTTATAAAATATTTGAAATAAATTGAAAAATTTTAAGTTAAAAGAAAATTTTATTTATTTGAAATAAACAATAACATTTGTTTTTGACAGTTTTCTATTCGAATAAAATTTGATATGAAGTTGGCTGAATTTATTTGTTTTCGATTATTTCATATTCGACTTACATAATTCCTTTATTTTTAAGAATCGAAAACAACTTTCGAAAATTTGCGTATTCGAATATATTTACATAATAACCCCCCTGTAGTTGATTTTCGATCATTTAATTCAGGCATGTGCAACTCAATTGCGTGCCAGAGCCATTGAATAAATTTCGTACCTCGGCATGAGCCACATATAAAAAAACGAATGAATAAAATAATAATGGTTTATTGGTTTTGATTTAATTCAGAATTTGTACTTGAAATTTAATTAAAAATTGCAACATAAAACATAACAAAATATAAAATAAATCTACAAAAAATAAAAAAATAAATAAAAGTTAATGAGAAATTTGAGTGTTTTTGCTTTGGCTCAATTTATACAAATCAGGTGCAATTTTTGTTGTTGAAATCCTAGTTGATGTTCCAAGTTTATATTTATTACCTTTTCTTGCAAAACAAACAAATCATTGCCAGCTAATAAACATTAAAGCAAAACAAATTAAAGCAAAACAATAGTTCTTTTCGTACAAAAAAGATCCACATATTACGTAAATCAAAACATTGATGTGAGCCGCAGATAAAAATCAAATGAGCCGCATGCGGCTCATGAGCCGCAGATTGCACATCGCCGATTTAAATCATTACCCCAACTTGCATCAATATAACAAATTATATTCTCAATTAAATTTACTTCCTTTTTAAATACAAGATAATAATCAAGTGTGCCCTTAATATAACGTAATAGCCTTTTTATTCCCGACCATAATATCTTCTTTACAGGTTTATCTTGATATCTACTGAAAAAGTTAATTGCTGAACTTAAATCTGGTCTTGTACCCATAACCGCGTACATAATGCAACCAATAACTTCACGATAAGGAACCCCGTCTTCAATCAACAATTTCAATTTGACTTTCCAATAATTTTTCGATATTATTATCACCAGGAATATTTGTTGAGTTACAATCGAACATGCCACCTTTTGAGAATTTGTTTTAAATAATTTGTTTGATCCATAATTATTTCATTTTCTGTTCTTGTAGTTCATACCGAGAAAGTAATTCAATATACCTAAATCTTTCATTTCGAATTCAGTGACAATTTTTCTTTAATTTCGTTTATTAATTTTTTATTTTCACTCGCAATAATTAAATCTTCAACATATATCAATATAAATATTTTCACATTACCATCAACTTTAATATACAAGCAGGAATCATATTTAGAGTTGACAAATCCGTTTCAATCCATATAAAGTTTTATATAATTTACAAACTTTATTTTTAATTTTAAAACCATCAGGTAAGTTCGTAATCACCAAAATTCAAAATTGCTAAATGAGCTGATAATTCATTTCATAATCATTAAAATATTTCGGTTTACTTTAAACTCTTTTTATCTTCTTGAATTATTATTTTCTGATTTTCTGATGAATTTCTATCAATATTATCATTAATTGGTCTATTCATGTTTTTAATATTTATTTTTTCAATGCTATCTTGCTGATTTTCTTTTTATTTATATTTAATTTCTTCAATATTATTTTCAGTATTTTCAAAAATTATTTTTAGTTCTTTTAAATTCGTAATGTTCTTCGTCTCATCAAATATTACATCATATATTATTTCAACTTTCCATTTTAATGGATTCCAAACACGATAACCACAATTGCTGTAACCAATCATTATACATAAATCTGTTGTATCATCTAATTTTTTTCTAATCTAACGTGGTACAAAAGTGTAAGCTAATGAACCAAATAGTTTAATTTTCGATAAATTAATCTTTTTATTATAAAATACTTCAGCTGGAATTTTATTTTTTAAACAGCCGTAGGACTTCTATGAATAAGGTAAGTACCACATAAAGCTGCTTCACCCCACATTTCTTTGTCTAACTTTGAATCGTTTAACATTGATCTTATTTTGTTAATTAGCGTTCGATTAAACCGTTCAGCTACCCCATTAACTTCTGCTGAATATCTTGGTGTAAATTGTGGCTTAATTCATTTTTTATTACAGAATGTTTTAAACTCATTTGATATGTACTCACCACCATTGTCACTCCTTAACATACATATTTTGTTTCCAAAAATCGCTGTTACTTCAGATTCAAATTTCTTAAAACAATTTAAAACATCTGACTTATTTTCTAACAAGTAAATCATTGTGAAGTGAGTAAAATCTTCTACAAACGAAACAATATATTTTTTATTATCGTAGGTCACTGTATCAAAAGGTCCACAAACATCGGTATGTATCAATTCTAATGAACGCTGACTCCAACTCGTATTTTTTGATGTATGATTGTTTGTTTACTTTTTATACATATTTCACAAAGGTTTTCTTTTTCTAATTTAATTTCATTTAATTTCAAATTAACCTTATTTTACTTGACTAAATCTTTAAGATAATTATAATTTATATGTCCCAATCGTCTGTGCTAAAGATTAATATCATTCTTTGTTGGTGTTACGAATTTTAAAACCAATTTCAAATAAATTATTTCTACTTTTTGGTGCTACACAAATAGTTTTATTATTTTTTATTATATATGCCTTATCTTGATCAAAATTAATTTTAAAACCTGAACTGGTTAGCTTTTGGACTGATAACAAATTGTGCCGCAAATCTTTTACAAACAATATATTTTTAATCTTACCAATATCTGAATTGTTGAGATAAATATCAATATTTTCAATTTTCTCGGCATAACAAATTGCATTATTTTTAGCAACACTAATTTTAACCGGATTTTCTAAAGTGCATTGTTTTGTAAAATGTTCATCGGAATTTATAAGATGGTCAGTTACACCCGAATCGAGATAAAATTTGACACAACCAGTTTCATTTTCAACATTTAAAGATTCAATAGCCATAAATGATATCTTTTCTTCAACATTTTCTTCGTTGTTGGAAGTTCAACTATTTTTATTTAAATTAGCTTGACTCATATTATTATAATTACTTTTAAATTTACATTCTGCGTTTTATGTCCTTTTTTGCCGCAATTATAACAATTAAATTTAAACTAAAACTTCCATCTTTAGTTTCATTATCCTGATCTTTTGTGAAGCTTGAATTGTTTTTATTATGAAATTTTCTTGGATTGGAGTATAACGCGTTTGTTTCATTTGTGGTTTCTGCGTTCATTTTCCTTTTTACTTCGTGATCCAGTAGTTTTGATTTAATAAATTCGATGCTTAATTTACTGATTTCAATCGCTTCAAGTGCAGTCACAATAGGATCATAACTTTTTTGTAAGGTTAACAATAAATGACATATTGTATCTATCTAAAATTCTTACTATCAAATTGTGTGACTCCATATTTTTCTATGTTCGACGCCAAAATTTCTACAATGCAGATATCAGAATTAATAATTTACTTAAATTAAAAAGGGTCTGGGCCCATAACTTGAAGTTTATTCGAATTAAAACAACGTATTTAATTTGAATAAATGAATAAGTTTATTAATGAAATTAATTACTTTTCTAGTTTAACAAAGTACAAAAATGAAAACGAAACTTAACATTCCAAAGCTTCATAAACGAATGAAAAAAGTATAAAATAAAATGAAGTTCAAATACAAATGTCAAAGTAAATGTCAAAGTAATGTAACGATTGTTTACGATATTTAACACGTATCTGTATGAAATTTTGAATATTTTCGGTCCTCAAAGTGAGGAAGTTGAAATAAGTCTGGTAGATTAAAAAATGCTTTTAAGACACAATTCCAGAAAGGTTATTGAGGCGATTTACGAAAAAAAATTAAAAATTTTTCGACAGAATTTTTTTTCCAGGCATTACAAATTTTGCAATCGATTTTCTCGAAACTTACTTTTTGCAGATACGATAGTATAATTTTGGGCCGACGATATGTATTTTACACGATGGATTGATTGTTCGAAAATTAATTGCTTAAAAATAACTCCAAAACAATCGTACAGTCATCTGACTGAGCTGATTCCTTTCTGTAATTTTTTTTTGTTGAGGTTTGAAAATACTGAAACTTTTAAATGATTCTACAGAAATTCAAGTTTAATCACTTTAGTAGTGTAGTTTGTTTTTAGTATTCTAGTTTGTTTAAATGGACTGACCGAGTATATTTTGCATAAAGTGGAATATAAATTAAAAAAAAAAAAACATTCCCATTTTTTTTTTCAGTTTATATAGAGTTGGTTCCTTACCGGGTCACCATAGTCACTATTGTCACTATCACCAAACACACTTTGTATCGCCATCATAGTTGAGAATAAGATAAGCAATAAATTCATGTTTTCAAGTTTTTTTTGTTCAAAAGTCAAAGGAATTTTTTTTAAACTAAAGTTACACAAGTAAAACAGCTTCTTAAATAATTGCTAAAAAACTGGATTTAAAACTTTATTAATTTATTTATTTATTCCTTTAATTTTCATTCATTATTATAATTTTATTGTGGTTTTTATCATATATAAATATTTTAGTTTTATAAATATTTTCTAGAGGGGTAGGGTTGCCATTTCTACCCCTTTTCGTCATGATTTACATAGATATACATCTTTACGAAAATCGCTAAATCGCTGCGAACAGATTTTTGTTAATTTATGATACCAAATTCCACAAGAATTGTAAAAATTACTCGGTACAACTCTACAACGAAATGCGAACTCTACTACAAATACTGTTACTGATTTGCCAATGCTAACGTTAATGTAGTGTATTTTTTTTTGAAAAACTTAAAATTCCGAATTATTAAAAAACAATTCGGGCAACGAAAAATATATTTGAATTATTTTTTATTATTATTAATGTTTATCTACTTAAAGCTTTGAAATTCGGCCTTTTTTGATTTTTTATGTTTGTGTTGTTTATTATTTGCAATTTATTTTTAAAATATGTACTAATAATAGAACTTTTGTAAAATACTGTTTTATTTATCATACGTGAATATATTTTCAGGTAATTGTAAGTAACCGTGATTGATGTGCAGCGCAGGATTTACGGATAGGCACACTAGGCACCTGCCTAGGGCGGCAGATTTAAAGGACCGGCAAAATATAACCGATAAAAAAAAATTAAATTAATTTTAAATTAAATAAATTTTTCTATTTGTAGGATTGAATAAATATTTAAGAACGTATTTCGAAATGTGGAAATAATTTTAAGAATTTATCTGTCACTAGCACATTGTTCTGCTGGAAGCTCGTTTTTTTCTTTGAATAGAATTAAAACTTATCTTCGATCACAATTGAAAGAAAAGAAATTAAATTACATACATTTCAATTATGCACATCGACAACGACGTGTTAAAAAAAATTAATTTGAGGGTACATTCGATAAATTCATAAAAAAAAAATAGAAAAAAATAATAAGTAAAGTGAGCTAATTAAATAATACAGCTTGTTTCTTGTTTAAATTCCAATAACACTGAAACTCTCAAAAAGTGCCTAGGGGCGGCATATTCGTAAATCCGCCCCCGTTGATGTGTAGAAATGTGAAAAAAAAAAAAAAAATTCATATTTTTTTAATTTTCTTTTTCTCAATATTTTATCTACCCCTTTTTTTGATAAAAAATCTGGCAACCCTATAGAGGGGGTTTAAACATATAAAGTAATCCCTCAAACTGCGCGGTAGTTACGTTCTAAAAAACAACACGCAATCCGAAATTGCGCACTGTTTTGTTATTTTATATTAAATTAGGGGGTTACGTTCAGTGGTGGGATTCAGCCGGTTCGCACCGGTTCGCGCGAACCGTTTCTTAAAATATTTAAGATTCGCGCGAACCGTTTCCTAAAATTTGTAGGTTCGCGAAAATAGCCTGAAAAAGTTTTGAAATAACTATTCACTGTTTTAACAGTCCCTCCGTGGCAATTTCTCAACTACTCAAAGAATATACAATTTAAATTTACATTGAAATTTGTATTAAAAATTTGACAAGCGTTTTACTTATTTATCTGAAAAATCTCCTTTTTCTTTAACTATGTTATGTGAATACTGTGAGTAAAGAACTGAATAAGAGTAAAAATATGCTTTTACAAAGTATTAAACGTGTAACAAGCAAGCCTGTTTTGAAATTACAACATTTGGAAACATCAATCTAAAAATTTATCAGTTTTTATGAAGGAAAAGGTATATATATGTTCTGGAAAGGTCTTTAGAAT
Organism: Hybos culiciformis; assembly: GCA_964007475.1. NCBI lineage: Eukaryota > Metazoa > Arthropoda > Insecta > Diptera > Hybotidae > Hybos > Hybos culiciformis. Next base: position 63,542,957 of record OZ023274.1, on the reverse strand, counting down.
CTAAATTAAAACAACTTTTTAGAGGATTCGAAACCACGAAAATTTTTTTTTTTTTTTTTTTACGGGATGCGAACCGGTTGTTAAATGTTTTGAATCCCACCACTGGTTACGTTGCAAATCCTAAAATTCTCATGAAAAATTTAGAATTTAAGAGTGTCAATAACTAAAATAAAGTCTTTATTAGTGACTAGTTATATTTTATATTAAATATAAATATAAAGTTAAAGATGAACAAAAAATAAAAATAATGATTCATAAAAATATAAAAAAAAATCTTTAAATCATTTCATATTCAGTACCGTCCTCTGATGAATTTAAAATTGCCGCCAAGGGTTAAGCAATCACTTGTTAATAGTGATTGCTTATTATTTCTTGAGTTATAAAATTCCTTATATGGCGCTAAAGCTTCCGTCAAACGTCAACGGAATATTAAAGCACGTTCCAAGTCGGGATATTGGTCAATAGCTTCTTCACCAAGTTGATTACCAAGTTTCAAAAATTCTGCCAGTGCTTTGTTATTAATTTTTTTTTAGAATACAGGTCTTCGCATTTGATTACCTCTTACAACCTCGAATCAAACCAAGGCAGGGCCGCTCTGGTTTTCCATCAGATGCTTCGGGATCGTGTCGAAATTCTGTATTGCGAAATTCTATGTTGGAAAATTCTGCATAACAAAAACTTTTGTAACTTTTGTTTTCTTCTTTTTTTTTTCGTTTTTAAAATTTTTTTTTGGTTTTATTTGTTTTTTACATTTTTTTTTTTTGGTTTTTTTATTCATTTTTTTATTTTTTAATTCTTTTTTTGTGTTAAAATAAAATTAAAGATTTTCATTACAAAGAAACAAAAAAAACGCAAAAGATGTAAGAAATTTTAAAAACTTAGTAGGCGTTGTTATTTAATTTTTGTTTTATTCCTTCTTCTCTTTTGATTTCTCAACTGACATTTCTTCTTTTACGATAACTAGACAAAACTAGAAAGTTCCAAGAAGAAAAGAAACTTTGAGAAAAATATGTTTTCAGTTTATAAATATAAATTTTGTGATGTGATTGATATTGTTAAATGTTTCCCAGGAACGGTTTCTATTAAAACGTCTTCAATCTTCATAACATTCAAGTATCAAGTTCGCCATTCATTAGTTTAAATTAATTTCCTTGAAATAAAAGACGCCGACTTTGTTCTCGATCGTGTAAATGCTCAAGAATATTTTTCGTCTACGCTAGAAACCGAACTGAAAAGAATGTTTCTTTCGAATTGTTAAAAAATGATTTTTAAAATTTTATTATTCCAATTTCCAGGGGGAGCAGCTGCCCCCTTTAATATTAAACAGTTGACCATGATTCTTACTATGCACTATTACCGGATTATTACGAAAAATGATTTTGATTTTTATTTTTTTAAGTACATATTATACAATATTTTTACAAATAATGTACAAATAATTTTTTATTTTTTCAATCAATTTTTCATTTCAAAATTTTACAAAATATTTAAAAAAAATTTTTTTTAAAAATGAAATATTTTCTGAATTAGATGTTGAGTGTTGACGCCTGATTTTGAGTTTCTTTATATAATTCACGATGTTTTCACGAACAAAAGTTTCACGAACAAATACGATCAAATCAACTTCCGGCCAAAAAATTTACGAACAAAAAAGCCACGAACAAATCTTTACGGTCAAATCATAATATACCGAAATAACACAGTCCTAATTAGTCCTGAGGTTTATTTTAGAAAACAACATATTAAATTAGTTTAGTCATGTGTTTAAAAATTATGGTCTATCATTGAAAATTATTAGAAGAAAAGTTTCATATCATGGCCCGCCTCATTAGTTGAACCTGTGCCTGTGCACCTGTTGCACCTGCTTTGTTAAGGCACTGAATACCACTTTTAACGAAATCCCTTTCCCATAACAATTTCACTTTGTGGGTTTACTTATAAGTGAGTTTAATTTTAAAATCGTATAAAATAAAATAAATTCGAAAAAAACTATAAAAAAATATTTTTCTTTTCAAGCCTAAAATTAAAAATTAATAAATCAAGCAAAAAAATTAAAGTTAAACAACTTAGGTAAGAAAACCGTTATATAACTAAATGTTGTTCGAAGAACATCAATTAATAGCAAGTGATTGAGTAATTAGCATTCATTTAAAATTTACATAAAGATGTTCTAATGAATTAATGTAATCGTGTGTAATGTAATGTAATCGTGAATGTAATCGTTTTTTTTTTGTTTTTTTTGGTTTTTTATTTTGATTAAAATTATTTATTGTCTTGTATTCTATGTGAAAATAATGTAAGAATAGATAAGATATAAGAATAAAATGATAAAAAAAGTTGTAATATATTTGTTTCGCAAAATATTTTCATGAAATAAATTCTGTTCTTTTTATTAAAGGATTGGATTAATTTTTTGAGTTTTCAATTCAAGCAAAAATTGAATAACACATTCTTCATATTTTGAAGCGTCAAAACTGTTTATTATACGATGATAAGTAATTTCATTTTATAACTTATATTATTTATATGTTGATATATTAAAAGTATACTTAAAAAGAATTTTTTACATACATTAATAATTTCATGAGCTAATTTTCAAGTGTCAAAATCAAAGCGATTTTAATGATACTTGACTAAAATTGTTTTTAAATAAAAAGAATATATAGGATTGTGTTTATTGTGATCATTAGCTTTTTTTTTTGGGAAATGGACTTAAACCACTTTCAAAATAAACGGCTCAAATATAAAAAACTATAAATATAAAAAATTTTATTTATACTGAAAAAATAAAATGGGAATAGTTTTTTTTTTAATTTATACTACACTTTATGCAAAATATACTCCGTCATTTACATTTAAACAAACTACAATACTAAAAATAAACGACAATACTAAAGTGTTTTAACTGAATTTTCTGTAGAACCATTGAAAAGTTTCAGTATTTTTAAATCGAGTTGTTTAAAGTAGGTTTTTTAATATAACTCAACAAGAAAAAATTACAAAACGGAATTAGATGAGTTAGATGACTGTACGATTGTATTATTTTTAGCCAAGAATTTTCGAATAATTTGCATCGTGTAAAATACATATTGCTTTTCCACAAAATCGGTGTTTTCAAACGAAAAGATTTTAGAAACTAATAAGCCAATATATAAACGAATTAAATATGTAAGTTATATATGTGGAATTTAAATAGAGGTGGAGCACAATATCTTATAAAGGAAACTGTAGAAACGTGTTTTTTAAAATTCATATTTATAGTGAATTTTCTTTAAAAACAAAACAAGGATAGAACAAGAATAGAACAAGGATAGAACCAGAATAGAACCAGGATGGAACGGCTCAAAATACAAAGAAAAACAGGATGCATGTCAGTTGTACAATTACCAGTTGTACAATTTTTTTGTACCAGTTGTACAATCCAAAATACCACTTGTACAATTTAAAATTTAATTGTACATCTGGTTTTTTGGATTGTACAAGTGGTAAAAAGATTCCACTTGTACAATTGACCACTTGTACAGACTAGTGCCAGTTGTACAATCCAGTTGTACATTTTAGACCAGTTGTACAATCTCGATTTTTTCGAATTAACCACTTGTACAATTTTTGACAGTTGTACAATCTTTTTTTTTTTTGTAATTTACCACTTGTACAATTTTTGGAAAAGGCGCTAGGGCGGCGCAAATCCCACTGACCAACCGCCCGCCCGCCGCCCTGCTGCCCCCTGCCCTGTGTGCTCACCTCACAAGATTTTTTATTGAGGTCTTATTTCGTTTTGAAACATGAAATTACTACGCGGCCTTATTTCATTTATCAAAATGAAATAAGGCCGCGAGGACTTTTTTTGCGGTCTAATTTCATTTTTCAAAATGAAATAAGACCGCAACAAAAAATCCTAGAGGCCTTATTTCCATCCTCCGCTAGGGCACGGTCACCCATTATGCACAACAGCTTTTCCATACATTTTGCTTAGTTTTTCACGGTTATAACTTTACCATAGAGATTGTACAACTGGTTAAAAATTGTAGAAGTGGTTAATTTGATAAAAGATAAATTGTACAACTGGTCAAAAATTGTACAAGTGGTTAATTTTATAAAAATAAATATTGTACATCTGGTCAAACATTGTACAAGTGGTTAATTTGATAAAAAAAGGATTGTACAACTGGTCTAAAATGTACAAGTGGTGATAACTGAATTGTACAAATGGTAAATTTGTCTGTACAACTGGTAAATTGTACAACTGGTCAATTGTGCAACTGGATTATTTTTTACCAGTTGTACAGAGAAAAATACCAGTTGTACAATTTTTTTTCGCCATACAAATTGAAAAATTGTACAACTGGTAATTGTACAAGTGGCACTCACCCGAAAAACACACGAAGCAGTCATAGGAACTGCCCAAAGAAGTTAATACTTAAAAGCTATAAAGTTTGAAATAACAGTGGCTACAAATGATGTTGGCTGGTCAGTACAAAATGCAAATTAAAATAAAAATCATTTTAATTGAAGGCATGATATTCTATTGTTACTTTTTATTTTTTATTTAAAATTAATTGATAATCATGTCTTCAATAAAAACGATTTTTATTTTAATTTACACATTTTGTACTGAGCAGTCCATATTTTTGCCACTGTTACTTCATAGTTTAAAGTTTTAAGTATTAACTTCGTTCGGCAGTTCCTATGACAGCTTCGTGTTTTTTTCATGTTCTTTTTTTTATTTTTTCTTTTGTTTTTTTTTTGAAAAAGATCTATGTGAAGAATATATAAGAATAAAATGATAAAAAAGTTGTTAAATATTTGTTTCGCAAAACATTTTAATAAAATATATATGGTTGCTTTTATTAAAGGTTTAGACCAATTTTTTGAGTTCATTGTTTTGAAGCGTAAAAACTGTTTATTATACGATATATGTTTATTATAAGAATAAAATGATAAAAAAGTTGTTAAATATTTGTTTCGCAAAACATTTTAATAAAATATATATGGTTGCTTTTATTAAAGGTTTAGACCAATTTTTTGAGTTCATTGTTTTGAAGCGTAAAAACTGTTTATTATACGTAATAAGTAATTAGATTTTACAATATTTTATAACTAATTTTATTTATATATACAATATACTTAACCAATTCTTAATTAAATTTATAAAACTAAAAAATTTATTTATTATAAAAAACAGTAAAATTATAATAATGAATAAAAATTAAGAGAATAAATAATTAAGTTTTAAATGCAGTTTTTATCAACTATTTAAGAAGCTGTTTTACTTGTGTAACTTTAGTTTAAAAAAATTCCTTCGACTTTTAAACAAGAAACCTAAACTTGAAAACATGAACTTATTGCTTATCTTATTCTCAACTATGATGGTGATACAAAGTGTGCTTGCTGGTTTTGACCTTGATGGTGCCTCTAGTCAAGTAAGGAACCATTTCTAGATAAATTTAAAAAATATCCGGTCATTTCCATTTAAACAAACTACAATACTCAAGTGAAACTTTATTTTCTGTAGAACCATTTAAAAGTTTCAGAATTTTTAAACCGAGTTCTTTAAAGTGGGTCAACAAGAAAAATTACAGAGCGGAATCGGCTGAGGTAGATAGCGTTGCCAGGTTTTGAAAACTCAAAAGGAGGACATGATGAAAAAAAAACTCATTTAAACTAAAACAATTCATTTATTACATGAGTAGTAGCACCAGTCATGCTTTCCTGCCGGTTCGCACAAATCGTTTAGTCTAAATCTTATGGTTCGTGGGGGGTGCCTTAAGATCAAGTGACATAAAGTCAATTGATTCTTATTGTTCTAAGAATGAATTGTAAAACAATAAAACAAAATTTGCCTTTTCTCAAAAAAAATATTTCTTTTTCCGAAAAATTTGACCTTTTCCAAAAAATTGTATTTCTTCCTGAACTCTTTAATTTTAAATTATTTCTAAGAATGAATTGTAAAACAATAAAACAAATTTTGCATTTTCTCAAAAAAATATTTCTTTTTCCGAAAAATTTGGCCTTTTCCAAAAAATTGTATTTCTTCCTAAACTTTTTAATTTTAAATTATTTCTAAGAATGAATTGTAAAACAATAAAACAAATTTTGCACTTTCTCAAAAAAATATTTCTTTTTCCGAAAAATTCGGCATTTTCCAAAAAATTGTATTTCTTCCTGAACTTTTTAATTTTAAGTTATTTTCGACATTACTTAATTTTTATAATTTTAAATTATTTTTCGACATTATTCATTATTCGATTTAATTTCGTTATGAACGAATATCGATTTTTTATGCGTGAGGTGCGGGTGGAAAAGGCCAAATTTTTCGGAAAAAGAAATTTTTTTTTGGGATTGTCAATTGACTTTATGTGTTCTTCTAAAATATGACTTAAAATCAAGATCTAAAGTGACATAAAGTCAATTGACCTTATGTCACATTTTAGAAAAAGACATAAAATCAATTGACTTTTTGTCGTTTTGAAAGTGACTTACAATCTATTTATTGAACATTATCAAAAAAATATGTCTTGACTTTATGTCACTTTTAATTTTTTTTTGCAAAGCGACATAAAGTCATTTGACTTTAGGTCACTTTAAATCTTGACTTTATGTATCATTTTAGAAAAAGACATAAAATCAATTGACTTTATGTCGATTTGAAAGTGACTTAAAGTCAATTGAATTTATGTCACTTGATTTTAAGGCACCCCCCATGGTTCGTGCGAACCGGCTATTTGAAATAATTTTAAATTATTTAATTAATTTTTAATTAATTTATTGATTTTTAATTTTAATGTTTTTTTTATGCATACTAAATTTCCGTTGTATATAAATAATATTTATTTTTTTAAATTAATTAGTGAATTAATAAAAAAAAGTGGGAAAAAGAACATTAGTTATTCACAAAAGAAAATAAATCGAGAAAATAAAGCGAGCAACAGGGTAACTACGATAATTTTTTTGTAAATTTCAATATGGAGGACATTTAAGCCTTTTTGGAGGACGGATATTTTAAGTAGTAAATGGATGAGTGTCCTCCCTAAAGGAGGACGCCTGGCAACGCTAGACGTAGATGACTGTACGATTGTTTAGGCATTATTTTTAGCCAAGAATTTTCGAATAATTTGTACCGTGTAAAATACATATTGCTTTTCCACAAAATCGGTGTTTTCAAACGAAAAGATTTTAGAAACTAATAAGCCAATATATAAACAAAATTAAATATGTAAGTTATATATGTGGAATTTAAATAGAGGTGGAGCACAATATCTTATAAAGGAAACTCTAGAAACGTGTTTTTTAAAATTCATATTTATAGTGAATTTTCTTTAAAAATAAAAGAGTTAATGAACTGAAATATGTAGAAACAAAATGTAATAATTTGTTTATTGAGGAATCAACTTGTTTTTTTTTGTAAAATAGTTCTACCAGTTGAACTTAGGGTATAATTTTAAATATATAATTTTTAATAAACATATAATTGTAATTGCAGGTTATGACCAGTGCAGAATTTAATGCCCTGTATTTAAAAAAACTGAAAGGTTAAAACTAAAAATGTAACCAAATATAAACTATATTTAATTAACCAAATATAAACTATATTGAATTATAAAATGTTTTTTATTGATTAAATATTTTTCTAAAAGAGTACCCCTAAGTACGACAAATAACGGTAGGTTGGTTGCAATTTTACCGTTAGGAACATTTATTTCTGTTAATTTTTTCATGTCTGGAACTCTTTAAAATATAACTTACCAAAAATTTTGAAATATTGAGGACAAACAGGTTGTGTTTTTGTAAATTCACTACTGTAAAAACAAAAAAACACACGAAGCAGTCATAGAACTGCCGACAGAAGTTAATACTTAAAAGATTGAAAATATGAAATAACAGTGGCCCAACATTTGTAGCCACTGTTATTTCATATTTTCAATCTTTTAAGTATTAACTTCTGTCGGCAGTTCTATGACTGCTTCGTGTGTTTTTTTGTTTTTACAGTAGTGAATTTACAAAAACACAACCTGTTTGTCCTCAATATTTCAAAATTTTTGGTAAGTTATATTTTAAAGAGTTCCAGACATGAAAAAATTAACAGAAATAAATGTTCCTAAAATTTAAATTATAGTAAAAAGTAACAATACAAAATCTTGCCTCCAATAAAATTGATTTTTAATTTAATTTACATTTTGTGCTGAGCAGCCCACTGTTATTTCATAGTTTAAGTCTTTTAAGTATTAACTTCGGTCGGGAGTTCTATGACTGCTTCGTGTGTTTTTTTTTTGTATATTTTGAGCCCGGAAGGCCCTAACCGTATCTCCCTACCCAAAATTTTTGGTCAGGTAATCTTTATTTCCCCGGAGCTACCTTTTATGAAAAAAATTATTTTTTTCTATATTTTGAGCTGGGAAAAAATAGCCATAGTTCTCTAACCAAAATTTTTGTTCAGGTAATTCCACCCTCACTTCCGCCCTCACTCCCGCCCACACTTCCGGCCTTACTTCCGGCCTCACTTCTGTCCTCACTTCTGCCCTCACTTCTGCCTTCAATTCCGCCCTCACTTCCGCCCTCACTTTCGCCTACACTTCCGCCCTCACTTCCGCCCTCACTTCCGCCCTCACTTCTGCCCTCACTTCTTCCCTCACTTCTGCCCTCACTTCTGCCCTCACTTCTGCCCTCACTTCTTCCCTCACTTCTGCCCTCACTTCTGCCCTCACTTCCGCCCTTACTTCCGCCCTCACTTCCGCCCTCACTTCCGCCCTCACTTCTGCCCTCACTTCTTCCCTCACTTCTGCCCTCACTTCTGCCCTCACTTCTGCCCTCACTTCTGCTCTCACTTCTGCCCTCACTTCCGCCCTCACTTCCGCCCTGACTTCCGCTCTCACTACCGCCCTCCCTTCCGCCCTCATCTTCGCCTTCACTTCCGCCCTCACTTCCGGCCTCACTTCCGCCTTTACTTCCGCCTTCATGTCCGTTCTCACTTCAGCCCTCACTTCAGCCCTAACTTCTTCCCTCACTTCTGCCCTCACTTTCGCCCTCACTTCCGCCCTCACTTCCGCCCTCACTTCCGCCCTCACTTCCACCCTAACTTCCGCCCTAACTTCCGCCCTCCCTTCCGACCTCTCTTCAGCCCTTACTGCCCACTTCCTTCCTTTTTTATTTCACCCGAGCTACCTATTTTGAAAAAATAATTTTTTGGTTTATTTTGAGCCGGGACGACCCTAACCATAGGTCCGTACTTAAAATTTTCACCCGAGCTACCTATTGCGAAAAACATTTTTTTGGTATATTTTGAGCCGGGAAGACCCTAACTGTAGCTCCCTGCCCAAAAATTTTTCGGCAGGTAATCTTTATTTTACCGGAGCTACCTATTTTGTAAAAAAAATGTTTTTGTCTATTTTGTGCCGGCACGACCTAACTGTAGCTCCCTGTCCAAAAATTTTTCCGCTGGTAATCTTTATTTTCACTGGAGCTACCTATTTTGGAAAAAAAATTTTAGTTTTAAATAATTTGTAAATGAAAGATTTTTAAAATTAATTTGAATTTAAATTTTTCGCGCCAAATTATTTTGTTTTTATAAATGACAAATGATTATTGAGTGGACCACTCATTTTTTTGAGTATTGAAGCGTCAAAAAACCATGTCGCGATTTCGAACTCGAATGTCGAATGAGTCTCCGATAAAAAAATGTTTACCCTCTACAGAATAACTCAATTATATCATACAACGTCCTTAAAGAAGTATTAACTTCAAAAAAATTTCGGCAGGTAATCTTAATTTCACCGGAGTTACCTACTTAAAAAAAAAAATTTTCGTATATTTTGCTCCGGCACGACCTAACCGTAGCTCCCCACCCAAAAATTTTTTTTCAGGTAATATTAATTTCACCGGAGCTACCTATTTTGAAAAAAAAAATTTTCGTATATTTTGCTCCGGCACGACCCTAACCGCAGCTCCTAGCCAAAATTTTTGGTTAGGTAATCTTTATTTGACCGAAGCTACGTATTTTGAAAAAAAAAAATTGTTTATAAATTTTGAGCCGGGACAACCCTAACCGTAGCTCCGTACCCAAAATTTTTGGTCAGATAATCTTTATTTCATCAGAGCTACCTATTATGACAAAAAAAATTTTAATTTTAAATAATTTGTAAACGAAAGATTTTTTTGGTCAGATAATCTTTATTTCATCAGAGCTACCTATTATGACAAAAAAAATTTTAATTTTAAATAATTTGTAAACGAAAGATTTTTTTGGTCAGATAATCTTTATTTCATCAGAGCTACCTATTATGACAAAAAAAATTTAAATTTTAAATAATTTGTAAACGAAAGATTTTTAAAAAATAATTTGAATTTAAATTTTTCGCGCCAAATTATTTTGTTTTTATAAATGACAAAAATGATTATTGAGTGAATTATTTTTTTGAGTATTGAAACGTCAAAAAAGCATGTCGTTTCGAACTCGAATGAGTCTCCGAAAATAAATTTTTACCCTCTACAGAATAACTCAATTATATCATACAACGTCCCTAAAGAAGTATTAACTTCAAAAAAACACAACGTTTCTATAGACCTACAATATAAAAAACCGATGAAACAAATTCAAACAATCAATATTGTCAAAGAAACGAAAAGTCTGAGTTGGTAATTTGGAAGTTAAATAATATTTAGGTTCAAATTCGGATTGCAATGAATTTTATTATGTAACATTATATAAAAATTTTATATAAAATTTATTGCAAAATGTTGATTCAAACTAATAAACATAGACTTGGAAAAAAAATTATCCAATAACATTACATTTTAAATTCAGGCGCAGGTTCATTTAACCATTTCGCTGTCTAATGTTATAATCAACTGAATAAAATTTTTTGAAAATACCGTGGAATATGGAAACTTTAAGCTGTGAAATAAAATTTTATCATTTTGAATCTAAATATTCTAAAAGAGAAGGTTGAAAATTATTTTACATTTGGAAAACTGTCACATACAAATCGACCGGCAAATTTAGAACATAATTGTTTTCTGGTTTATTATTAAGCTTTCTTTTAATTTTGTTATTTTGTAAATCAATGTGTTTGAAAAAAAAAAATTTTAATATTTTTAATATAACGATAATATACACTAAAATTATTATTATTATTATTATTAGTATTATTATTATTATTATTATTATTATTATTATTATTATTATTATTATTTAGTTTATTACAATAATATAATTTTTGTAAGAAATTTAAATCTAAAGCTCTAACTGCTAAGGTTTTCGGCTTAGTATTTTGTATGTTTTAGCAAAAAGCATGTATATAAAGAGGAATCAGTCCATACAAAAAAAAGAATTAAAATAGTGAAACAAAAAATCCATATCACAACCCCATGACCTTTTTTTTTTGTATTTTTTGAGAATTCCACTCTCACGAAAGCTTTTAAAACTTTCAAAATAACAACAGTTCTATACAATTTTGAAAGTTTTAAAAGCTTTTGTGAGAGTGGAATTCTCAAAAAAAAAAAAAAAAATCTCATGGGGTTGTGATATGGATTTTTTGTTTCACTATTTTAATTCTTTTTTTTGTATGGGACTGATTCCTCTTTATATACATGCTTTCTGGTTTTAGTTTGATTTTTTGATATCTTATTATGAATCTAGGCTAATTCATCGCCTAGCAATTCATCGCCAAGCAATTCATCGCCAGCAATTCATCGCCAGCAATTCATCGTCAAGCAATTCATCGTCCAAAAGTTCATCGCCAAGCAATTCATCGCCAAGCAATTCATCGCCAGTAATTCATCGCCAGTAATTCATCGCCAGCAATTCATCGCCAGTAATTCATCGCCAGTAATTCATCGCCAGCAATTCATCGCCAGCAATTCATCGCCAGTAATTCATCGCCAGTAATTCATCGCCAGCAATTCATCGCCAGTAATTCATCGCCAGCAATTCTTCGCCAGCAATTCATCGCCAGCAATTCATCGCCAGCAATTCATCGCCAAGCAATCCATCACCAGCAATTCATCGCCGCCGGCGGCGATGAATTGCTGGTGATGGATTGCTTGGCGATGAATTGCTGGCGATTCATATTTTATGTTTTTTTTTTGGTTTCTTTTTTATATTTCGGCGAAAAAAAAATTTTGCCGACGAAAAATGTATGAAAATTTTGAGTGGCCATATCTGCAAAACGGGGCATTTCCGAGAAAAAAACTTTTGAATTTGTTGATTTGGGAACCGCCTCTACTTCCTCACCAAGTTTCTGCCACATCGGGCTAATTTTTTTTTTTTTTTTTTTATATATTTCGAAAGAAAAAAAAAATTTTCCATAGAAAAATGTATGAAAATTTTGAGGGGCCAAATCTCCGAAACGGAGCATTTCCAAGAAAAAAGCTTCTGTATTTAGTGGTTTGGGCACCGCCTCTACTCAATCACCAATTGGCGATGAATTGCTGGCGATGAATTGCTGGCGATGAATTGCTGGCGATGAATTGCTGGCGTTGAATTACTGGCGATGAATTGCTGGCAATGAATTGCTGGCGATGAATTACTGGCGATGAATTGCTGGCGATGAATTGCTGGCGATGAATTGCTGGCGATGAATTGCTGGCGATGAATTACTGGCGATGAATTGCTGGCGATGAATTACTGGCGATGAATTACTGGCGATGAATTGCTTGACGATGAATTGCTTGACGATGAATTGCTGGCGATGAATTGCTGGCGATTAATTGATTCGCGATGAATTGCTAGGCGATGAATCAGCCGCTTACCCTTATTATTTATACCTCGACCTTATACAATCTTTATTATACACTAAAATGTTGGATGAATCATGCAAAAAAATACAAACAAAATTAAATTCGCATTGATTTGCTGATCTAATACCAAAACATATCAATAAAATTAAAAATTTTTTTACGAATTAGTGCGGCAGCTATCCCCGTTCCCCGAAACACTTTTTCAAATAAAATGGGGCACATTTTGAGAGCAATCGGAGGTATGCGCTTTTTTATAAGTTTTTATGCAAGTTTTACGAATAAATACGATCAAATCTACTTACGGCAAAAAAATTTACGAACAAAAAAGCCACGAACAAATCTTTACGATAAAAAATAAAAGATTTTGAAGAAATTAATGATCGAAGAGTGCCATTAATTAATTAAATTTTGATTCTATGTACAGAACTATTATCTGAAAATATATAAATAGTGAATTGCATAGTTTATGTTTTATGTTTCTTTTTGATTTTTACAATAGGCGCCTTTTCAAGAAGTTTGCTCCAGGTGACAATATACTACCATTCGGCCCTGGTGGTAGGTTTAATTTCGTAAATAAAAAAAATAAATAAATTTAACTAAAAGTATAAAATAAAAATATATGTAAATAAATTTTTTAACAGAAGATGATTTTTACTGAGGAGCCCTGAAAAGGTGAAAATAAAAATTTATTCTTGTTAAATGTTCAATATTTTTTTTTAGATGAGTGTTCATCATATGAACAAAATAAATATTGCATGTGAAATTGCAACTTGAAAAACAAACTTAAGCATTTTACACTAGTTTCAATTTCACATGCAATTGTTATCTATATTTTTATTGTTGAGTTTGCCAAATTAGCATTTTTGGTCAATTTTAATTTAAATTTTTTGTGTACAGTAAAGTAAAGTTTAGAAATTTTTTTTTTTTTGTTAATTTAATTTTTAAGTCATTTTTGTGTCAACCTTTAATAAATCATCATCTAGAAAAAATAAGTTCTCATTTTAATTAATAATTTTGAAGTAAGAATAGCTTCAATGAGAAACTTGCTGAACTTTCACATACGGAAACCGCAAAGTCTTCATAACGACAAATAAATATAATACAAATTTTATTTTATTTTATTTTTTTTTATTAAAGTTACCAAATCACTAGGTGGGATACCTTTTATACTTAAAGAAGTATGGATTTGGTAATGGGGAGAGGAAAATTAGATAGGATTAACAAGTGGGACAGTGAAGCTATGGTTTCCTAGGAAAACGGTGCCGTTATATAGCGGCCGTAATATAGCGGTGAGCGACGTAGAAAAAACGTTGTCTATATAATTTATATAAAATGGTTTCCTAGAGAGCGTTGGTGATGAACGTAACGTAATATAGCGGTGCCGTTATTTCATGTCGGCCGTAAAATTACGGTGATAATATTCATACAACGTTTTTTTACGGTGACGGTGAGTTCAAAAAAAAAAAAAATGTATACAAAAAATTTAAATTTAAATTGGAAAATCGAAGATGACTTAATTTTAATTGAATATTACGGCCGCTATATTACGGCAACGCTTTTTTAGGAAACCGTATATGATTGCCATTTTAACGGTCGTTATATTACGTCAAATGTTCAACGTTATATTACGGCCGCTATTTTACGGCACCGTTTTCCTAGGAAACCAAAGCTTTAGTAAGTAATCATTTACACTCTTCTTAAAGCGACACAAGTCGTAAATCAAACATCCGCCAGCTTTCGGGAACAATTTTGATGGGAGAGCATTCCACATTCTCGAGGTGCGAATTGAAAACGAATCTCCGAATCTCGTTCTCACATCTGGGAATTTTGACGAAGAATGGGTGTGACGTTGAAGCGGTGCGTGTTTGGCGTGAAAATACTTGAAGTTGAGGAAGTAGGGCTTTTACTTCCAGGGAACACGTATCCATTCCAACTAGAAAATAGAAATAGAAAGTAAAAATAGAAATAGAAACTAAAAATAGAAATAGAAAGTGAACCTACATTACGACGGTGGTTGAGTGCTGTTAATGAGCTGGTGGTTTGGTGATTGTTTATCAATCTAATAGCCCTTCTCTGAACTTTGTTCAGGTAATCAAGATGGGTTTTGGGAACACCAGCCCAGGGAGCGAATTTATCACCTTTTTTTGGAATAGGCTGAACATGCACCACTTTCCACTTGGTGGGGTAAATGCCAAGTGAGTATGAAAGCTAGAAAAGGTTGCGCAGAGGTTTAGCTAGAACAGAGGCAGTATGTTTTAGAACCACAGCCGGAATACCATCAGTGCCAGTTGACTTTTTCACATTCAGATTTTTTAGAGCTTTTAAAACAGCACGTTGCCTGAAGCAAACTCTTCCAAAAGAAGAGTTTACTTGAGGCAAGACTTGTGGATCTTGGGCTGAAGCTGCGAGTGTTGAGTTTTGACTAAAAAGTTTAGCAAACAAATTAGCCTTCCCAACCGAATCTGATATAATCCGGTCACACTCTACAAGGGGAGGAAAAGATGTAGGCGAGCAAAAGTTCTGTTGTATACTTTTAGCGAAGCTCCAAAAGCTTCTGCTATTTTTAGGAAGGTTTAATATTTCTTGACGCTTCCTCTGGGTAAACAGAGCCTTTTATGGGGTATGAAAAGCTTCATCCCTATCAGAATACTTTCGGTAATGACAGTCGTACAAAGGTCAACATCCTCTCCAAGAAGCAACGAGACAGATCCATCCGTCCAAGAAAACCGGAAAGTCCATCCCAATCAGCTCGGGAATAGATCCATACCAATCTTCCAGGCGCTTTAGACAAACCTGCTACCCCATCAAGAGAAAAGGACGTGCTAACGAGACAATGATCGGAGTTTCCAAGGGGGGAACTAATTGAAGCATTATAATTATCTGGGTTCGATGTCAGAAACAGATCCAAGAGATGGTGACCCTGATGGTTTACATCTGGAATGTGGGTGGGTTCAGAAACAATTTGGATCAGATTATTGAGACTTGAAAAAAAATCTACATATCTGCCTTCGGGACTGTTGCGATTGGAATAACTGAGCCATGATACGTTGTGTACGTTAAAATCACCGAAGACCAAAATTTCAGACTGGGTTTTTCGCCAGAATCTGATTTATCTGGTCCGACAGCAAGTCAAACTCGACAACATGATCAGTGCCAGTCAGTTGAGGGCTCCTATAAAGGAAGCAAAAATGGATGACGTGTTTGTTAGTTCTGATTTTGAACCAAAGAAAATTAAATAAGGGACTTGAAGATTTTAAATCTTTAATAGGGTAACAAGCAACGTCATTCCTTATATAAACAGCGACTCCTCTATGGGCAACGTATAAGGAGTGAAGATCATAACCCGGGACTGAAAAACGGTTGGGGTCCTCGTTGTCCAATACTTGGGTCTCACTTAAAGCCAGGACATTTGGAATAGCAGAGGCCAAATGTATTTGAACGGCCTGGAAATTCGCTTCCAAACCTCGGATGTTACAATAATTTATACAAAATTTTTTGCTCATCTCTACTCTAAAAGTGTAAAATTTTAATGAAACTAGTTGGTTCCGATAACAAGCTGGCGAACTACGAACCGGCGGTCAGTTTCTAGAGCCTTATTGACCTCCAGTACGGCAACGACAAGCAATTGAAGAATAGTGTACGGAGATAAGGGATAGGAGATATAGGAAGACTTGGTAACCGCGTCAGATTTATAAATTAATTTTATTTTTTTCAAATAAAGTTTGTCGGACACTATTTTGTGCGAACATATAATTTTAAATTATAATTATTATTTTTCTATTATTTATCGGTTATTATTATTATTATTGTTATTATTATTTTTTTTTTTTTCACCCAAAAAAAAAATAAAAAAGGTCTGCACACGATTTAAAACAATCAAACAATTAAAAATTTGAAAAATGATTTTTTTTTTTTTACTTTATTTTATTTTTTTCTTCTTTTAACAAAAAACAAAGACTATAAATAAAATTTAAACGATTTAAAAAACGTACACGATCTTTAACAATCAGAACACAAATTAAATTCATATTGTAAAAAATGCAACAAAGTATGTTTATTATTGTTTCAGAATTTACATATATACATATAAAATTATTAATCTAATTACTTACTAACAATAATTTGCAATAACAATAATATTTCACAATATATACGTTCTTGTGCACATTATAAATTGCGCCAATTTGTGATAAAAACAAAATTGTAGAAAAAGTTTTTACATAAAAATTTAAAATAGTATTGGCGACTGGTACTAATTTCTATTAAATTGCTCTATAACCTTGATATTGAAATTTTTTGTTTTCCTGCATTTGAACAATCATGTAGAAATTTTATTAATAATTATATTAAATATTTAACTAGATATTTTTAAGAATTTAACTCAAAAATTTTGTACAAAATTTTCAATAGAACAGGACATACCATCAGGAATCTTGAATTTCGGATTAATAGACCAAGCACTTAGATCTAGAGTTTTCAAAAGAATCGATAACGAGTCTACATTTATACAAGTACATTTTAAGGGTTTCTTTGATAAAAACAATAAAGGCAAGAACACTCATACTTCTGCGATGAATTCAGTTGCTAGGTCCGTCATGCAATATGTGTATTTTCACTTCCTGAGCTATTCTAATTAATTTACTTTTCCTATCATCACTTAACCGAACTTTATTATTGATTATAACTGTCTGAGATTCTAAGCTTAATGCCTTGAGCACAGCTAATACCGCAAAGCAATTTTGAGCTACCGTACAAAAACCGATTTTCTGCGTTATTTCTTATTTATTTTAAATAAAAATTATGAAAAACGAAAGATATTAATTTTATTGATTTTTTGTAAAAAAAATTTCTTAAAATTATTTCATAATTAATTAGAAAACTGAATTTATTTTTTTTTTGTTCCAGAAAGAATTGACTACGTCACAAAATAATTTTTTTGTTTCTTTTTCACAGCGTTTCTTTTGCATCGAAATTTGGTTTTGCTGTATTTTTCTGTCACAATCATATTATAAAAAAAACAAAAGCAGTTGTTTGCAGTTGATTTTTTTGCTTTCAGGTAAAATTAGCTGTGAACAGGTTTCCGGAACATTCCTTCAAAAATTGCTTTGCGGTATTAGCTGTGCTCAAGGCATAATGCATCGATCATAACTACCACCGCAAAGCAATTAAAAGCTACCGTAAGAACCGATTATCTGCGTTATTTCTTAATTAATTTTAATTTTATAAAAAACGCAAGATATTCATTTGATTGATTTTTGGCAAAAAGAATTTTTTTAAATTATTTCATAATTAATTAGAAAACTGAATTTATTTTTTTTTGCTCCTTAAAGAATTGACTATATCACCAAATAATTTTTTTTTCTTTTTCACTGTGTTTCTTTTACATCGAAATTTGGTTTTGCGGCATTTTTCTGTCACAATTTGTAGATGAGTTGATTAATCATATAATAGAAAAAACCAAAGCTTCTTGATTTTTTTGCTTTCAGGTAAAATTAGCTGTGTGTGTGTTTGTGTCCTTCAAAAATTGCTTTGCGGTGTTAGCTATGATCGAGGCATAAGTCTTACTAGGTGTACTTAGCGTATTTTTCCTGCATGCGATTTTGTTCTTTAAATGTATTGGTGTATCTTTATACAAAATCCAAAATCGCAGCAAAATACGCATGTTGATTTTGAATAATTTTTCAGCATGCGTATTCATTTTTGACATTTCTCACAAATTTTGTTTTTTTTTTATTAATTTGACATTTTTAAGTTTGTTTATTATTTAAATTTTCTAATAGAAAATAGGTATTATTATTTAAAATTTCTAAAAATATTTTAATAACTTTAAATTTTAATAAGTTTAAATAACAATTCTAAATCAATATTTTAATAAATAATTAAAAGATTTAAATAATATTTAAATAAATATATGTTTAGTAAAATGGAGAAGAATAAATTTTCTAGGGCAGACACAATTAAACTAATTCATTTGTACGAAGAAAATCAATGTTTATGGGAGCTTACTTCTAAATTATATAAACGCCTGGATTTGGAAAGAGAAGCTTAAGAAAATATAGCTGACAAATTTTCTACAAATGTAGAAAGCATTAAAAAAAAAAAAAAATCTAAGAGATAATTATGTTCGACAGAAGCAAAAAAAAAATAAAATAAAAAATCGGGCAGTTGGTTGGATGATCTCGAAGATAATTCGTTCTATTTTGATGAACTTAAATTTTTGGATAAATCGTTGTAATTAGAAAAAGCCAAAATAATAAGGTAAACATTTTTTTTTTATTTATTTTTATTACATTGATTGCAAAAAAAAAAGTTTTTATATAACAGTGGTATAACAGTGGTGCCCAAAAGGTCGATCGCGTAATAATTTTGATCAAAAGCTATAATGTGTTAAGTAATCTGCAAATTACGACCCCAATAGATATAAAGCGGAAATTAAAAATATCAATGCTTTACTTAGTTAAGCAAATCTGCATTTTCACAATTGAAAATAACGAAGTGAAAATATAGGAGGAATACTTTGACGGATAAACTGATGCATTTGTGCTCCTGTTTAAGAACTTGCCTAAGTACGTAAGGGCCACATTACACAAAAGTTATAGATGTAGAACTTCAAACTATAAGCAATAAATTCAAAGTTTTTTTTTTAACAAAATTAAATATATTTCTAAATTTGAATGAAAAATATTAATTAATTAATTTGAATTTTTTTAATATTATGTGTTATATACATTTATTTCATATATCTTCCATATTGCAACTAGATTTAAATTTCAAATGTAAATCAGCACCACTGATGTATAATAATTAAAATTAAATATTACGTTATAAATTTGTCCCATTGGAAACTGACTTCTCCGGCATTCATAAAATACTCCGTTAAAATATCTCTAGTACAATTAAAAGTGTGGTTTGCATTTGTCGATTTGGATGAATGTTCAAGTGGTGTAAAAATTTTATCAATGTCTAATTCTAAGTCAATTTTATCGTAGGCATCTGAAGATATACATTTTAATTGCAAAAAGTTGTGGATTGCGCAACATGCTTTCACAATTTTTTCTGTTGTATTTATGTTTGTCTCTATTGGTCGATGAAAAATTCTAAATCTTGAGGCTAACCGACCAAAAGCACATTCCACCGTCAGCCGAGCTCTAGATAAACGATAATTAAAATTTTTTTGTCGAACTGTTAATCGTAAGCACCCAGAGTAAGGTTTCAGAACTTTGTCTGTTCTAAAAGCACCATCTCCTAAAAAAAAAATGGAATTTTCGCTTCAACATCAAGTAGGTTAGGCTCTGGTATATTTAGATTATTAAAATTTTTTAACAGGGAGGATCGTTCAAATATTGTACTATCTTCCATTAGCTCCTACATATACAAAAATTTTGAATGTGCATCTACTAATGCCAACAAGATGATGCTATGAAATTTTTTGTAATTAAAAAAATTTGACCCCTGTTTAGGAGGAGCCTTAATCCTTATGTGCTTCCCATCGAGTGAGCCTACAGCATGTGGAAAATTCCACATTCCATAGTAATTTTGAGCAATTTCAAGCCATTGTTCTGTACTTTGAGGCATCTAAAAATAAAAACAAAATTTTTTTTTAGAATGAATCAAATTTCAATGACGAAGATTTTAATGAAGTTGATACAAATTTGACATGTACGTCATCATTATCAAATTATTCAAATTATTCAGTAAGCGGCAGCTCAAAGAATCTTAAGCATAAAATTAATTGTGAAGACAAATACGAAAATGCTATCAACAAAATTTTAAAATTTGAACCACAAAAAGAAAAAGATGAAAATAAAGATATGTGGTGGTTGGGATTTGCGGCTGGCGCTTGATAAATTACTTACAACCATAGATTAAGAATATACATAGATTCTTAGCTTCATACGACATTATTTTTGGTATTTTCATGTGAATGTGTTAGTAAAACAAAATAAAATACGTGATAATGATCAATGTATGAAAAGAATTTTATTTAGTTTTACTAACACCTTCACATAAAAATACCAAAAAAGACTGAAAAAATGTTGTATGAAGCTATAAATCTTTCTGTATTCTTAATCTATGTTACAACTTTTATTTTTATAATATTCTTCTGTTTATTATATTTTGGTTTTGTTTACTTTTAATTTTTACTATGTTTACATGTTTACATTAAAATCGCATGCTGTAAAACTAACCCACTTCATATTTATCGCACACTAATATTAATAAATAAAACAAAAAAAAACCAATGCATTTATAAAATCGCGCGTATTTATTACGCTAATGTAGACAGCCCGTTATATTAAAGTTTTTAAAAGAATAAGGCCGGTATTCAACTGGAGATAAAATCAACTTTTTCATATAAAATTTTATCTGAGATAAATTTTAGTTGAGTGAATTTAATTTATCGGTACCCAACTGAAGATAAATGGAAATTTATTTGAGTAAAAATTGTATGAAAATTTTTTCACTCAAATAAATTTTATTTCAAAAATTTATCTTGCAAAGAATGTTTTGAACATTCTTTTCAAAATAAATTTTGACATTAGGTCGTGTAAAAAGAATTTGACGTTTGTTGTTTGAAGAAAACAAACAAAAATCAGAAAACTAAAATAATTTTTAAACTGAAATTGGTAAAAAATATTAAAATTAAAATAATAGTTTAATTTAATAAAATAAAATAAAATTGGTAAAATTAATTAAATAAAATGGATGAAAGTTGGGAGGTAAGAAAATTAAAAATAAAATTGTTTAGGTACTACATAATAAGGCTGTCACACTTCGGCTTTTTAATGGCTTTTTGAAAAAGCTATCATCGTTGTGGCTATTTCGTGGCTTTTTCCATACAAAAAAAAGAAAAAAAAGCTAGTGGCTTTTCAAAAAGCCACTAGAAAATCAGGGATCAAATAACAAATGAGCTCTGTGAGAAAAAAATAAACTAACAATTGCATACTTTCAGGAAGTTGGCGGCAATTTTTTAAAAAAACGAATAAAAAAACAAAAAAAATTCCGAAAAAAAAAGGAAAAAGATATGACAAAACGAGAAAAAAAAAGAAAAAAAACCAAAAAGTGCAAGTGTGAACGCATTTAAAAAAGCCGTCATGAGTAGTGGCTTTTTAGTTGTAGTGTGACTCGCTTATAAGTCAGAAAGTCATGTGTCAATTTTTATCTCACTCAATAATGTTCCTTTTTAAGATAAAATTTATCTTGTACTTTATCTTCAGTTGAATACCAGCCTTTAATACAAACAGTTTACAAAAAAGCTTAAATCTACAGTTTACAAAAATATACATTATCTACAAAGAAATTATAAATCAAGAATGGCCTTTGAATTTTTTGTCCCTTTCTTTTTTCATATATATTAATTTAAAGAAAGAGAAAAAGCTAGAGGGTCAAGTTTTTGTTTGCAATGATGTTCCCAAAAAAAATAAACATCAAAATTTCTAGTAAAAATGAATACAATAGTTTAACATTTGTGAAAATAATAATCTTTTTTCTTGAAGTGAATAATAAATATTCATAATTGCAATTTTATTTTCATTAATCATAGAGTATGTTTTTACTTAATTTATTAATGAAAATAAACTATAAATATATAGAATACAAGATGTTTTTTATAAAGTAAAAAAACCATCCTTTTTTTAATTCTTACCAAATACAAATATTTTTTTTCTTTATTATAGCTATCAAATCACTAGTAGGTGGGATATCTTTTATACTTAAATAAAACAAAAAATTTGAGTGAAGATTTTATTTTAAATAGAAGTATTGAATTTAATAGTAAGAAGTTCTATGTAGGATCTTAATTTTGACATCATTCCATCATTCAGTTTTGACCTGAGAGGTAGTGATAAGAATTTCTATTTAAAAAAAAATATAAAATAAAATAAAATTCAACAATAGCAAAATTTAAAAACATCAGAACAATTAAACGAAAACACCTGTTTTGCGATGATTCAAAATCGAGTCAGAAAAAAAAAATAATAATATTAATCTAGTGAAAAACTTGAAAATGACGTCGTCCAATAATAATTATTTTGCACCATTGCAAACTATCGCTGAAGAAGTTGTAATGGATTCCACAACAACCACAACTAAAGCAGTCAAGAAAGTTAAAATTCCACCTATTAATATAATTAAAAGTTCGAATGAAGATATTCGTAAGGTATTATGCGATAATGAAGTGACTGATTTTTCAATAAAAAAAATATCCATTGGATACAAAATATTTCCTGGCTCATTGGAAAGCCGCGAAAAGATCGGTAAGATATTTCTATCCAAAAACTACGAATTTTTTTCGTTCTCAACAAAAGACGAGAAACCATTTAAAGTTGTACTATCAGGTCTCGATAAAATGGATACAAATGAATTAAAAAAGATTATTTTAGAAAAAGGCATTCAATGTATTGATATAAAACTTGTGGAAAAAACAACATCGTATAATAAAAAATTGATTTTATATATTGTATATCTTAAAAATAATACAATAAAAATAATACAATAAAATGAATTGAGACAAAAAATAACAAACATTAATTATACAAAAGTACGTTGGGAACATCAAAGTAAAAAAATTAGTAGAATAACGCAATGTCACAAGTGCCAAATGTATGGACATGGTTCAGCCAACTGCCACATAAAAAACTTCTGTGCAAACTGCGCTAAAGAGCACGAAACTACCAAATGCACAGAAACATTAGTTAAATGTGCAAATTGCAAAAGAAATCATAAATCAACTAGTCCAGATTGTCCTAGTAGAGAAAGCTACATCAAGTTAAGAGAAAAGCTGAATAATAAAAAACATCCAGTTCAACATCAATTTGTGGGCGACTACAATAAAAACTTTCCGTATACGTTTGGTACTATACCAACAAATCCGCAGCATAATTCATGGGAAAATTTTAGAAATCAGTCCCAGCATGGAGGTAATCATTCAAATAATAATTTTAAAAGCAATTGTAATAATACAACTGATACTAATAATAATATGTTTTCATTTAATGAATTAAAATCCCTTACTTTAGAATTAATTACTAACTTAAAACAATGTAATTAAAAAATAGACCAGTTCAATGTTATCACAAATTTAGCCTTTAAATTTTTATCATGAATGACAAATATTTGTCACTAAAAGTTATATGCTGGAATGCTAGGGGCATTCGTTTTAAAAAAGAAGAATTTTTTTATTTTCTCATTTCAAATAAAATTGACGTTGCACTTGTTTGTGAAACTTGGTTGACAGACAATATTGACTTTAAACATCAAAATTATTTTTTCTATAGAAATGATCGCATAGGAGCCCGAGGGGGGGTGTAGCTATTGCTGTTCGAAAATCCATTAAACATGAATGCATACCTTCAATGAATACCGAAGTAATCGAAAACATCGGTGTAAACATTTGCTTAACTAGCAACTCGTCTTTCGATGTATTTTCTTGCTATTTCCCTGACGGTTCCTCAGAAAATTCTAAAATCAAAAAATTTAAAAAAGATCTTTTAAAGTTTTCTCGTATCCAAAACAAATTTATCATCGGAGGCGATTTCAATTCTAGAAACAAATTTTGGGGGTGCTTGAGAGCTAACTCCTATGGAAATGTTCTCAATAATCTATTAACTACAACTAATTTTTCTTTACTTTTTCCTCCCGATCCTACATATATTCCTACAAATCCAAAAGCAAATCCGTCTACTCTGGATTTATTTCTTACAAATTTGCCACTCGATATTTCCACACCGATTACACAAAATGCACTTAGTTCAGATCATTTTCCTGTTGAAATAATTGTAAATAGTTGTCCCCAAATAAATGAAAATTGGACTTACAACTATTCAAATGCAGACTGGAAGGAATACACAAAAAATATTAAAAATAATATTAACACTCAAGTCTTCAACAAAAGTGTATCAGTAACACAAATTGACAATGACATTTCTAACTTAACTGAAATCATTAAAGATGCAATAGACAAATCAATTCCCAAAAAATTTCTTAATAAGAGCATCCATTCCACTTTTCCCGATTTTATTAAAAATCTGATTTGTAAAAGAAATACTGCCAGAAGAAAGTGGTTGCGCTATCGGCAAGAAATATACAAATGTCTCAATGTCTCAATTAAACCGTCTAATCAAAAGTGAGATTTCAGACCTAAGAAACAATCGTTGGAACCAAATGTTGCAAAACTTAGAATAAGGGTCGAAACCATTTTGGAATGTTACGAAAATATTAAAAAAAAAGCATAAAAACATCCCCACGTTAAAATATAATAATTGCACATATTTAAGTAATCAATCAAAAGCAGAATTACTAGCGGAAACTTTTTCTGCAAGCCACAATTTCACTCAAAACTTTAGTGATATTGATACTGAAAACTTAGTTCAAAACTCTATTTCTTTCCTAGAAACTGAAACATTTGAAAATAATGATGAATATTTTGTATCAATTAAAACAATTAAACAAATAATCAAATCAATAAAAAACAACAAATCACCAGGATTTGATGGGATAAATAATACCTGTTTGAAAAATTTACTAGAATTAGGTTTTAAATATTTACATTTTATAATTAATAACTGCCTAAAGCTTAGCTATTTTCCTATTTCTTGGAAAAAAGCTAAAGTTATAGCCATAAATAAGCCCGGTAAATTATCGACTGACCCGATTTCATATCGACCAATCAGTCTCTTAAATTCTATGTGCAAAGTATTAGAAAAAGTCATTAAAATAAAATTATTAAATTTCATAGAAAATAAAAACATTCTTCCCAATCAACAATTTGGTTTCCGATCTGGCCACAATACTGTTCAACCACTTTGTCGTATACTAAACATAGTTAAAAATAGTTTTGAAAAAGGAAAATCTGTGGGGATGGTTGTTCTAGACATCAAGTCAGCATTTGACTCAGTGTGGCATAAGGGTCTGATATACAAACTACTAGATGCTGGCTGTGATAAAAACACTGTCAAAATCATTAAAAGCTTCTTGGATAATCGTTTTTTTCAAGTATCGGTCAAAAACGGCATTTCAGCACCAAAATTAATAGCAACAGGTTGTCCTCAAGGATCTATACTATCACCTATTTTATATAATATATACACATATGACTTCCCTTCCTTAACTGAAACCATATCTTCAATTTTCGCAGATGACACAGCTATTCTTTCGTCAGATGTTTTTGCAATTAAAGTTATTTACAATTTACAAAATTCATTAGATACAATAAGCGCATACTTTTACAAATGGAAAATAGCTATAAATCCATCAAAAACGCAAGCTATATATTTCACACGGAAAAGAAAAGATATATTTTTACCTCAATCATGCTTAAACTTCGATAACATAGACATACCATGGAACATAGATATCAAATATTTAGGAATTATATTAGACAAAAAACTAACTTTCAAAACACATATTTCTCAGATAGTAAATAAAGTTAAAACACTAACTGTTATGTTATACCCCCTCATAAACAAAAATTCGTACTTAAATATTCGAAATAAGCTATTAATATTTAAATGTGTATTCCTTGCAGTCATGCTCTACGCCTGCCCGGTATGGCAAAAATGCGCGGAAACACATATTAAAAAAATCCAAGTTTCACAAAACAAACTTTTAAAAATGATTTTTAAAGTACCCTGGTACAAAAATCAATAGAAGGTTTTTCAACTTTTCCTTTTACATATGTAATATTCTCTATCTATTATATTTTTTTTTCTCTTTTTAAGAATAACTCAGTAGATAAGCATGTAAGCTAAACTCTGTAATATTTTAAGTAATATTTGCCTAAGATTAAGGAAACATGTAAATTATATGATAATAAATAAATTAAATTAAATTAAAAAATTTTGAGAATCATATTACCGATGAGAAATTCAGAAAACAAAAATTGTAAGCAATTTTTTTGTGAAAATGGAAAAAATTGTTTTAATCAAATATGCGTAAAAAAATTTATAAAAATTAAACTTACCTAAAACTTTACTTTTTAATATTTAATTGTTTTAATTTTGTACTTATTGTGTTTTAATTTTGTACTTATTCGAGAATTATTTTAAATTCCTACCAAGCTTTATAGAATTATTAATTCATTTCAAAATATTATTTTGATGAGTTAAAATAAATTGAAATTAAAAAAAAATAAAAACTATTACGGCATAATAAAAAAGTAATAATAACATTCCTTTTTTATTTGGTTCACATTTTTTATGCCATCGGAGATTAAACTGGGAACATCATTGCAAACAAAAACTGAGGTCATTTTTTTTTTATAAGGCCATTCTTGACTTATAATTTCTTTGATTATCTAATAATAAGGCTGTCATACTTCGGCTTTTTAATGGCTTTTTGAAAAAGCTATCATCGTTCGTGGCTTTTTCCATACAAAAAAAAGAAAAAAAATTCTAGTGGCTTTTTGGTATTTGGGATCAAATACCAAATGAGCTCTGTGAGGAAAAAATAAACTAACAATTGCATACTTTCAGGAAGTTGGCGGCAATTTTTTGTCAAAAAACGAATAAAAAACAAAAAAAAATTCCCGAAACAAAAGGAAAAAGATATGATAAAAAGAGAAAATAAAAGAAAAAAACAAAAAAGTGCAAGTCTGAACAGGCGACATAAATAGTGGCTTTTTAGTTGTAGTCTGACTCGCTTATTATAAAAAAAAACTTATTCACTGTTTTGACAGTCCCTCCGTGGCCATTTATAGAACGTAGGAGAACATATAAAATTTTTTTTTTCGTGAAATTTGTATGAAAATATGCGATTTGAAATTTTATTTAAGTTATAATTAATTAGTTAATTAATAAAAATGAATAGAAAAAATTTTGAGGTCTGCGGAATATCATTAGCAAACAATTCTATAGGTAGAAATATTTCCATGCATTACTTTTTCATCCAAAATAATTCAAAATATAAAAACACCTAACAAAAAAAAAAAATTAAGTACAATTTTCAGTTCATAACAAATATAAAAATGTAAAAAAAAGTTATTATTGGAAATTCTCATACATTTGGAGTCTAAATAATATTGGTAAGTTTTTCAAATTTAAATTAAAAATAGTTCTTTTTTTTATACACTTTTTGATTTTGAATTATTTTGTATGAAAAAGTAATGCATGGAAATATTTCTACCTATAGAATTGTTTGCTAATGATATTCCGCAGACCTCAAAATTTTTTCTATTCATTTTTATTAATTAACTAATTAATTATAACTTAAATAAAATTTCAAATCGCATATTTTCATACAAATTTCACGAAAAAAAAAAATTTTATATGTTCTCCTACGTTCCATAAATGGCCATAGGCGGCGCTATTTGGACATTTAAACAAGTGAATTGTAGAGAGTATAATAATTTAAATTTATCACATTTTGTTAAATGACGGAAAATATCACAACCAAAGCTTTAAAAAAGCTTTTAATGTGTGACATTTATTATTTTAACACGATTATTTAAACAACATTTATATTTACTACTACATTACCATGTGTACTATAACAGACTCCGACGCCGACAAGGAAAATACGCCGTGCGCTGACCGCCGCAAACCATTTTTTTGTTCGCCGCCGCAAAACATTTTTTTCGAGATTTCAGTGCGTACGCCTTGCGCCGCATTTTTATATTTTGTATCGGCGTGCTAAAAATTTTTCTAATATTTTTTTGGTTAATTTTCTTTTTTTCTTTTTTTTTTTTTTTTTTTCGTTTTTTTTTTTTTTTTTTTCGTTTTTTTTTTTTTTTTTTTTGCTCTTTCTTTTTTTTTTTTTTTTTTCTTTTTTTTTAGCACGCCGGTAACGCCGCACGCCGCTGAGTTTTTTTTCTAAGCGCGTCGCCGCAGCCAAAAACTCGTCGGCGTCGGAGTCTGTACTATAATATAATTGAAGAAAAAACATTCCAGTACTTCCGTCAATAATGAATAAAAAATATTTCCAGTTGCAAATCTTGCTCTTCACTCTTTTCATTTTTTGAATTAAACAGATGCCGGTACAGCAAAAAAATATAAATTTTTGTATGTATATAGGTATACAAAAATAAAATGTTTTATGATAATGTATGCCAGTTTATTTTACGGCAATAAAAAAAGAGAACCTTTTAAAGTTGTCGCATATGCATAATGATAAATTTTATCATTTATTTTTCATTATTGCATTTGCATATATCTGCTTTTTTTTGTACTGCATTAACAGGATTTTTTTAAAAGGCACTGTTCGATCTAAAATCTGACAGATACCTTGGTCAGATCCTAACCTAAATTAATTTTATTCTCAGATTTTATTTATAATTTAGCCTAGTTGTCGAGGAAATAAAAACTACAAAATGAATCAAACAAGGATACAAAAATTGTAGTTCTAAGCAAATGCAAATTTTATTTAACAATTATGTTATGATATTAAAGATAAAAAGGTAGTAAATTGAGAAATTAAATAAAAATTTTAAATATAACTGTTTATATAATACCTTATTTCGACATTTCAAAATAACTTTCATTTTTTCATCTATGTATCATCTGATACACTTTAAATGTTTACATTTTTCGTTAATTATCGAATAAATTTTTTTTAAATAATTTTTTAACTTCATTTAATTCTCTAAAAATATATTAAATATAGATGTATATGAAAATAATTTTATTCATAACGTATAACTAATGGCAACACTGTCGAAATAAAAATAACGATTTTTCCAGCAAACAATATACCGCAAAGTGAATTTTTGCGCGCAATCGCTTCTCAAAATAAAAGAAATTTCGTTAGTCTTCATCGAGCTTCTGTATTGAATTAACATAATCCGTCGGTTAAAAAAAAATAGATTTTTTTTTTATTTTTATTTTGTAAAAAAAAATTGTATATTGTATTATTTTTTTTTTTTATTTTAGTTCTTACTTCCCTAATTTTAACTTTAGAAAAACAAAAACAAAATTAATTTGAAGCAAAAACAAAATTAGGACAACATTTTTTTTTTTTTTTGTTAACTTTAAAATTCAATCTAAATTAATTTATGTGGGGTCATTTTAAGCGCAATTATTAATTTTCAAAATGAATAAAAAATATATATATTTTGTTTTATTTTTTAATTTAATGTTTAATTAAAAGTAAGTAAATAAATAGAAATAGTAAACAAAAACAAAAAAAAAAAAAAGAGGGTAAAAAAATAAGTTTTTTACTTTTAAATTTAATAAATTCTTAAAAGTATATTTAAAAATTGTATAACATTTATTTAAAAATTTAATGAATTTTAATAATTAAAAAATGATAAAAAAAAAATTAATTCTTTTAGGAAAAGATTAACTTCCTCATAATAAAAATAAGTGCCTGACTTAAAGAATTTTTTAATAAAAAAAATGTAGAATTTCTTTTTTTAAACTTTGCAGAAATTTATGTTAAAAAAAGGAAAAATGTTGTAAAAAAAAAGAAAAGAAAAATAATTTTATGTTTTTAAAATTTATAGCGACAGTGAAAAACAAAAAAAAATAAATAAAAGAAAACAACAACACATAAAGTGAATTATTTTTGTTTACATCCTTTTAACTACCTATAGGTATATAAAGGATTTATTTTGTTCTTTAGGTATTCTTGTTCTTTTTTTTTGCAAAAAAAAATTTCTAAACCTTTTTCTTCAAAAAAAAAAATAAATAAATAAAAAAAAATCATAATAAAGTGTTAAAAATTCTAAAATATGGAGGTTTGTTGCTTAAAAATGGCTTCTAGATGCAAGTAAGTTTTGATGAAATTGTTTTTTTTTTTAATTTATTTATTTTCATAATTTTTTTCCATTATACTGAAAATTTGTTAATGTTATGTCTTATGTATGTAAGTACCTACACATTATAATGTATAGTATATAATATAGCAGTTTGTAGTAAACACTAAACTCAACATTTATTATCTTAGATTTTAATTATATTCTGACTTCAATTTTATTATAATTTATGAATTTATTTTTATTAAACAATTAACATTTGGAAATTTAATAGACGAATTTTTAAACCTTTTTTTTTAACAGAAACTTCGAGTTTTTATTTTGTTTTCATTAACGTTTATTTCGTTAAAAAATGTTCGAAAATTCAATTCGCAATTCAATTGAAAATATAGAACTGCATTTTCATTGAATATCTGTGTCGTTCGTACCCCTGTAAATGAATTTTCCATAAATTTTGGGATTATGACGACGCCATTGTCTTTTTCGTTTTAAAAATTTAGGTTAAATGCAAATGCCGATATTTAACAAAAAGTTAGGTTCAAAATTCGATTATTGAAAAATTTAAATGCAACTAACGATGTTTTAAATAAAATTTAACTTCAAAGTTCAAAGTTTGAAAAAATAAGTGCAAATGTCGATATATAAGAAAAAGTTTGATTCAAAACCTAGACGCGTATAATATTTTTAGTTTAGTACAAAAAGAAAAAAACTTCAAAAAAGTGACTTTCGTGTAATAATAATCCAAAATTTTATAAGAAAAATTCAACAGGAATACTACACAGTTATACTTAAAATTCGTATAACCTCAAGTGTGATTGAGAATTTAGACTTATTTTTTGCGGACAATTAATAACCTAATAAATATACATAAATTATTATCATTTAAAATTTTAGCAAAAAATAAATAAAAATTATAAATTCAAATTTCTTTAACAAATTGTATCTACGACGTGGTGTAATTTTAAATAAATAGTAAATTATTGATTTTGTTTTTAAGTAAATTTATTCCAAAACAAAAATTTTTGTTTGCTTCTTTAGTTAGTAATAAAACAAATCGTATACATATTTGAAATCAACATAATGTAAACTTATTTCTGACATAATTTTTTTCTCGGTTACTATTAGATTCTGCATTTTTTAATAAATTCTACTATATTTGTATAATATAAAAAATACCAAAACAAAATTCTAGTTAAAAAATAGGTTACCTGTGTACCAATTTATAACTTACGACCTCGCTTACGACCTAAAATTAAATCAACAGAGTTAATAAAAAAATAGCAAAATTAAAATATATTTTTCATGAATATACACAATACATTATTTTGTTTTTAATTATTTTATTAATCTTCGAACAAAAAAACATATTCTAGAAAATAATATTGTTTATTTTAAATGACAAATATAAATAAATTATAATTATATATAAAATGAAACAATTGTGCAAACGAAATGAAAAATAATAATGTCAATTGATTCAAAAATAGCCAAGGAAATATCATTGGGAAGTAACAAAAAAATATTATTAAAGTATTTTAAACATATAAAATTATAACTATGTATTTAAAATGAACTTTAAAATAACAATCTTAACATGCTTATTATCTAGCTTATTACCTAATAATATTAGACGGAGAGTTATGTAATTAATTTGAATTTATGTACATGAATTATAATAATCATTATTTTTAGATAATCCGCAAAGAAGACAAATATCAATAATATTTAATATTTCAAAAAGAATTGTTCATAATTAGGGGTACCTACTTATTTTGTACTAAGTAGATGTCATTGACGTTATTATTTCGATTATTTCATTTTTATAATATCTTCAAAAAAAATATAGTATTGTAAAATGAATTTGAATAATTTTCTAATATTTTGTCTGTTAACTTTTGTATAATATCGTATTGACTTTTTGATTTGTTTGCAAACACTATAATAAAGCGTTTTCACAAAAAAAAAAACCATATGGGTACTTTATATCGGTATACCCAGAAAATGGGATATAAAGTATAACTTTAAATAAATTTGCAAATAAAACATCAAAATTTATCCAAAATAATAATTTTGTTTCTGCTTTGTCATTAGACTTATATTTGTCAGATCAAATTGGTACATGCCTAATATTTTTAATTTTACTTCCACCAATGTTTTCTAAAAACTTATTAGCCTTATTTTCAATCCTAGAATTTTTTAATACGAAAAATGATGCGGAATCAATCAAACATCCAACTTGTTCCAGTTTTTCACCCTTGGTGAAAGTGTTTTATTAATATAAATATTATTTTCAAACTGTTTATTCCGACAAAAAATCAATAATTTTGTTTAATTATTTTATGCAAAAAAAAAACTTTGAACTAAAATTGTTGATTTTTTCTCGTTAAACTAATGTTAAGTTTAAGTCATAACATATAACAATCATATTAACTTTTTTATGTTTGTTTAAAGTCTCTTAACAACAGCAAAAAATATTATACATCTATAATTATAGAAACAAAAAAAAAATTCTTTCATTCTGATTTTCAACTTCAAATCATAATTTAATTTCATAGCAATACAAAATTAAGAAAAAAATTATTAAACAGACCATCTTGATTTCAAAATTATTAGTTAAATTTAATAAAAATTGTCTGCGCCTATATAAATTAACAACAAAATAACAAGAGCTTCAAATTCGACTTGTTAATAAGAAATATTTATTTAATTTTTAATGCATACAATTTTATGAAAATTTATAAATACGTACTATAAGTGTGTATGTAATATCTTTATTGTTATCATAAAAGTTATTACTATAAAATATTTCATTGCGTATATAACATGTTCTGTGATCATTATTTTAATTCTAATCACCCGGTCGTATCTGTGAAATATATACATATATATATAAATTTCTATACTGAAGTGCTGTCTTGAGATTATTATAATTTCCATTTTTTTTTAAATTCATTTTTATCAACGCAATTCATTATAATTATCGATTCTGTTAAGATACATATGTTGTTAAGTTTAAGCCACTACTCTAGCATGAAAAGAATGTTATTTTATTATTATTAGTTATTTATCTGTATAGAAAATTCATTTCTTTCTCATCATAATAACAATAATCAAAATGTTAAATTAGCATAATAATAAATAATCAAATAATTATTTAGAAAAAAATAAATAATAAATATAAATTAAAATTTTTTTTTAAATAACCGGTGATATATATTTTAAGAATGAATCATCCCTAATTATAAAAGTAGCAGGTGATAAAAAAAAAGTAAATTTTAACTTTCGTTGAGCTAGATTTGAAAATATTAAAAAATTATAGATAACTATTTTAAAAATCTTATGTATATATAATTTTATGATAAGTATGTTTAAATATTTTTTATTAACTATAATTTATATAACGATAATCATTTTTTGATGACATGATAGTGATTATATTTTAAAATATTTATATATTCATGTACACTTTCTTTAAAGTGATATATCACGTTCTCATAACAATATCATTCATTGATACTGTGCCATATAAATTTGCATACTATGTAACTACTAAGTATTTAATATGGTTCATTTGTGAATTTAGACTACGAATTGTGAATCAAAAATATTAAAAAAAAAAAAAATTAAACAAATTTTTCAGAAGTATTTTGATTGTATATATGTATACAAATTTGAAATTAGATCTAATTATAGTTTTCATATATCGATTCAATATAATTATAGATCAAGAAAATGTGATTTTAATGTTATTTGCAGTAAGAAAATGACCCATTTCAATTATAGGTTATAGATTTGGTGTAGTGCTGTAACTTAAGTGGCCTCCAAATTTTACAACTTTAGAAGTTGAAAGGTACAATTTATATGGCAGACTTTGATTTAGCTCTTGAGAAGCTATATTTAATTTTTATTTTATTTAATATTTGGTCTAAGCTGGTCTAAACACCTAAAACATAAAACTATTTCATTTTTCTCATTAGGATTATTATTATAATTATAATCTAATGCAATCTAGTTTTTCATGATTATCAAAAAGCGTTAAATCAGCAAAAGTTCAACTTTCAATGTTTATTATTAGATGTATGTTATTAAAAAAAAATCTCGTAATTTTATTTGGAAAAATTTATAACGAAAAGCCACAATTTTATTGAGCACTTTTAGAACTAAATTTTAATTGCCAGCCACATATGAAAATTATTTATAATAATTATAGCTTATAACAGAGTTAGATCGTGGTGAATTCAGATTAAAGTTCAAAATTAAAAAAAATTTAATTAGTACCTACTTAAATATTTTAATTATAATAATTTAAGAGTAAAATTAATTTTAATTATCTTTGAAATAGAATAATTATTAAACAATATTACGATGAAAACTTTTTGATCTAAGCTGTAAACGCAAAAAGAATATTATAATTTGCAATAGAAAAAAAATTACAATGTTATCTTCTATTGTATAAATATTACTTAGAGAAATTATATGAAAAATATAATAAAAATTTAAACATAGTCGAGAACATAGTCTTGAAATCAACTTTTTTCACGGCAAATATTTTAGGTTAGTAGGTTCTTCCTGAACATATTAGTTTGATGAGGTAGTCATTTTTTTATTAACTTTTTTCTTGCCGAATTTCACTCATAGATCAGTTGTATCTTATACAGTTATAGCTTATACATAGATCAGTTATAGCTTATAAGTTAATAGATCAGTGATACAAAATTGAACTCATAACCAATTCAGTTTTTAAAATTTTCTGCTTTCGGCAACTGGTATGAAGCCTCAAGAAAATTTACGGCCATATTAGATACAAATTATAATTACGCTAAACAATTTTTATTCGAGAATATTAATTTCCATTAGAACTACATTTTGTTTTAAATTATAATTAGGTATTTAATTAAATTAATGATTTTTTAACTTATTGATTTGCTAAATTAAAAAAAAAAACAAAACATCATATAAATGCTAAAATTTCTTTAAGCCAAATCGCCATATCGTAAAAGAAATTATTTATGAATATTTTTTTTTATTTTAATTTTTTAATTAGAGGTTTTTTTTCGTTTTTTTTTTTGTGAACATGAGATAGCAATTAAAATGAAAATATAAGTAGGTAAATTTGTAAATTTATATATACCTGTACTCTTACGGTAACCTTGAATATTACAATTTCATAAAAATAATTTATTTATTTCTAAAAGTGTATATAAGCAAAAAGTATCAATTTTTTGAAAAAAGGAAAGATTACTTTTATTGAGAAACGGAAATATATGTATGTTATGTACTATGTGAAGTGTATATAAGTATGTGTATAATACGCATTTCATTGTAAGCAAACAGGCTAATTAAACAGTTGAAAAACTACTTCAACTTATAATTATACTTAGTTCTAGTCTGTTTCACTTTTTATAAAACAAACTATTGTACAGTAATTGGCCTTTTTTTTTGGTAAATTTTCCTGTTTTTGACAATTTTGAGCTAATTTAGTAAGTGCTTTTTCCTATATATACCTACATACATCAAAGGAGTTTGTTCTGTATTTTATTACTCCAGGATTAGTTCTAAAACCGTTTGTTGACTAATTTTTCTGAAGATTTCGTGAGTACGGACTACGGACACATTCCTTGAAAACCCGTACATTATTCTAAGTTATTTTAATATTATAAAAAAAGTCATTAATATTATGCCATTGACTTCCTCGACAGACGAAGTTAAATATTCTTCGAAATTTTTTATAAATTATTGTTAAAAAAATTTTTCATATAAAATATAATATTTCAAAGAATATAATTTCTGCAGCATTGAAAAGCTTCTGAGATCCTTTTTTTTAGTACCTACAAGAAAAATAAATGTACAAAATTATATGTTTTTACATTATATAATATTAATATACATACATATTCATTTTATTTCAGATTATTTTCCTAATTCTATTAAACTTGAAAAGAAATATTAAAAAAATATACTGAATTATTATTTTACGGAAATTTTTACAACTTCCCTTGCTTTATGGTTAACATTAACACATCATATAATTTTTCATCAGATAAAAAAATGTATTAATATCTAATGATTGTACTATATTAATATTATGTACATAAATATAATGTATAAATGCGAATTGTATATATATAAAAAAAATTATTTCTTTGATATACTTAGTTCTAGATGTTCGTAATTTTTATTTCAATTAGGTATTAAGAATTCAAACGCATGGATAAGTTGAGTTCTACTAACATAAATATAAGTTCACATTTAAAATTTAATGATTAACAGTTTTCAGGAACAATACTAGATTATAACGACCGTCTAATATTATTCTGATAATATGGGAATTTTAGTTTTTATCGGCTTCAGTTCTTGACGTTCTTTAGTACAAAATGATACGAAACTTCCGTAACCCGTAGTCTGGAACTTAACTTTTTAA
Source organism: Hybos culiciformis (assembly GCA_964007475.1). Classification (NCBI taxonomy): domain Eukaryota; kingdom Metazoa; phylum Arthropoda; class Insecta; order Diptera; family Hybotidae; genus Hybos; species Hybos culiciformis. The sequence goes on along the minus strand of OZ023274.1, from coordinate 63,506,115 downwards.
TTTTAAAATAAATTGGTGGAAGAGTTGGCAAACGATTATTGTATATATATAAAATGTTTAATACATACATTTTAATTTAAAACAAATATAAAATTTGCGAAAAACGAATTTCTTAATATGGAAAATAACACTTTTAATTAATTTTATTAACACATATGCTGATAAAAATAATCCTTATTTCGGTAATGAAAATGTTATCACCATACATTAATAAGATACACTATTTACTTTGATTGATGAACATTTTTGTTTCTCTTAAAAATCTTAATGTTCAACACACTGTAACACATGAAAGTATTCAAATTGAAAAAGAAGGTTTTTTAAGTACAAATTCAAAAAAAACAAGAAAATATTCCCGATATCACTTATACACTTATACTTGTTCGAAAATTCTGAATTCTTTCTAGTGAAAATTCTGTGAATAAAAGTTCATTCTTAAGGATTATTTAATCAAAATAGAATTTCGTTAATTAATTATTTTATTTGATGATCTGATAAATTATGAATATTATCTTTTGAAACGAAAGCACTACATTATTGCTGAACCGAACCTAAAAGAAAAATTAATAACTATAATAAAAGAATTGATTAGGAATATCTATAAACAATCTATAACAATCTATAGCTATAAATAATCTATAAAGTAAAAGAATAGAACTATATGAAAGGATCAATTTCAAATTGATGAAATAAACAATTACGAATAGATGTGTAAGCATAAATTTAAAAAAAAAGAAGAATGTATTAGAAATAGGTGACAGAATCAATTTACAAATTTGTAAAAGAATTAATATATGAAAGGATCAATATTGTAAATCAATATGAGAATTGATTAAAAATAGGAATAGATAAAAGAATCTTTTAAAAATCAATTTAATATTTAATTAGGAAATCAATGAATATTTATGATTACATGTACCAATATCTTTTAGAAGAATCAATTTCATGATTTTTCCAGTATTATTCTATCCAATTAGAAGTCTCAAAATTAGCACACGGCCTTACAAAATATAATTAACGTTTCTTTTAAAAAAAAGGTTAATTCTTCGATTGAAATTTATCTTTGAATTTGCCAATATTTTGTCATACTCAAATAAAGTATTATGAAACGAAATATTATCATTCTTCGTACAAAAGGTATAAAACATAATAATAGTTATTATATAAATAAAAAAAAAAAGTTTATTGATTTTCTATTTTATTCATTTCGATTTAAAAAAAAAAACAGTCACATAAATAACTATTTTGAAAGAAAATTGTAATTTTGACTGATTCCTAATTCCAAAGCGGTTGAGTACGTTTAACTTTAACTGTATTTCACTTCACTGTATATCATCTCACTGCATTGTCACTTCAATGTATTTTAATTTCACTGCATTCTTACTTCACTTTAATTCCACAAGGAAAAATTTCAATTTTTAAATATATAATTATTGGAAAAGAATCTAATGAAATTCGCAAAAATGATGTTCCCTCCCATTTTGTTTGACTTGAAAATACAGTGAAAATTACAATGAGTGAAAATACAGTAGAATGATATTGTACAGTGAAGTTAAAAAAATATAGTAGAGTCATACTATACAGTGAAGTGTACCACTCCCTTCCAAAAAGCAGTACGTATATTTTTTTTAAAAGTATTCTAATCGAAATCATTAATTTATCTTAACTTATTCGGGAAATTGAAATTCTACTTTATTTTGTATTTTCAATTTTAGTCTTAAGATAATAAATAAATATAGTTTTCTTTGTTAACCATAACTAAAAGCAAATGGAAATATGTACATATGTACATAATTATCAAACAGAAATATAAATTTTCAATCATCACCCACTCTGTTTTTTCTGGAGATGAAAAAAAAAAAAAAACAGAAAAGAATGAAATGAATGATATGAAGAAACTTATATTATTGTACATTAAAGTCTATATGTATACGTAATAAATGACATATTACATATAGGTACTGAAATATATGAAAATCTACATTCCTGTCTACATCATACGTTAAAAAAACATTTTGATTTTTTTTATTTGAATCTGATTAATTTTTTTTTCATTGATTGATACTTCACAGACTGTTTTCCCCCTTAGTTTTCCGAAAAAAAAAAAAAAAAAAATAAAATAAAAATAAAATTTTAATTATTTGCGCAATCTGGTGTTAACTCATTAAATACTTCAATCATTTTTCTAACTTTTGTCTAAATTGAAAAAAATTGAAATATTTATTCTGGTAAGTAAGTATATTACACAAAACTTCATATTCGAGAAATTTTTTATTTTATAATTTTAAATTAGATTATTATGAACTTTGAACTTAAAAGAATGGTCTAAAGCAAAGTCGTTGAATTTTCGACGCTTAGCACTCTCAGTTATTCTTCTATTAAAGTTTAATACAATTGTAATTTTTCTAACTTGAAAAAATGTTATAAATAAGTATATACATATATTTAGTATTCGAAAAAATAATCCATCACGGATAATTATTTTTTTTAATTAATAGCCAAACACTTTGCATTGTTACCCTAAAAGACCTGGGGCCATATTCTATAACTATAAGTGGGTTTTTGAAAATGTATCTCGAGCCAGTTTTATTATCTACATCTAATTTGGGTAAGCGGCTGATTCATCGCCAGCAATCAATTCATGGATGCTTGGCGATGAATTGCTGGCGATGAATTGCTGGCGATGAATTGCTGGCGATGAATTGCTGGCGATGAATTGCTGGCGATGAATTACTGGCGATGAATTGCTGGCGATGAATTACTGGCGATGAATTACTGGCGATGAATTGCTGGCGATGAATTACTGGCGATGAATTACTGGCGATGAATTGCTGGCGATGAATTACTGGCGATGAATTACTGGCGATGAATAGCTTGGCGATGAATTGCTTGGCGATGAACTTTTTGACGATGAATTGCTTGACGATGAATTGCTGGCGATGAATTGCTGGCGATGAATTGATTGGCGATGAATTGCTAGGCGATGAATTAGCCTAGATTCCTAATTTGTTATGATTTTTAAGTTGGTTTTCTTACTTTTATTTATAAACAAAAACAACAAATAAGGCGAGACTAAAAAAACAAAGTTTCTAATAATGCAGAATTTCTAAAATTGATCTAAAAATATAACGTCGAACCATAAATGGATTAATAAAATAAAATTATGCCCTTAAATTTTTTGACATTGTATCCTTTTTATATTCTTGTTTTCGTTTTTTTTGTTTGTTTACAACAAAAGATAGACTGATTTTTTGAAATAATATGAGATGTTATATGGTGATGATGGCATATGGAGAATTTGGTTATAAAAAATAAAAATGCAGTACTTCAGTATTGTCATCATGATTAGTGCTTTGTGTAAAAGAATTTTTAGAATAACAATATTGTCTGGTAGCTGACTATACAAAATCACAAGAATTTTTTTTTTTTTTTCAAAAACAATGCATAAAAGTTATGTCGAAATTAAAAAAAAAACTCTTAAAATTCCATCAAATACTTGTATCATCGCAGTATTGGGGTTATTCATTTGTTTCCTTATTGCATACACTTGTGTAGTATTGTTCCTGCATTTTTAGCATTTTGTGCTATCATTGCATTTTTCATTTAATTTTTTTTTTAACTATATAGGAAATAAGGAAGTTCCTTTTATTTAAAAAAAAAAAAATTGTAATGTTACGTACGGTGGGGGCTCTTCAGCCGGACAATTCTTGGTAATTGATGCCACAATTATTGAGTATTTAGTGCTTAATTTGTGACTATTAGTGCCATTAAAACTAGAATTTGTGCTCGCTTAGTTTTTGAGAAACTTTGATTTTCGAATTTCGAACATGGGTCAAAGTTGTATTTCTGGCCGGATTCGAATTTCCAAAAAAATAAAGACGGTATTATTTAGTGCTTAATTTGTGCCTATTTGTGCTACAAAAACTAGAATTTGTGCTCTTCAAAATTATGTAAAAACAATTTTTTTTAGTTTAGGCCAAAATTCCAAAATTTGAACCGAATTTTTTTTCGTCGAATTTAGAAAAAGCGAAAATGCCACCATTTAGTGCTTAATTTGTGCTTGCGTTTATTGTACTTTGTGATGATTTGTTTTATCAAAAAAAAAATATATGCTGCGCCAAAAAAAAAGTAAGTTCGAAAAAATTTCAACTTCAGCTATCAGGGTGGGGTGCGCGCCGCAAATCCCACTGACCAACCACTAGTTCGCCCGCCCGCCGCCCCGCACCCCACCCTTATAATTTTGCGACACCCTTCACAGAGTACAGTAAACGCAAGCACAAATTAAGCACTAAATGGTGGCATTTTCGATTTTTCTAAATTCGACGAAAAAAAATTCGGTTCAAATTTTGGAAATTTGGCCTATCTAAAAAAAATTGTTTTCACATAATTTTGAAGAGCACAAATTCTAGTTTTTGTAGCACAAATAGGCACAAATTAAGCACTAAATGATAGCATCATTATTTTTTCGAAATTCGAATCCGGCCAGAGAGACCCCTTGATCCATGTTCGAAATTCGAAAATCAAAATTTCTCAAAAACCAAGCGAGCACAAATTCTAGTTTTTGTGGCACTAATAGTCACAAATTAAGCACTAAATGCTCAATAATTGTGACTTCAATAACTAAGAATTGTCCGGCTGAAGAGCCTCCACCGTTACGTACGACGTCATATATATCAGACTAACCAAATATAGGAAACTACAGAATTTCGTTAAAGTGATTAAAGTGACCGAGGAAATAAGACCGAGAATTCTTTGGGACCGAAGAAGGACTTTCTTAGTTCACTGGTAATAAAAAAGAAATAGTAGAACACGGTACCTCATAAATGAATAACTAAGTATAGTATGAAATTGACATTATTGTATTTATCCATCCGCTCACTTTCATAGAAATTCATTAAAACCTTTAGAATTAATAATTTTTAATGAAAATCCGATTGATTCTTTCCCAATTGAGGAACTTTTAACACTTCGAAATCTTTCATCGTACAATATTTTCCTTAAAAGAAAGGAATGCAAGATAGTGTATAATATGTTGGCACTCAAATGGTCTAACTTTACTAGTTTAGTTATAAACATTTTAATATGGGATATATCGACGACGAAGAAGTTATGTAGGGCTTTTCAATTTTTGTCAAATAACCAAATAAAAAGAAAATAAGTATAAATAAAATCTTTTTTGTTTAAAAAGTAAACTTGTTTCCTAAACCTATACAATAATAAAATATTAATTGCAATAAATTCTCGAATGAAACGATATGAAATCTTTTAAATGTTATATATATGCACTAGATTTATAGGTATTAAGAAATAAAAAGATATTTAATCTAGTGATGTATTTGCAAACTCATTATCTCTCTACTCTTCATTATACCTTTAACATTATCGTTCATCGTTCATTTCTATTTGATTTATATGTATATTCAATTGATAAATTTCGAGTACATTGATGATAGTATTTTTTTTACGTAACGCTAATATAAAATAATTAAATTATAGATATTTGAGAGCTTTTAAATAATAAAGAAAAATTAATATATGTACATAAATAAATGGCAACGTTATAGAAAATAATTAATCAATTATAATAATAATTTTTCGTGTCAGTTAATGACCTATGTGTTAACTGCATACACATTTTATGTATGATAGCTGCTAATTATAATAATAATTAACTAAATAGTTCCAAATATTTTCAATTGAACAAAACTATACAATCTACCTCCGGCCGTCATGGTGTAGTGGTATTGCCATTATCCTAGGGCGTGTTCGGTCGTGGATTCGATTCCTACCACGGACTGGAATCACTTGAATTAGGTGTTTGTGTAGTGTTGTTTTTTTTTATATGCACCTTAACATAGCTCAAATTTCATCAAAATTATAGTTAATACTTTTGATAGGATAAAAATCCAAACGTATGCTTAAAAATACAATTATAGATTTTATTTTATTATTATGTTAAAGATATACAAATCGTAGGCTGGAAGTTCTATTAATCCATTTTTTGGTTTTTATCAACTGTGCGTGGGGTTATCAGTTTTGAAACTCGCGATTTTTCTTATCCCTTTCTCTGTAGTATTTTACATTCTTAAAATATTAAAATTTTTTATTCAACCTCATGCATTCAAAATTTTATATTTTCAACTTTGTATGACATGGCCTAAAAATAAAATTATTTATTAATTTAGGCCATGTCTAATATTTTAGTAAGAAATTTTTTTTTTATTTTAATACATACTCTTACATTATTATTATATCCTACAAACAAATGGATATGAAATAGTGTAAAAATTAAAAAAAAAAACAAATTTTATACTAAAATATAAGAATATAAGACATGGCCTAAATTAATAAAGAATTTTGAATTTTATTTTTAGGCATTATTGTTGAAAATAAAAATTTGTGGATAAATGAAAAAAAATGCAACGACATTTAAAAATATTTAAATTGATAGACCCAATAAATTTCTTAAAAGATCACTTCTTAATGTATAAATAATTGATTTTTGCCATAGAACTCCTAAAATTGCATATTAAAAATTTAAATGCATTTTCATTTGAAATTACCTAGCGTACGAATTCATACAATTCTGAGCCGACGATATTTATATCATATGAACAATCTGTAACAAAGATCATCTTATACTTATGCCAAAACTTTAAGCACACAAGATTAATTTTTTTATATAAAATATACCATAAATATAAATTTTCGAAATATTTCGATATTATTTATCTCACTTCATATTTCAAAAAATTGAAATCATTTGGCGAGACCATTCCTCATGACTTACTCACTTACTTATAGAACGAAATATCGGTACTGTACACGACTCTTCTCACTATATGATATATGTTAACTCACTGTATTATTACAAATTAAAAGTCCGATCGATATAACTTTAAGTTAGAGCAAAGAATAAGAATAAATTAATTTTAAAATCATTAAATTAAGTGAAACAAAATTATATACATATATATTTTGACGTATAATAATTCGAATAAGTAAAACCTAAATAACTAATAATAATCATCAAATTAAGTTCTGTCCTAGCTTCTAGTTCTTCAATATTTATTATATGTTTCGCCATTTATACCGGTGAAAATATAAGATTACTTTTAGTAAGAAACTTTTATGCAGTAGTTCTGAATATTTATTTTGTTTTAGTTTTTTAAAGATTTTTTTTTAGGGTTTTTCGGAAACATATACCATGCATGCATAATACATATCTACATTAATTTAATGATTATGTGAAAATTGTTATATATATACGTATCTACAAAAAAGAAAAAGTTAGATATTTTTTGTTTTTGGTTTTTTTTTTCGTCACTAGTTCAAGGTTAAAATGTTGTCATGCTATCTTTGCATAAAATGTTTTGTTTAAGTTAAAAAAAAAATAATAATAATAATAATATTATGGATTTTCTGTATGATAATGATGACAAATTAAAAAATATTATATGGTTTTTGTTGTTGAAGAATTATTGAGCGGAACTTCGCTTACGAACTAAGTAAAAAATAAAGAATCACATGTGGTAAAAATGATCAATTTAATAAAAAAAAAATTTAAATGAATTTAACATCATAGAGGTACAAGTATTTAACATAAATATGTATATAAACTGATAATTTAGATATTTTTTTATTTTATTATTTTGTTTTAGGAAATATGACCTTTTACTTGTTTTATGACGTTAATTTATAAACAGTGTTGATGGTATAATAAAATGATGTTAATAATATTATTGCTTGAAAGGATTTTATAGTGAGATTTTCCAAACCCGAAATTTCGTTTAATTTTATTACTATACATAGAATAGATAGTAACGAAATATCTGAAATCAATTATTATCAGTACAGAAAGCTTATTAAATTTTATACTTATGGTTTCTATTATTTGATAATTTTCCTTTTTATCTCGAATACTCTTAAAGGTTACATTATAATATCTCTGTTTTGTAGCAGACATCCATATTAATTCAATATCGTATTAAAACGACTCATGTCAGATCTTCCGTTTATATAATTAGTTTCTTATATACTTGTAGAATTTCAATATTAATAAAAAAATAATAATGTTGATGTTCTTGAATTTTGATTTGAGTGTTTATTGGTATTGAGAACTCATAGTTAAATTATTTTAAAATGAAAAACTAATAAAATTTTTACAATCTATTTGCTCTTAATTATTTATTTTTATCCTTTTTATTATTTGTAATTTTTTAATTCCATAAATTATTATTATTCAATTTGCATACATAATTTTATTACTTTTATACCATTCTCCATTAAAAATTTGAAGAGAAAAATTCGATAAAAACAATTATTGTTAAAGATTGTGAAAGACTATTTATAATCAAGCAGAAAAGAAAGATTTTGGGGGTAGAATTAAAAACGCTTATCTTAGGACCTCCCGAACAATCACTTGCAAAATATGCTGTTCTATATATTCAACAGTTTTATATCTTAATATTGATACATTTTGATTTAATATTTTTATTTGCAATTAACTTTAAGCTTCCTGGTGTACACAAAATTGTGGCTTATGATACAAAAAAAAAAAATGTAATACTTACTCCGTTTTCTGATTTATTTATTTTCTTTGGTTGTTTTCCAGACCAGACTCGAAAATAAAATCGTAGAAACCGTTTCTATTTTATTGCTCGTAACAATAAATTACTGTTTGTTTGTTCACAATTATAAATAAGATCTGGAAATTTTTTTTGTATCTAAATAAGAATCTATTTTCAGCTTTGCTGAATAAATTTTTAATGCATTTAAAAAAAAAAATTAAGTAACATTTCGTGATGCAATCAGTAATTAAAATTTTAGATTAAAAAAAAAAATTATCAATCTTTAGATAACATTTTAAAAAATAACAATGACATGATTTTACAGCCCCGCCTTTGAGAAATGATTTCACATGTTTATAATCTGTTTGGAAAATGGAAAAATTTCATATTTCATATTACATCGAATTTGTCAATCTTTTGTTAACATTTAACATTTTTCATTTTGTTTTTTTTTTTTAACGAATTTTACGTACCGTATATAAATATAATCATAATATATGTACGTGTTTATAAAAATATAAAATTATTGTTAAATTAAATTAAATTTCATGTTTATATAAGAAAAAAAGAAACTAACTTAGAAAACTTGAAATGAATTAATTGCATGTTACCATTTAAAGAATATTATATTTAATTGAAAAATTTCAATTACTATGATTATTAATGATGATATGTATATTAAGCATATCTAAATTTTCTTTTCTTTATTTTTTAGTTTTATTTTTTTTTAAATGATGAGAAAAATAAAATTTATGTCACCAAATATTATGTTGTGCATTATAGAGTATAGAAGAACAAATTATGATACCACCTACGAAAAAAAAATGTTTTTTTTTATATAAAAATAAAGCTCAATTTATTTATGTTACACATTATTTTATTAATCTTAATTTATAACGTTCGCGCGAGTATTTCATAAAAAAAAAAAAAAAACATAAGAATAATAATAATAATGTGTATACATGCAATGTAGACATCATGTCCAAACTGATGGTCACATCAAAATTCAAATTTATCAAAAACACAAAAAAAAAATGCTATAATTTATTGTTTGATTAAATTTTTTTTAACTTAATTACAAATTGTTTGTTTTTTTTTTTGTAATATGTTGACATCAGGTTGGGCGTTATTACTCAATTTGATCTTATTATATTCTTTTTTTCATATAGAAAAGAAAAATTTATCTATATCATTTTACACAAATTTTTATAGATATTGCAGGCGCAAGATGAATTTATGATTAAGTAATATTATTCATTAATTATCTTTAAAATATTGAAAATTTTATTTTAAAATTATCATTCTAATATTATATGATTTCTCATTTATTCCAATCCAATATTTGCTAGCATTTTAATATTTAAAACAGATTAACTAAAATGGAATAGCTTTGCATCGGTGCGCAGAAATATAATAAAAACATTGATCAGTATAGCTGTAGTGATCAAAGCATCCAATACTGAGAGCCTGGGTTCGAATCCAGTCTAATATAAAATTAGAGATTTCATTCTTTTGGTATTTCGTTGTGGTCGCTTTTCATCGGAACAAAGCTACAAAACTGTGCCTATAATTGAGTACCAAAATTGTCGAAGAGAAATTTTTTTTGGGTATTAACGGTGTTATACATGGCTACAAAAATATATAAAGTATTTGTTATAAGGTAAATGTACACTTCCAGGTTAATGTATTTGCCGGTAAATTATCACATCATTATCACATTTTCTACTTTAGCCGTAACCGTCGTATATGGAATTTACAATTTCATGAAAAATTATCAAGTACAAAAGACATTGCAGCCTAAATGGCTAACTTAAAAAAATAAAATAAAAAATTAAGTATAAAACAATTTATACCTATATCAAAAAAAAATAAATTTTATATAAATTTTTTCTTAAAAATCAAGTTTAAATATTGAAATAATAAAATGTTATCAGCATTATTGTTGACCTTAAAATTATTTTATTGCGGGATAAAAATGAATGTTTATTTTAATTTTCTTATCAGCGCATAGTATATGGTGGTGTAATTAACTTTATTACTTTTAAAAATTTTCTTCTCGTATTTAAATCTGGATTTTTCAAAGGCCCTTATCAGTTAAATTTTATAATTAAAAAAAAATATTTTTTTTTTATAATTATCTTTTTTGAAATAATAACGCAGCGCTAAAAAATTTTTTTTTTCTTTAACTTTATTTATTTAAGACAATCACAGCTTAATTTATTTGAAAAGAGATTTCGCAGTCAATATACGGCCTAGAAATAAATTTTGTTCTAGACCGAGGTTAACTTTTTATTTTATGAAGTTCATAAATAATCGTTATAACTATAGAGTTGTGATGAGAAATAAAATTCAAATTAAAAGAAATTTATTTATTCATCCAAATCGATAAAACGAAAATAATATATAATTGTGTAAAATATAGTTGCAAAAAGTTTTGCAAACATTAAAAAAATAAATACTATTAAAATAAAACAATTCTCAAAATAATTTCAAAAATTAAAAACGAAAAGATATTTTTTTCAACCTTTTATTAATTTGTCGGATAGTGTTACCCCCTGTTGTTACCACAAGCCCTTTCTTGCTACAGATATTCGTAATTTTCAGAATCACTCAATTGGATTAAATAATTATATATGTTTGTTTTTAGTATATATGTATATACAATGGTGCTTTGTTCATATTGATCTAAGCAGGATGGAAACTGGATATTTTTTTTTTCTCGAAAAAGTCATGTACCTACCTATAAATATATTATAGTAGAAGTTTATTAGACATAATAATACCCAAAATCATAACAAATATTGAAGCAAAACATTTATTTCAGACATTTCATTTTTCTTTTTATTATATTTAAGTATAGTTAGGTTGTTAGGTATATAATATGTATAGTTATTTATGTTATATGTTTGAAATATTGTTAAATTTCTTAGTGCCAAAGAAATAAATTTTATATATACATGTATGTAGTTAGTTATTTAATGTTTTTTTTTTTGATGTTGGCTCCGTAAAAATTGTCTAAAATCGAAATATGTTTTTCTATATTTCTAAACATTGATTTAGTATAAAGTTTCTGTAATGAACATAATAAATTATAAATGGATAAAATATTTAATTCTGATAAAATGGTAAATCTATATGTATGTTCCTTGCTCTCAATTTGTACAGTCTTCAAGTTAACCTTCCAAATTCCGCCAATAGAAAATTTTATGGTTAATTTAACTACAAAATTGTTCAACGAAGAAATTAGAGCTATATTTATTTATATCCAATGTTTCCACATTCTTTCAGAATATTCGGTATTCATCCATGAATATAGCAAACGAACATAAATGCTTTTTGGACCCGGCACTTTGAAGTTCGCATTCCAATCTTTGAAATCTATTTTATTTCAATATCAGACACAATATATTTATATTTCCATGGGCAAATTAAAGTCTTGTTCAGTTATTTTTTAATTGGAAATTTAATATTAAATGTTAACTTAATTCCTTTTCCATCCGAATAGTAAAACTCAATTGAAGCACAACAATATTTTGATTAAAGTTTAAATTGCATTAAATATGTGAGCTGTCTTTTGTTTATTAAATTCAATTTTACATAAGGAATTAAAAATTAATATGTTTTTGTTTAACTAACAACAACATTAAAAACAAATTAATAGTTTTTTTTTTATACCTTTCAGCGATAAAAATGAAATATTATATTTTTTTCCCGTTTTTTTTTTTATAATAGTTATCGCCTGTTAAATTTTTTTTTTCTTTTTAAAAACCATGATGTACTTATGATTGCAATCCGTTTTTCATTTTATGTTCAAAAAACATAAAAAAAAAAACTCAAGTTTATAAACATAATATCATTCTTTATATGGTTTACATAAAATAATGCCTACATTTTAAAATGTTGGCAGTCTTTTAGTCACCAAATTTATAACATTTTAATAATAATTTCAACAGGATATTATGTGGGTCACAAACGAGATTGATTGAAGTCATTGACTTCTGAATACAAATTCTATATTAAATAAAATGTTTTAATAAAAACTTAAAAACTTGCACGTAAATTAAATAGTTTTCATTATTATATAATTAGAGAAATAGTTTCTTCCTTTTTTTTCATATTTTTTCATTTCATGTTTCATTTTTATTTTTAACATTATTTTATATTTTAAACAAAAAAAAAATGCACAAAATAAATGAATGAATTTATTATTGCAGTTTTTCCGTAATTTATCCCACAGGTCAATGTATCTGTTCTTGGAAAAATTGATATTATAAATTAAATTTTAAATTAAAATTAATTTAAAAAATTTTTATTCAAAACGTTATTTTCAAAATCGTAATTTAAAATCAT
>OZ023274.1:63448186-63492995 GCA_964007475.1 Hybos culiciformis | reverse complement strand
AAGAGGAGGGTCAAGAGGATCTTTGACATCCGCCTCTTAATTTAAGGGGGCCTCTAAACAACATTATACAAAACAATCAAAAGTTTACTTCGTTCTTTTACGTACGCATCAAACAACTAACTGCTCAATATTATATGATTTCATTCTTGTCATTCTTAAGTAAATATCTATTATGCTTTCAGTTGTATTGTAACCATAAGTTCAAATTATTATATTAAAGTTTATTAAGCAGTAGTACTACTTGGTTAGTATACTTAGTAGTATTTCATGTTTTCAAAAGTTTAAACTGAAATTGTTTAGTTATTTTCTCTAAAATAGAATTAACCACTACAATTTAGTTTTTAAACCCCATAAAAATATGGCTATTTTGTTTCATTAAATAAGGGGCCAAATAATAATAATTATATGAAATCTTTAATATAGAATTTATTTTTTTAATATTTGGAACATGTAACAAAATTACACATTACATTACAATATAAATATAAAAAATATTTCCTTTTTTTTAAATAATTCCTTAAGAAATTTATAACTGAATATGTAATAAGAAACTATTACGATTGCTAATAAAAAACAAAAATAACAAACATAAATTTTATGCACAAAAAAAAATGCTTTATAAAATTTATGTAACAATTTACAACAAAAATATTTACATTACAGACTTTCCGGCACAGCATCAGATAAATGCTTTGAAAGTTTTTATTTATTGAAAAAAAATTGTTTTTATATGTACAAATATTATAAATAGGGCACAGGAAATAGTTACATATTATGTTTTAGTAGTTGGCGCTTTTAAAACATTAGTATATGCCAATAATAGATTTGTTCTGTATTATGTAAAATGTATTAAGTTGAAAAAGTAGAAAATTTACGATGTCTTTATGTTATATTTTTCAGTTCTTGTCATGGGAAAACTCGAAATTGAGTATTTAATTAACTCACATTTTGATATTTTTTTTACCGGTGACACGGCAGCGAAAAAGATTGCAGACGGCACGTTCTGGTGCAGATGATATCTGACAAGGGTGAACACTTTGGTGAAAACTCCAATAGTATTATATCAATGATAAAAATAAAATGCCATCAAAATATTTCGTTAAAATTTTATTTTGTCGTGGCGCTTGGCGCTAAAATTCCAATATTATTTTTGTCTAAATATAATTTCAATGTTTTATAAAAAGTCTATATTTAGTGTCAATTTATTCAAGAATGTTAATAAAAAAAATTTAATTAATATTGAACAAGCAAATTGTTTTGTTCCTAAACAGGAATCAAAAATTAAAAAAATTTAAGAAATTCAATGTCGTGTTAAAAATAATACACATGGTGATTTCACTTTCAAGGTTACGTGACATTTTAGAATAATTTTTAGTTCCTTAAATTTTTAATTTTTTTTTTGGAGATATACATATTTATAATTTTTTTTGAAAGCTACTGAAAATAATATAAAAATATTTTAAATATGAATTCTGTTATAAGCAGACAGTAATGCATCGTCTAACACTAGAATGGTATACATAAAACAGGAAATTTATTAGAGATCGAAAAATTTTCGTAAATTAATATAAAATATAAGTTATTTTCAAAAATATGAATTGATTCTGCCACACAACGTCAAAAACTGGATTTCAAGAATATTGTCAATGATTATGTTTTGGGACTGACACCAGGACGAATTAATTTAATAATCTTTCAAATTTGATTGCAATAAAATTCTATAAGTTAAATACATGAGTCCAGAAGTTTTCAATGCAAATGATTACTAAAACTTAATTGACTGAATTTTAGACTGTAGCTTAAAATGAAAACATAATGAAATTTGAGGATTATGCTGCTAGAAATTGAAGAACAAAACCCATATGAACGCTACCCGACAGATATCACAATCCACTTCTGATATTAATAGCATGACTCAAAAACATATCAAGTGTTAATTGATTATACCGTATTTATGTTGCCTATAATATTTATGTTAATATTTAATATTTTCATGCATAATTGAATTGCAGAAAAATATATTGTTTATTTTGTTATAATATATTATGCGTATGCTTATAAATAATGTATATAATATATATAATAAAATAATAATGTATAATGTATACTGCTGTTCCTCTGGAAATATTATTTACACAAAGTATTCCTTAATACGAAAAGTTTGGAAAACGCTGCTCTAACATATCAAAAAATAGCTCGAGATCCAGTCGAGATTGTATTAGACTTACAATCAAAGCAAAACAAAAACATTGCTTTCGGAGCCAGGACTTAAAAATATAAGGACTTACTAACTTTCCTAAAATTCTATTAACAAGAATTCTAAGAATTGAATACTATAAGAATCGAATACTACATCTAGGAACACGTATTTTTATACAAACCTTATTCTTTGAATATGTTAATTTTGCATTTGATAATAATATATGCTCGTAGACCATAAAAAAATGCTATAATTACGGGTAATTTATAAAATCCAAATAGCCAACAATTATTGCAAATCAATACCGGGGGCGTCGTTGCAGTTTCAAACAATTCAGTTTTTTTTTCCAATGACATTACTTCTGTATTGCTCTATATTTTTTATTATGTTTTTATTCTTAGTTGAAAATTTTTGTATGCTTAAAGCATAGTTTGTACTTATGATGTGTAATTATTTTAAATAATAATTATATGTTTAATTTTTGCTCGCAGTACCATATATAATATAATGATTAAATTTTGAATTTATTTCGGATTTTTTTTGTATTGTTTTCAATTTAATTTTTACACAATAATAATAAATGTATGTATACCATAATTAGATGATCTCGTGTACACACAACAAAATATGTGTATTCAAATATTTGTTCAAATGACAAATCTTTTAAAATTAAATATAATTTTGGTTTTTTGTTGGCGCTTAAATTTACAAATTCTTTCTTCTCAACGAAAAAAAAGTAGTTAAAATATAAAAAAAATTAATTCTATAATTTCAAAATTAAAATGTTCAATATTTGGATTTTTTTGTTGAAAAATACAAATAAAATCTTGCTAGTTTCTTACATTTTATGCTTAATATTTGTATTTTAGAAATCTGAGGTTTAAGTAAGAAGAAAAATACATTGATTTTATTTGCAAACTTTCATTTTCTGTTAAATATTTGAAAATATATGGTATTGGTATAAAATTTGTGTGCAAAATTGATTTGAATTTATTAAAAAATGATCCTTTTGTTGTCTTGTAAATTTCCAAAGTAATATGTCATCTTCACTTTAATCAGTAATTTTTTTATTATCTCGAATGTTTTATTATCTCCAATGTCCTCATCATCTGATTCAGTTGCTTTTGTTTTAAATCGATTTTTCCCCCTTTTTAATTTTCAACTAAAACTGTTTCATCGGATTTAATTTTTTCGGTATTACTCTCTGTATTATTAATCCCCAGTCATAACCATTTCATTGGCAGACGGTGTTAATTTATTTATTTTACATAAAGCTTAATTGCAAGCTGATATTTGAATCTCTAATTCTTATATTATTATTATTAATTATTAATTTAGCTAAATTTCAACCATTTACATTATACACATAATTCTTAAAGGTACAGGATTGACTCGATTTGTTGAAAAATAAGTTTTTAAATTTGTAAGATTTGATTGGATTATCATCCAAAGATTTATATAATATTTATTATACAATCTGCAGCCTGAATTAAAACATGAATATCAGAATTTTCAAATTGATCGTTTTTCATTATAAGCTAAATTTATTCAATTAATCTGTCAGATTATAATTTCCTTATCAGATTAACTGCAATAAGTAGCATGATCTTATTATTTATAGCGCCTGAAAGTGTCTGGAACCGATATGAGTGTATTATGAGCAATATATCTATCTTAAACATTTAAAAACCTTTAACAGCTTATATCTGCCAAAGGAACCCTGACTCAATATTCATATAACCCGAAAACTCTTACCTATACTATATACTCAATGTAATCTACACAAAAAGTTTTCAATCTAGAAATATGTATAATATATTAATTGAATTATTTATTATGAAAGAAAAACAATACAACAATAACACTTGCCTACACTCATTTTGGTGCTTAAGATTTTAAACCTGATTTTGGGTATATTTTGTGAGCTGATACAAGAAAACTAGTCACATTTTTCATATCAGGTCTTTATCTTGATTGCCAATTTCAATACCAAAGTATACAGAATACAAGTGAATTACCGTGTCATTAATCGGTTTCCGTTGATCTTTCATTATATACTCACCGCATATGTAACAAAACATATCAGGATCGATAATGCAACTTCTTGACTTACTTGCCATCATAAATTTATACGATTAATATCATAAAAGTAGTTATAACATGGACTGATTTTGAATAAAACCGTAAAAAATTTGAAATAAGAATTGTAGGTAAACCAGAGCTGTCAGCTGACATCTAGTAGCAGCAATGTAGTTCATACTAACTACTTTACCGACTACAGATGCGAACAGAGCTGCACCAATACAACTTTTTTTTTTTTGTAGTCCAGTGTATTCACATCACTATGTAATAAATGTAATAATTAAATAATAATAATAAGCTATTAAATTAATAACTAATATTCAAGAATTATTTTTAAAATCATTTTTAAATGTTTATACAAAAGTTTGTGCGATTAACACACTACCCTAATGTCAATTTAAAATTTATTGTCTTATAACCTTGATCTCTAATCAAATTCATATCAAAATACATATGCGATTTATCGATTTCACTTAAATCATACAATAATAAGAACAACTTTACACATAGCATTTGTGCATACCATTATTATTTCTATTATTATTATTATTATTATATTAGACATGCTGGCATAATCTTAACAAAGTGATTCTCGAGACAACTTAAATAATATTATCGCATTATATTGTTAAGAATAAATTTTTTATAAATGCATTCTTTTAATTTTTTTTTTTTTTTCATAAAATGTGCATAAATAATTCCAAAATTATTTACGGTAATAAATGCTAAAAAAGAAAATTTTGCATATATATTATGTACTGTATGTACATATATTATGTAAATGCGAGTGTAAATCAATGGACATAAAAACATAAGTAAAAAATAACCAAACAAAATAAAATAAAAATAAAGATCACAGCATTAAGATGTTTTTTAATGTCTGAAATCTTCATCAACTCTAATGCCAGATACATGAAAAGAAATAATCATATATGAAACTACTTTATCTTAAAATCATATATACACATATACACACTGTTCATCCCACTACAAAAAAAAATAAATTCGAAGATTAGAAGGTTTTGATGTGAATAATTTTTTAATAATGTTAGAAAATAATTTGTGTAGTGTTGGCTTTCATCAAACTAGTGATGATTAATCCGTACAAAATTTAATGTTTTTTATCAGAAAAAAAACGCGTATCCCATCATGAGAAAAAAAAAATATTTATTTTTTCTTATGCTTTTGTCACGTCAAAGAGCTTACTATACTTCTTGTTGCATTTGTAGATATATATATGATTATATGTATACTTTTTTAATTAAGAGAGATAGAAAAATATTAAGTACAAAGAAAATATATGCAATATTTTATATAAATGGGCAATTAAAAACCATAATGAAATGTCATTTAAAAAATAATTTCTTATTTGGCAAATAATTCGATATGATAACTATAATATTACTTAGTAGTTGAAATATTTAAGTTAGTCAGATTTCGGAATGTTTTAAGGAGACGCGAATAAATAAGCTTTCAATTGAAATTCCTGATCGAATTTCTATTTTTTTATTTTTTAATTAATCTATAGGAAGCTAATATTATATTACAAAGACAAAATTCCTGATTGTCTGACTAAGCCAGTACAGTAGCCATGATAGTTTGTATAAGAATAGTTTAATTTTTTTAGTTTGTACTTGCGTATTTTTGAATAATTTTATAAATCGATATCATTGATAACGATTTAAACTGCATTTTATCGATAGACTTAAATTAATCGAATTAAAATTTTCATTAAATTGATTTGATAGTTTCAATCAATTGATTTGAAATTATTTTTTCATAGCCAAATGGTTTTTTTTTAAATGTTAATTTTAAAAAAAGATTCTTGCAAAAATGTTTATAAATGAAAATATTTTTCTAGTTTTCTAATGAACAATTTTTAGCAGTCATTAGACGAAGAAATATTTGCATTCAATTTTTAAGAAAAGCGTTAATTTTTAACATCAGATTGGGGATATGATTTGAAAATCATTACTTTGTTGTAAAATTTACAAATATAAGCGTATTTTTCTGTAAATTTTTTTTAGAAGATGAGTTTCCGCAACATTTGGTCCAAATCTTATTTTTTTTTTTTTTCATATACATATTTTTCCTTTTCTTTAATTTTAATTAAAATGAAAAATCACACGTGCATATTCATATGAAGATTTCCATATTTCAACAAAATAAAAACATTTTTTCCTATATATATACTTATATTGTATATTTTTTTGTTATAGCGCGCAAAGATTATATTTTTAGCCGTAGAGGAATTTTTAAATGATGCGTTTATGTTAAATTCATAAAAAATGTGAACACATTAAAATTAGAAAAAAAAAGAAAAAAATTAAGCGCATATAATTCATAATTTAATTTCTGTTTTTATAAAAGAAGGAATTTTACTTATGTTGGACGATGATGAATATGCTTTTGATTTTTTTATTTTGTTTATCAAGTGTTTAAAGAATTATGCATTTTTCTATATAGTTTTCGAATTTCTAAGAATAATATGAAAAGAAAACTATATACATAACAGACTATTATATTCATAGTTTTTTATTAGTAATATTAAGTTAGTAACTATTTCGAGGAAATTAAAAAAAAAATATATATTTGCAAATTCA
Source organism: Hybos culiciformis (assembly GCA_964007475.1). Lineage (NCBI taxonomy): Eukaryota > Metazoa > Arthropoda > Insecta > Diptera > Hybotidae > Hybos > Hybos culiciformis. Next base: position 63,486,110 of record OZ023274.1, on the reverse strand, counting down.
AGTCTAAAGACCTAGAAAGAAATTAAAAAGTTAGTGATTGATTATTATTACTTTCTTTTTATTTAATTTCACTTAAAAAATATTTCTAAGTTTTTATAATTTTAAATTATTTGTTTTGTAATATTTTTTATTTTGTTTATTATACCTCACTTCAAAATTTGTCGGGAAAAATACATGTATCCCTTATAATTCAAATATTAAAACATAAATTATTAGCCACTTAATTCAGTTGATAAGCTTCAATTAGCTAAACTCTGTAAAATTATTAATATTATTTCTAGTTATTAAGGAACTATTGTAATAATAACGAATTAATAAATAAATAAATAAAAAAAAAAAAAAAAATAAGTGGAAATTTCCACTTTCTGAAACTTCCGTTCGCACTTCAGAAGTGGACAAAATTTTAATAATTCGTTCAGCAGAAATTTATAAAATAATTATGCTTTTTTAACCTTTTTGTTATAAGATCCTTAGAGTGCAAGGACTCTATTTCTATCTTCTATTTTCATTATGATTATGAATATTTTTCGAAAAAATAAATCAAATACTTCCGCAAAAATAATTATGTTATTAGTTAATAAATATTACAGATTTTGTTATAGATTTTATTATATGTGTGTTAAATCAAAATAAAAATTATTTGAATGAAATATTAACTTAATTAAAATAATTAATAAAAAAAAAATTATTCCGCGGTTGTCGTAAAAAACTATTCACATATGTGTATAGTCTTGCAATATTTTATTAAAATTGGAATAGTAATTGCCTGTCAAATCAATGGCTTAAGGGATTAGTATTGTGTATTTTTATTTATATATATTATATACGAAAAAAAAAATCTGCTTATAACATTTAGAATGGAATTTTTCATTACACACAGTATGCGCACATAAAATTTATGAGCAATTTTCATTTAATGTGATTTTAACGTTTAGAGAAAAAGAAATTCTAATGTGATTGAAATATTTTTATTATTAAGCAATAAAAAATTAAGGGAAAAATGTAAAAAAAAAACAAAAAAACCAAGCAAATTCTTCGAGATTTCGATATTTTTAGTTAGAAAATTACCAAGGGCACCATTGCCCCAAAATTAGGTTCATATGTATATAGGAATTTAAGTTAAACTGTACATTAAAATTAATAAATTATTATTTAAATGAAATTCGATTCAATTTTTCGAAATTAATGTTAACCAGTATTAATATTAATTATATAGTGCAGGTCTTTTTAAAATGCAAATTTTATGAACTAAAATGAAATAAGGAAATTATATAAAACATAATTTTAGAGTTTTAAAATTGTATAGTCTTTTCTATAGTGTTTTTCTAATAATAATAAACAAAAAACTTATTAAAAATGTCCTTTATTTTATTTTTTCAAATTCAAGAGGTTATGTTTGAAAAAAAATTAAGTACAAGTAGTTGAGATATTAACCTAAAAACTCTGGGTGATCGAATTTCTATATAAAATTATGTACACATTTTATTTACATTTTAATATAATTAGGCAAGTCTAGAAACTTTTTCCATTATTATTATCAGGTTATTAGATTTCTAAGGCCAAACATAAACATAAAAATACAAAAAAATAAAATAAAAATTTCCCAATCAATGTTAATGCACAACATAATGTTTTTCTTTATTAAACACATATTGCATTCACATTCGATGGTAGACATAACATTGGAAATTTAAAAAAAAAAATTGTTTCGGTATTTCGATCAAACCATATTCAAATTCTAAAACACCTGATGTATCTATTTTGAATATTGCTGCTAATAAAATAGTTCTTTGCTTGATATAACTATTATATGTATATACAGTTTTGTTATTTGATATTAATAAATCTAACTTTTTCTTATATTAATATTCGAATCACGTAATCCAATGCCATCAGATATTAAATTTCACTTATAAAATTAAACAAAAATAAAGTTTTTAAATTTATTTATATGCGTAAAATAATCACGCAAAATAAGTTTATCATTTTTAAAAAATCGATGGCAATGTCTAATTTAAAATTATTTATTATTACCTATGTACTCTATATATACTTATATGCAGCAATCATACATTAAATATGATTTTATGATTTTGTTTTTGCACAAATAGGATATAACACCTTTTATAGTCGATAAATAAACTTTTTATTAATAATATAGAAAAGAAATAAAACCTATGTTAATATGCATTTAGCGTTTTATTATAATTTCTAGAACATGAAATAGACGTCATGTTTTCTTTTCTTAAACTTAACGTAATAAAGTTCGAGTAAAATACGAATTGGTATCAGAGAACTGCGTAATACTATTCATAAACAAAAACAAATCACTCGCAATATTTCAATACAGAATAATACCAATTACAGAAAAAAAAAATGAGCTATTCATATTCTACTTGCACATAAGAAACACTTATATTACAAAACAACAATATCTACTCAATACATATGCAAAATATATGCAAAACAACAATATCTACTCAATACCACTTGATGTTGATTTGTTTTTGTTATGAATGCTATGAATGCAGCAAGTGCCTAATATAAAAACAATACGTATGAATGAAAAAAATATCATCTAATTAAGTATAGGTACATTTTTAACAATTTTTTTAGGAAATTTTTAGGAAATTTTTACGAAATATTTAATTTTTTTTTAGGAAATTAAATTTCCTTAGAAGATTACCCAATGCATTCAATATACGCAATACATATTTCACTATTCACTATACTTGCGAATAGAAATTTGACTTGATACAAAAAACTCAATACAATTCTAATGTATTGAAAAAATATTATGAATCATATATTCACACTTGTTTCTATTTTGAGTTGAACTATTCATATATTGAATAAATCAAGTGTATTCACGAGTGATTTGTAATACAAGTGTACTCATGCATTTCTCTGATTGGTATTTGATTTCACATGTGGAAAATTGTCTTCTTCTATCGTTTTTCCCGTTAAACCGTTAAACTAATTGTCATTAAATGACTTGTTGTCTCTATTAGTATCTAAAGAAATTAGTTTTATAATGTCATATTCACTGTGCTGAATTCTCTTTCAGTTTCGAGGTGAAATTAACAACAATTACAATAAAAAAATATATTGATTGATTGATAACGTAGCACGCTGTTATTTCAGCTGCAATATAAATTTACCACCATTTTAAGGAATAATTTTATGTCTCACTAAAAATAATTTCAAAATTGATTATTGCAAAAAAACAACAGAACAAAATTATGATAACCAGTTAAACACTTTTCAAAATTTTGGCGCATAATATTTTTATTTTTTTCAAATATTGACATACATAAGTATACTTTGAAATTTTTTGAATATGCAACCTAAATAAAAATACGAATGAATAAAAGAAATACAATAATAAAAAAAAAATTATAATAAATTTCTTTTATTTTTTAACTTAAAATGAAATAAAATAAAACTACCTATATACAAAATAATAATAAAGTTATTGTTTTATTCATAAAAATTTAGGTAAAAAAATAATATACCCAAATTTTCTGTTTTTTTTTTTAAATTTTCATTTCGCCTTCCCCAAAAAAAAAAATATTTAAAATCAAACAAAAAAAAAATTATTACTTGTTTTTCTTTCATTAAGTATATTGATAAAAATATTTACATTGAACGAGCTTAGAATTATTAATTAAAAAATTAATGCGGCGGCCTCTTAAAGTATATATTTATTATTATTTTCAAACATAACACGACAAAGTAGGTACTCAATCTCAATGGAATTATTGTAAGATTTAAAATAACAATAATTATAATATTCAATATTAATACAAAGTAAACTTTTAAAAACACCTATAAAATGCATTTTGAAAATAAATATAAAATTTAATAATTTAATGATTTGTAAATACAGTAAATTAAATAAAAATAAAAATATTAAATGACATTATTTCTATTTTATGCACACAATTAACATTTTAATATTATTTAATATTATATTTGAAAATTTACACTTTTAAAATAATTAATACATATTATTAATAAATAATAATATTATTTTCTTTTTTTTTTCACAGACCAAATCGACCTGTACTAATGGATGTAACACGGATACCAGCGGTTAGCTCATCTCATGATTGCGGTTCATTATCACGCGTTGTTATGGTCCGGAAAACTGATCAACGCTTAATTAACCACAAAAAACCCCATAGTGTAAGTTAATATTTCATTATTATTATTATTAAAAATGATCTTATAGTGTTATATATAAAATTATAAACTGAAAGGTAATATTTACAGTAGATATTATCGTATAATGTACGTATAATAAATGTACAACCAAATACCTTATAATGTAAATACTGGTACTTGCTTATGTTTTCTAAATATTTTGATTCAGTGAAAAATCTACGCTTTGTAGTGTGTGTTGTTATTCAAATGTAAGGGGTTGGAAAAATAGTTTATTTTATTAAAAATTGGAAAATTTATAATTTTATATGTATTTTTTTTTCATAATGAAGAAATTATTTCTATAATTTAAGTTAATTGTTAAGCAGAAAGTTTTATTTAAAAGTTTTGAGGAATCAATTATCGTCACTTTTTTGAATTTACTAAAATTTTGTGTTTAAAAACAAAAAAAAGATCTAGATGGCATTTTTATGTTTAATTTTTTAATAATAATATTGATTTTTTAAATTTTCAATTTATTTTTTTTATTTATTTTCACAAACTTTAAAACAAAACAAAATCACTTCCGAAAATTACTTAAATTTCAAAGCTAACTTACTGTTAGAATTTTTGCAGCCATGGAAAACTACATAAAAAATACACGTAATACATAAAAAAGAAAAACATCTGATTTTCCTATTGCACTGAAATTTTATAAACCAACACATAAGCAAGCACCAGTATTTACATTATAAGGTATTTGTGTACAACATATAGATATCTACATTGTATATAAGACTACAAAACATAAATATGTATAAGTATTACTTATTTATTTAAGAATATATTTTTTTTTGTGTTGTTAAAGTTAATATTATTTAGAAAATGAAATATTAATTATTTACAAAAAAAAAAAATTAATTGAAAATTTATTTTACGACAAAAAATAACCGAACACCAAACATTTTTTTTATTTTTTGCAAATGCGTAATATATTAGTAATATAATAGAAAATTTCCATTGGTTAAGGCGTAATATCCCAATATTATAAATTTGTACTTTGGAGTTATATTATTGAATGTGTGAGACCTAATACTTTGTATATAATATCATTAATAAAATATCTTTAGAAAACTAGCGAGCGGTTAATTTTATAATCCTAATACATAGTGAAAGTCCGAAATACAAATAATGGCGTTTAATACAAAAAATTTGTACGTAAAAACTCTAAAATAAATAGTTTGAAATTGAAAAATGAATTTGAAGGGTTTTTAGAAAACATAGAACAAAGTAGGAAGGAAATTTAAAGTGTGATTGATATATATAGTCTCTGTTTCTCGCCTGTGTCATTTTTCGTCGAGAAAAGACTTCTCCACCAAATTTATTCGAGATCTCGAGAAATCTCGAGAAATATATTTTAATTATATAGTGAACCTAATTTCTTTAACCGTTGTCAAAATTAAATTAAAATATCCTCCGAATTAGAGCAATTTAAATAATGATTTTATTTTTTATCACCAGCAAACCGTACTACGTACTAGATTTAAATATTCGTATAAATAATTGTACAAAAATTAATTAAAACCATAATTTTTTTGAATGCTAGTCTCGGCGAAAAGGATCATAATTTCTCGACAAGATGAGATATTAAAAAAATGACATTCTCGCGAAAAATTTCTCGCGAGAAATCTCTTATGATATACAAATATTAATCAAAAATGAGCGATTAGAAGAAACTCGTAAATTTACTTACGAAATTATTTGTATTTATAATAAATTTTAACCATGAAGGCATTTTGAGTTTGACATGAGTTTATGCTATATAAAGGTATAGTGAAGTTTTAATTCAAATTTAGGGAATTTGGAATATTTGATGTTTTAGTATATTTGCCTACGATGTTTTTACAATGGTATATTACCTTAAGAGGCTATTACAATTGGCGATAATGTATCAACATTTGTATTAATCATAATTTCTAATTATTATTTAAAACAACTCCTACAACTAACTACTCATCATAATGTAACATATTTAAATATATTATAACAAATATTTATATGTAAATATATTTATAATGACTTCTTGTCAAATGATATTTTGTGTATGTTCCATTTTAAATAAATGACCAAAAAAAAAAATATTTAATTTCAAAAAATAAAAAACTAATGATAAATTAAACTATAATTTGTTAAAAAAAAAAAAAAACATCTTAATGTTATTCTGACATATATTTCCTGTAATTATCTATTACATATTTGCTTTGATTAACCATTTGAATGTAGCAATTTGTTGATTTCGTCACATAACATGAAGCAGATTTAAAATTAGATAGATTTTTGTTGCATTCACAATTATATGTTAATTAAACGTGTATATCTTGTGTGTGATTTACACAATAAAGTAATTTTAGCAAAAAAAAAAAAGAATCTTTTTCTATAATTTTCACGGTATTCGTGCAACTATTATGAATGTAATATATCTTTAATAGTTTCCGTTAGTTTCAACAAAAAATTTTTTTTTTCTTTTTAAATTAAATTAACGTCTAAGCATTACATTAAAATACAAAATTTCTACTATTAAATGTTGTAACAAAAAAAAAACATTAAATAAAAATATATAAAAGTATTTCACGAATGAAGTATGAGGCCCGTTTTCAGCATTTCGGTTTAGGATATTTTTATTTTAAAATACACAATCACGAGCTAAACATATTTTTTTAAAGTGCCTTCAACATCGTTATACAATTTAGTAATATTTATAAATAAAGCAATTTTTATCGAAATCCGTACCGTAGTCCGAATCCTTGGGCTCTTACCATTTTTCTAAGTTCCTCTAATCGACATCTATCTAGCCTCGTACTTATTTTAATCAGAATTCATTTGAACTTTCATAAAATTTAAAAGTTTCAAAACCTCAAATTTTGAATAGAGATGAAATTAAACGAGATTAAGCGATTTTCATCCTTTAAAAGCTAAAACAAGCTTGTTTTAGCTTTTAAAGGATGAAAATCGCTTGGCTGATTAAAAAATTATAAGTATTTTAATGACGGACGGACGGACTGGCATTTAATTAAAATATTAAAGTCCTTTTTTTTATTTTTGATGGAAAACGGACTGAAAGCTACGTTTTAAATAACTAAATATAAATGCTCCACCCAAAAATCTAAAAACATAATTTTTGAAATGTAAATGAACCTAAATATCTCTAAATGGCTTGTGTAAAAATATAATAATAATTAATAGAAAAAATTTAGATTGAAAAAAAAGGGTCCGCGCAATAACTCATCGGTACTTAACTCATCGGTCGATTTTGGATAAGTTATATCCGTTTTAACTCATCCGAAAATTGGCCGATGGTTTATATCCTTTGCAATGCACATAACTCATCCATCGCTGATAAGTTATGGCCTTTCAGAAAAATAAAACTGATCTGGCAACTTTTTCGGATAACTTAAATCCTTTTTAAAACACATAACTCATTCGCAAAATTATGAGCGAGCATTGTCGCCGCAGCTTCGTATTTTTTTTTCGGTCACTGGTCGAACTGGTGGTTGATCAGTGGGATTTGCGGCAGTGGGATTCCATCTCAATGCTTATTTGTAACAAACACTACGGTACTTCCTCTTTGGCCGTATTTTTCGGAAAAGGATAAATGGGGTATCCCAGAACGAGAGAAGGGGTGGGAGGGTGGGGGCTCCGGGCGGGCGGACTGGTGGTTGGTCAGTGGGATTTGCGGCGCATTTATTTTTTTTTTTTTAAATTTTAATACACATACTTAAAAATTATAGAAAATACCAAGATTTTTTTCAAACGAGAATACTGTGTCTGTGCTACTGAATGAGGAATACAGTACAAGGCAATTTTCAGACGAATATACTGTTTGAGGGATATTGTATATTATATAATAGTATGTCATAAAATATACCAAATTCAGTATCATAGATATTAAATTAAGTGACGGAAAATAACATTCAAAAATTTTGTATCCAATACTGAAAGTCGTTTGAAAAGTTATGTTAAACATATAAAAACATGTATTTTATAAATCTCGGATAGGCGTATCACGGATACAGCGAATATTAAAAGAAGAACCAGGAAATCTACTTGGACTAAAACAAAGAAGCAACTTGGACTTATTTAATAGAATTAAATGGCTCGGCGATAATTAGGTTTACTGAATAGAATAGTATAGAATGGCTCAAGTGCATATGTTTCGCCGGATTTTCTCTAACAACTCTTGTCCTAAGCTCTTTAAATTTTTTTTAATCATTTTTAATTATTTTCAAATTAATTTTTAATTATTTACATACATATGCATGTATACATACATAAACTTCATAGTACTTTGGTAGAATAGAATCTCATTATTTTTTATTACTTAAGTGTTGTACATTTCTATATATTTAATATTAAGATGAATAATTGAACATAATATATTGATAAAGATTATAATCTCACGAAAATTAATACAATTATTTTATATTATACACTTATTTTAACTTATAACCCCAATATTGATTAAATGCTTGAACAAATTACATTAAGTATATCTATTTCTATATATTAAATTCTATTTTCTACTATACTTAAAAAAGTATAATTACATCCATAAAACAAAATAACGTGTCAAATGTAATTTGTGCAATTAATTTGAACAATTAATTTGTACGTACATTTATCGATCAAATAAACATATTACACAACTCTATCTAAGTATTAAAAAAAAAAAGCAATAAATTTAATTTAAATTTATCAATTGAACAATAGTTTTTCCGTTTAAAATATAATTATAATAATTTTTAATTTATTTTTGAATTATAAAAAGAGCACTCTTAAGAACGATATTATAAATATACATTTTTTGTTGTGTAGAATTTCGTCAGCTCAATGAAATTATGTTCATCAGGCCATTATGTGACCAATGAGTAAACAAAATATACCAATAGGGCGACGAAACTATGTTTGCGTTATTATATAGTTGAATAAAAAAAATTAAATTTATAATTTTTATGAGTTAAATAACCTATTTCTCTTCAAAAAGATATAAACAAATAGTGTGTATATATTCTTATGTGTAAGACGAAATTTCTCGAATTTATATTTTATCCGATAGAAGAATAATTTCAATTTATATTAAGGATTAAAATATGATAAATCTCGTAATTAAATAATTAAAAATAAAACTATATTTAATAAAAATTACCTCTAATAGTTAATTTTGTTTGTTCAAATTAGATTTTACGTTTAGATTTCTGTTTGAAATATCATGATCTAACTTTATTTAATTTGATAAAATAAACAGTAATTCTATTTTAATTATTAGTTAAATTCTATTTCTCATTATTTATTTTCTCGAAATTTTCCATTTAGCAATTATATATAAAAACATGTTATAAGTAATTATTTGCTTTGGTTTTGCAACAAATCAATGTAAGTTGAAAAGTTTCATTATTATATTTTTTATTTATTTTCAATACAATAGCTTTATGCATAAATTAATAGACGTTAAGGCTTGGCCAAATGCATCTATCTAAACTTAATTTTGTTTTTTTTTTTTCATTTTGATAAATTATGCGCAACAAAAATCATGATGATGATTTTTCTATTTTTAATTGAATCTATATGACCGTTCGAATAAAGCTTTATTTTTTTTTTGTAAAATAGATATCTGTAGAATATTAAACCCACCCCCGTCGTGAAAACTTCAGATTAAATCAAATTTTATATATTTTAATTGAAATTGAATATAACTATAAAATATTGATGTACACTTGCAATAATAGAAATTCACACGAATATTGTGGGCATAATATTCATTCTAATGCAATAATTATTATTTTATGGAAGATAGAAAAAAAAATAAAGCTGTCATGACTTATAAAAATTGAAAATTCAATTTAAATCTGTATTTCATGTCTAAATATCTTTAATTCTCAAAATTAGGGATTTTATCGCCTTAATAAAAATTAAATAAAAATAGTTGAGTTTTCTTATCATCTCATCATATTATATTTAAATATTTTTAACATGATGAAATTTTATTACCGTCTTATAATGATGCAATTATTATTTTTTCATTACAAAAAAATATAAAAAAAACTTAGTCAAGTTTAGTTGTTGTTTGTTGATAAGTAATATAATGAACTTGATAATATAATAATCTAACTATATATAGTTAAACATATAAAAAAATATAATCTAGAAGGAAAAAACGAAGTTACCTAACCTATATCTCGCTCTCGCATACACTACCCTTGTCTGAAAAAGGCCTAAATGTCATTAAAATTGTAAAATTTGACCAAAAAAGGCTTTTTTTAATTTTTCTTTATCAATACTTTTTATTCCGGGAAGTTTTGGAACATAAAAATTATTCAGCTGAAAAATCGTTAAAATTAATTTGAATTCGTTCGTCCTCCCCAAACTAGTTTAGATTCTAACTAGTTTGGACTACCCACTAAAACCCTAACCTTCTTAACCGCCCAATGGCTGGTAGCAGTACCACCTTTCGACATTCCTTCGCTAGCAACTCTGCCTACCTATCTCTCCTTGGTTCATGTTTCCATGCTGTTACACACCGGTTATAAAACGGGTTACGTATTGTAGCGTTGATGTTTTGATTTCATAATTTCACGAGGCATTTCACGAGCCATTTCACGAGCCATTTTTCTTTGCATCTGTGTTACAATGTTTTTCGACCCCTAGCTCCTCTGTATGTTTCTATAATTGAAATACATAATAAGCTACATAATTAAATAGCAATGATTAAGAATCTTACCATCTTACCTTTTCTACGCTATCTTGAAATTACCCAAAATCATTTTTGTTTTAATATCCCCGAATAAATTGTTAAAGGACTTTAAACATAGGATTAACTTTTATTTATATTTTATAACACAACATTATTACGAATTGTTGTGCAATAATAATTATGAATCTCTTGAACTTTGAATAACATAATACCAGATCTAATCTTTTTATTTAACTTTTTTTAATTTAAAGTATAAAACCTAATAATTCAAAAAAAAAAGTTTTTTAATAGGTAAGATTTTTTCATTACGAATAAATACAATAATTTTTGGGGGTAATAGTTAAAGGCAAAAATATATGTATGCTATTTCTAATATAATCTAAAAAGAACTTCAAAAGAAGGAAAAATCATAAGATATAATATGATTTTTGTATCTGTACGTATAATATATAAAATGAGTGTGCTCTCACACTTACATTTGAAATTGACTTCAAGAAATTGACTTTAAGAAGTTATACTTTACGGACTAATCAGACAAACTAATGATAAAATAATTGATATTGAAGAATACAGGCGAGGCGTAATATGATTTAATATTAAAAAAAAAATTGATGCTGATGACAAATTAATATATTTTAAGTATAGAATTAAGCTGTCAAAACTTCGCCAAAGTAGTGTGGCAAATTTTTTTTTAATTTATTTAAATATAAAGATATAAATCTATGTAGGAATATGCATAAAAGTAAATACAATATGAAAATTGATATATTAATAATAAATGAGTATCATTAAAAATAAATTAAAATATATGGTTATTGTTTTTATTTTTAGTTTATAGTTTGTTTGTTTTTTTTTTTACATAATTTTTTATTTTATTTTTTTTAATATATAGAAGTGTGACCAATTGTTTTGAATTGAATTTCTTCAAGTTCCAACAATGCTGATGTAATTTTTGAAATTTTAATTAAAAAAAAAAAAACAAATACACATTTTATTTATTTAATTGAAAATTATTCTTTAAAACGTCATTTAATTTTTTTTTATATTTGCGAATATTGGTTATGGTTTTGGCAAAGGGAAGGTTACACTATATTATATAGATTTATAGAATATACACATTCAGCTTTCCATTATCAAGTTCATACTTAAAAATATACAAGCCTAAAAAAAATTTATGTATGTACTAAACTAATACATATATGTCTATGAGCTCTGACAAATTTGAATATTTATTAAACGTATGCTAACACTTCTTATAATTATTTTGTCAATTAATTTGATAGTGTTTCTAGAATCTAGTTATATGTTTTAATGTATATTTTGAGTTGTTTAGGTGCCTATATGAAAGCAACTTCATATGTACTTTTAGAAATTAAATTTTAGATTTATAAGGGACTATCATTCGAATTACAAAATAACAAAATAAAATTCTATAAAAATATTATATACACTATGCGCAAAATATTTTGACTATTAGTTGTCTATTAATAAATACTGTTCTTATCATCAGATATTCGTAGGAATGAATAGAAATGTAAAAAAAAAATTAAATTTCAATGTTGGCTTAGCGAATATTATTAATATTAAAGTATTTTCAAGCGTTTTCAAACTATTCATGGACAAACAATTTTATTGAAGAAAGAAGGGATAAAAAATATGTTTTTGTTGTATAGATTTTTTTATTTTTACAACGAAAACTGTTCCTTTATGTGAGGTTCTGTTCTATGTTTTAATAGATTCATTAAATCAAACATTTTTTAAATATTATGTGGTAAAATTTTTGCAATCAAAATTTCAAATATTTTCATTGACATTTTATTTCAACATATTATTTTATAATTTATTGTAATACAATTGTTGCGAATTAAATAAACAATTAAACGAACCTGTAAGTTCAACAAAAATGATGAGTTTCAAATAAAAATCTAATAAATTTAAATAATTATCATTTTGTTTTTTTGAATAATATCTCAAAGGTTATCTTCTAATTTTATACATTTTATAAAATTTAAAATTTAAAAATATCGAAATGTACACTGCACTTGTACATGTACATTACAAATATATATGTCTCTGTTTTTAATTCATTTTATTTCAAAATTATATTTAATTACTTTTTTTTTACTAGGTAGGTACTTATATTTATATTATAATATAAATTTCAATTTCTATATTCACTTAAGTTCATTAATGTTTCCCGCCAAAACCTTTATTTTGATATAGCGTTAACTGAGAAATTAGTTATTTTCGAAAATGCATTAGTACTATTAGTAGTAGTTATTATAAGAAATAATTGGGGAAATAAAAAATAAAATAAATAACAGATTTCAATTTAATGCATTTAGAAAAAGTTATAATAAAATTATAATTACTTAATTGGTAATAAAATGTGTAATTTTTGTCAAAATTTATATATTACCGGATAAATAAAATTTTTTTTTTTATAAATAATGTTATTAGATTTTTAAAAAATGCTACTATGTACATATAACATTATAACAGCCGTATTATAACATGTTCATAAATAATAGGTATAGTTAATATGATTATTTAATAGTTAAACAATGTTATTATAATATATTAGCCATAGTATTTTGTGTCGGCATAATATTTTTCCACATTATTACAGATTTACAACAAATATTTATTTTTATTTTTCATATTAATTATATAATAAAATAAAATACATTTATACGTTATGTACAATGCTAATTACACATTAAGTATATTTTTCTTCATTTTCTAATTTTCCATCAATGATGTATTATCATATTGTGTCACTATTACGTATAATTGTACCGCAAAAATAAATCAATAAGTATGGATATTTTTATTTAGTTTTTTTTGCATAATAATTTCATATACCTAGTTATTATTTAATAGAAAAATAAAAAAATTAAAAATAATAACCTCTACGGTTTTGTGGTTGAATGCGACAGTTTATTTATTGAATGAAAAAAAAAATTTCTTAATAAATTATTTTGAAATGAAATTGATAGAAAAGTTTTAGTTTAAGTTTGAATTTTTGTTTCGTTATTATAGCGACGAAATAAATCTTTGTATTATTTAACTAAAAAATTAATTCTAAATAAATATTTCTAAATCAAAAATTTTCACTGCTGCTGACCACGTAAATTTACAGTACCTGCCTACCTATATTTTTTCGTAGATCATTACAGAATCAGACTTACATCTTATAATAAAATAATTTATAAAATCCGTAATTTTTTTGGTATTTTTTCATAAATTTCTATTAAAATAACAAGAATTCTGAAAAAATATATTTATTAAAGTTAATTTTTCTAAATTTGCATTTCATAATTAAATTACTTTTCATTTCTTTAATTTTGGATTTTTATTCGAACATATTTTCAAAAATTGTTAAAATGACATAAAATACAGTGGGCTGCCAGTTTTTCCAAAAACCAAATATAATATGTATAAACCATTATAGACCAAAAATCTAAGTATTTTGAATATTGAAATAAGTTTTACTTTATAATTTTGTTTTTGGCATTTTAAAAATTTCTTTTTTAGTAGCGAAAATAAATTTATTAAGTTAATAAAATATACCTATTATAACTTCATATAGAATACTATAAAATATGTTATTTTTTAAGAAAATTTATATAACTTAATACAATATAATGTATATCTAGTCTAATAACATATACAGTAGTATGAATGTTATATGATAAATTAAATTATTTAAGATGTTTTTTTTAAGTATTTTACAATTTTTTTGAAACCGCAAAACCACTTGTTAATTTTTTTTTTGTCATTTCTAATATGCAAAATTTAATCTATTTTAAAATTAATCGCTGCATTAAATCAACAAAAGTACTCACATTTAATGTCATTTGTACTTTTCAAGTTTAAAGTAATTTTATTGATGTTGTTATTCAGAAATGCACAGCACAACAACTATAAAAAATATTATAAAAATAATTATAATAAATAAATATATATAACATTATTTTGCTGGCATTAATCGGTCATTGTTGAGGACAGAAAAATTTCATTATTTTGTTTATTTACTTAGAGGTTCAATTTTATAATTTTATTTACTTATTTTTATTTTATTTTATGTTTTTTAACTTGAAACAATACTCACTCGATTTGACCCTTTTTAGCTGGTACATATTACATAAATATGTATTTATACTTAATTAAGGGCATTAAACATCAAAACGTTAATTGACAAAAATGAAAGCTTTAGCTGATGTGTTAAAAAAAATTTTAATAGAAAAATTAAGAATTATACAATTATACCAGGATTGGACTGGCTATAAAAATTAAACCGGGAGGTTTCGGGCTACCGGCCCATTTCTCTATATAAAAAAAACATTGCTTATCCACTTCTCTATATAAAAATGCAATGCTTATTTAGAATATAGGCCCAAATAAATACGCATTTCTATAAACACTAGGTTCCCTAATTTTTTAAATTCAATACTATATAAAAATAAGTATAGGAACTGACAATTTTAAGAATTATTGTTAATTAAATTGGAATATTGGGAAAGAATTAAATTAAGTATTTGTAAATCATGAACCCATCCGTCTATTTTCACTCTAACGGAAAGGAGAATATATCTTTAGCTGTTTTAACGATTCAATCAAGTTACAGTAACTCCTTAACAAATTTCTAAATTTTCTGATATCATAAATGTTGCTTTTAATTTTAAAGTTTCTGGGAACACAACTAACACTATTAAAATATAAACTTTTATGAAATCTTTTTTAATTGATTTCCAATATGGTTTTTGAGCTTTAAATTTTAATAACACTTTTCGAATAAATAATCTATGTTCGATTTTGTTTCCAAACATGACGTTTATTTAAATCTAAGTCAAATGAGTTGCAGGCCACGGAAATCTCATACATTTCATATATTTTAGCACAAGAGAGGACTAGAGAGTTGCAATCTCATCGAATCAATTAACAAATATTTTTTTTTTACCTTGTTTTCTTTTTTAATTAATATATTTTTCTGAATATAACTTTCCTGTTTACAGCATTTTCAATTTTGTTTCCGAACATGACGATTATTTAGATCTAAGTCAAATGAGTTGCAGGCCATGGAAATCTTACATTTCATATATTTTAGCACAAAGACTAGAGAGTTGCAATCTCATCGAATCAATTAACAAATATTTTTTTTTCCCTGTTTTCTTTTTTAATTAATATATTTTTCTGAATATAACTTTCCTGTTTACTGCATTTTCAAAGTATAATTGTTTAGCACTGAGTACCGTACTTTCGAAGTTATTATACTTCGATCCTTTCCCAAAATTATTTCCAATCAAAATATATTTAAATCAGATTCCATTGTATCTTTAAAATAATTAGTAATAAAAAGTTTTAATTTATCGTCCCAAATATTACCGGCCCACTGGGAAATGTCCCGGTGTCCCGTTGGGCCAGTCCAACCCTGAATTATACTAATGTGTATTACAAAAAAGGGAATAATGCATATATGTTTTATATTTAGAATAGTATGTACCTCGTAAATGATGTACACTTGAAGACGGCCCTTCTACAAATTTTCGAACTAAAATACGTTTCAAAAAATTAGTTTTTTAATATTTGTACAATAGCTCTCTTATTTCATACATGTTTATGTATCTATCAATTTTAATTGGAATCTGGTTTCAGTCTACAGTTCCAATTTTAGCTTAGAGGGGGCAACCATTGTACGAATTGGAAAATCTTATACTTTTTAGTTTGTATGAAAGTATATTTTGCATTAATGAGATCGAAATCGTTTAAAAGTTATAACCATTTTATAAATCGGATTTAATCAGTCTATCGAAATATATGATTTTTATAATATATGAAAACCATAGTAAATCTTCTGAAAAGTAAATATCTGTATTACTTTTTTTGGTATACTAGAAATATATTTTTACGATTTAATATTTTTTTGTTTTATTTTTTTAACAATTTTAGGACCCACAATGTGAAATTGTAACATTTGAAACTATTCAAACTTATAAAGGACATAAGCCAGATAAAACAGTGATAACAAAAGAACGTCGAGATTTCAATTCAACAACGGATGTTCGAAAATCACCAAGTGTAGTTCGTTTAATGAGAAGAAGTGTAACGCCTCATAGCGAAGGACAATCTTTAGCAATTTCCACAAATGATGTTACCTTCCAAGAGAGACGTTCTGTGTCTTTTAGTAACGGAACTAGCAAATCCAATACACAATTAAGCTTTAGACATAAATCACCATCTCCGAGTAAACGCACAGGATTTGGTGAATTTGAAATTGAATGCCTTAAAGCACATAATGAATTCAGATCAAAGCACGGTGTAGCGCCACTAAAGCTAAATTCTCGCCTGTGCAAATTTGCCGATGAATGGGCAAACAATTTGGCAATTCGAAGTAATCCAACACATAGAAGTAACTCTCCATATGGAGAAAATATATTTGCAACTTGGAGCTCATCGCCAAATGGGGTTTTTGTCGATGGTCGTGAGCCGGTGGAGCACTGGTAAAAAATACACCTAGTTCTATTTTATTCATTTATTGTTTAATAATATACTCGTAACTTCAGAATTTTAAATATTAATGTTAATATTGGGTGGGCTGCCACCAGATGAATGATTTTTACTTATTCAACATACAAATTGTATGAAATCGAATGAACTAATGATATCATCCCTTTAAACAAACCAATTTTGAGACGAAGAGACAAACAACGTTTGAACTTTATATATAAAGATATATATACTACTAGCTGTACCCGCACACACGTTGTTGTGGAACACACGTTTTAAGTGAAATTTTTGTTGTCAGATTGATGAACAATTATAGGAGCTATTATTATATAAATTTGGGAAAATATCTAAGAAGAATTAATATTTATCAGTTCTACTTATTCAACACTTAAATTGTATGAAATCGAATGATATCCTTCCCTTAAACAGGTTTCCAAACCAAACAAAATTTGTGTTTTTATCCATTTCCTCTTTTTATGAATCCAATTTGAATGAAATTGGAAGAACTTTGGCAGTCTTCCCCGGGAGGGGTTTCTGGGTAGGGTGCCATTCAAATTTTAAAATAGCCTAAAACGACTCCGAGACAAAGAGACGGTGTAAATTTCGAAACGATCGGTTGAGTGGTTTAGTTTTTAATATTTTGTAGTTATTAGTAATAAAGAAATTGATTTCTATATATTCGAAGAGGCCCCCTAAAAAGAGGGAGCTAAATTTTTTGTTACGAAATTCGTATGTTTAATCATTTTTATGTACCAAATTTAAATGAAATCGGACAAACTTTTGAAGTCCTCTCCTAGGAGGTCAATAAATTTTTTGTTGAGAAATTTGTGTGTAATCAGTTCCTCTTTTTACATACCAAATTTGGATGGAATCGGACGAACTTTTGAAATCCGCCCCCGGGGCAGGTCACTGAGTGGGAGGTCAACAAATTTTTTGTTACGAAATTTGTGTGTAATTATTTCCTCTTCTTACGTACCAAATTTTAATGAAATCGAACGAACTCTTAAAGTCCGCCCCAGAGAAGTCTCTTTGTAGGAGGTCAACAAATTTTTTGTTACGAAAGTTGTGTGGAATCAGTTCCTCTTTTTACATACCAAATTTGAACTAAATCGGACAAACTTTTAAAGTCCGTCCCGAGGGGAGGTCCCTAGGTAGGAGGTCAACAAATTTTTTGTTACGAAATTTGTGTGTAATCAGTTCCTCTTCTTACGTACCAAATTTGAATTAAATCGAACGAACTTTTGAAGTCCGCCCCCAGGAGAAGTCTCTGGGTAGGAGGTCAACAAATTTTTTGTTACGAAATTTGTGTGTGATCAGTTCTTTTCTTTTTACATACCAAATTTGAATTAAATCGGACGAACTTTTAAAGTCCGCCCCAGGGGGTCTCTGGGTAGGAGGTTCCTGGGTAGGAGGTCAACAAATTTTTTATTACGAAATTTGTGTGTAATTAGCTCCTCTTTTTACATACGAAATTTGAATGAAATCGAACGAACTTTTCAAGTCCGGCCCCATGGGAAGTCCCTGGATATGAGGTCGCTGGGTAGGAGGTCAACAAAATTTTTGTTATGAAATTTGTGTGTAAAAGTTCTTCTTTTTACATACCAAATTTAAATGGAATCGGACGAACTTTTGAAGTCCGCCCCCGGGGAGGTCTCTGGGTAGGAGGCCAATCAAATTTTAAAATAGCCTACAACGACCCCCGACCTGACACAAAGACGTGGTGTAAGTTTGAAAACGATCGGTTGAGCGGTTTAGGAGCCTATTCGGAACAGACAAAAAGACAAAGAGACAAAGAGACAAAGGGACAACTTCTGCTTTATATATTAGATATAGATAGATATTGAATTAATTACAAAAAGAATAATTTCATCATTTATTGAATTTTTTTAAAGGTATATTGAAGGAGAAAATCATCCATATGGCAAGGAGCCGACAACATTAAGAACAGGCCATTTCACTCAAGTGGTTTGGAAAGATTCCAGGGAATTAGGTGTTGGACAAGCACGAAGTAAATCTGGCCAAGTAGTTGTTGTCTGCAATTATGATCCGCCTGGAAATTTTATTGGAAGTTTTGCTGAAAATGTACCACCAGTTGGTGGTTTTCCAATAGCACCAAAAATTGTAATTGACCGAGTACCTGAATCAACAGATACCTCATTGTCATCAAGTGGATATAGCGACGAAATGAATGAATTTGCTTTAAAAATTTTAAAATTCCATAATTTCTATCGAAGGAAGCACTCTGTTTCAGAGCTAAGGTAATTTATGATTAATGTTATAAAGTTGATAAATGTAAATGGAGCTATTACTTTTGAAAAGTAGGCTTCTATGTAAGACGAAGATAAAAATATTAAATTTTTTCCATATTCTCTAAGGAACATTTACTTATCATATTTATTTCATATTTTTTAGATTAAATTTGGAATTATGCAATCTCGCTCAAGATTGGGCAGAAATATTGGCACGGGAAGATCGTTTCGCTTATCGGCCAAATTGTAGTTATGGAGAAAATATTTATTGCTTATGGTCATCTGATCGTAATGCCAAAGCTAACCCAAAGGATGTATGTCGATCGTGGTATGAAGAACATCGAGATCATAACTATTTAGTTGAACCAAAAGGAATATTCAAAGCAGGTCATTTTACACAAATGGTCTGGAAATCTACCAAAGAATTAGGTGTTGGTTTAGCAAAAACAAGGAAAGGAAAAGTTCTGGTTGTGTGCAATTATGACCCAAGAGGAAATATTGTGGGCGATTTTTTGTCAAATGTAATGAGACCACATTAAATTGTATATTAAATGTGTGTGATTACATTCTATTGCTCATAATGTTCTTGCAATAAATCTGTTTTTTTAATGAAAATATTGATAATCTATAAAAATTTTTTTTCATTGAAGTGGCACTTATGTAAAATTATATAGGACTGGTTTTTTTTATAAAGAATATGCGTATGCTTAATTAATAGAAAATTGACTTGAAAGGCTGAGAAACTAGTTAGAAACCTTTTTCATACATTTTAAAACTATAGATACCATGATAAATTAAAGAAAATTGTAGTCAGAAATAAAAAATGATTGGAAAACTTAATGTGATCCCATTTTTTAAAAATTTCTAGTCCTAATTAACATATATAGAATATCACAAATTATATAGTTCAAATAAAAATAAAATAGAATTGTTAAAACAAAAATAACGCTGGTATAATAGTAAACATAGCATAGTTTTTTTTTATATAAATACTGTATGTAAAAAATGCTTGTTAATTTTTTTAATTTCAAAATAGGTAGATATTAATGAAAGGTGTATTAATACGATATTGTTATAATCCATGTTATAATTGATGTCATAGGTAGATAGTTATTGCCTTGGTCACTATCTCATAATTTAAATTGCAGACTTAGCTTACTGAACTATTTCTATATCTATCTATCTAGGTATAAAAATAAAAATTTTGTGTGAACTGATTTAAATGAAACCCATTTGGAAAGGTTATTTTCTGTAGATGGTTTTATACGCTTTTTAATGACATTTGGTCCGACATAATTCCGGTGCTGGGCAGCTTTTTCGACTTTTTTGCACAATTTGTCAAACATTTTTTATGCCAAATTTGTAATTTGGATCGAAAAACCGTTCGCGCCGGATCGACTAGTACCCTTATAAAGTAGCCGCAATTTCCTTTCCTATAGATCTAATATTGAAACCGATCGATTTCATAGGTAAGCAACGTGAAACAAAGTTCTGATCGAAAATTAAAACACGATAACCGTTTCATAATTCGCAATGAAAGGATGAAAATAACAATTGAATTATTAACTACAAATATCGTCTTCATTTATGTAACATCTTTTGGGAAATAAAGATAAATTAATTAATTTTTTGAAGCTCAATTCCTTTTTTGTTTGTTTAGATTAAGAATTGAAAATTAGTCAAATAAAAGTCCATATAATTTTAATAGTTCCATAAGTTAGCATTCCTTAATTTTTAATTAATAAATATTAATATTATAAATTTAAATTTTTAGAATATAAGTTTGCAATCAAGAAATTTTTTACGCACATTTTTATAAATAATTTACATTAAGATATAATCTCTACAATGAAAAAATGTTTAACCAAAATAATTTTTACTATTAAAAAATTAATAATACACAACCACTTCTAGTTTCAAATATTTAGTGTATCTTTCATAGAAAACCAAATAAATTCTATTAAGAGATCACAACCATTTCAATTTATATAAATAGTATCCAATGTCCTATTTATTGCCATGTTATCAATTATTTAAGATTCAATTTAAAAATGCCAAAGTACGATATGAACCTGAAATATATTAGGAAGTTTATTTTTACGTTAGTAATAATGTCAATTTGTGTTATTTTTTTAAATAATAGTTATTAAATGGCTTCAAAGTGTGAAACTGAAAGTCGACGGACGTAAAATTAAAAATATAAATATAAAATATAAATATAAAATATGCGCAAAAAAAAGGTTTATTTTAAGTTTCTTTCTTTATTTTTTCTTTAATTAATTTTCATAATTGCTCAACTCAAATCCCAATTTCAAGGATGCATTAATCTTTTATTTGTGGCATTTAAGTCGGTCATTATTTTTTTCTTTTCAAATAGAAACTGTATTTCTCCTATAAAAAAGGTAGGAAATTGGATACAATATGCTTTTTAAACTTAAAAACAATTGTTAGAATTAAGCACTTTTTCGTTCATTAAAACTTTGTTTGCATTCTAATTTATTCCCTTATAAATGTTGCAGTCAACATACATACAACGTAAAATTGATTTTAAAGAATTTTATTTTAGTTGAAAATATTTTACTTGTAATTCGTAAAAGTATAAGTATGTATAGTCCTTTTCTTCCTAAATCAAATTATTTAAATTTAATTTAAAAAATATTTATAAATTATATGAAAAATAAATAACCGAGTTGGAAAATTTGATTTGTAACTTTATTAAACATATTTAATTTCATATTAGTTTTAGGAGATAAAAACTTGAAAATTGCTGAATGACAACTAATTATAATTACATATTAAAAATTATTTGAATGAAGAAGCTTTTGTGCGAACTAACTTTCTAAGTGGTCTTTAATTGGGGGTTATATTTTTAGGTTTGTATTTTTTTTTTATACAGGAATGAACATAAAATATAACAAATATAATGTAAATGTAACTATAATGAAAAATTTTCAAATAACTTAAATTACTGCACCAAATTTTTATCTCCCAAGTTTAATTTCAAATAAAAAAAAATTAAAAAATTAATTCAAAAAAACACAAAATCAAAACATATTATCGATGTAATAGACAGCTTCGTTATCACAGCCGCATAAAATTTTTGAACCGTATGAATCGAAACTGTTAACTGCTTTCCCAATATCACTTATAATTGATGTTACATTAACTTTTGATTTCGTTCTTTCACCATTCAACCATGGATTTATTTCTTCATCGACTAAACCTGTCGTCGACGACTTTAAACTGATCATTAAATCTGAAGTTGCATTACTAACATATTGCCAAAGCTCACCATCTTCTGATGAAGTTAACAATTTATTATGATTTATTTTATCAAAATTGATTTCAGCTATTGGACTGGAATGTGCACTCAGATAAGAAGCAGGATATTTTGTCTAAAAACAAGAAAAAATTAAATGGTCGTGAATAAAAATAAATTGATACCTATATCTTTTGATTCATTGTATGAAATAATTAAAACAAAAATTTTAAATAATTGAA
This sequence comes from Hybos culiciformis, assembly GCA_964007475.1. Taxonomy (NCBI): domain Eukaryota; kingdom Metazoa; phylum Arthropoda; class Insecta; order Diptera; family Hybotidae; genus Hybos; species Hybos culiciformis. Next base: position 63,462,959 of record OZ023274.1, on the reverse strand, counting down.
TTTTTCAGAAACTTCAAAACTGAAACTAAAACTTTATTAAATATGAGCCGGCAAACTTAACAAAAAAAAAAAAAATTAATTGTCCGGTATCCGGTGCAATCATCGTTCGTGTCAGTCGTACTTTGAATTTAAGAAATTGGGATTATCTATATCAGATGTTAAAAAACGTGATTATAAAAGAAAAAAAACTGAATTTTAAGAACGAATCTGTGTTGTACAACCATTATAATTTTTTAAGAAAATTTTCACAAATTCAACCGGTTATATGACAACAAATTATTCAAGCCGATAATTTCTAACAAAATATCAAACGTTTGAAGATATTTCTTGCCACAATCTAATCTCATAGCAAAGAACATAAAAAAAACTTCCATAAATAGCTTAAAAGAAACAAAAAAAAAAAAAATCTTAAATTGATGTTGAAGTCTATTATAGTTACGATATATTAACCAACCTGTCTTAAATCCCAAATTGTTATTGAACCTTCTTCAGTTCCTGCAAAAATAATATGCTTTTGGGTCGGATGATAGCACATGCTTGTTGCAAAATTTGATTTATTTTCATTTTCATATGAAACCATCAATGCCAGTGGTGTTTTATTTGTTTCAGCTGATCGAATATCAAAAACTCTTATTACTCCCATTCGATTCGAGGCTAAAATCTCATTATGACTGATATATGTGACGGCCATCAGTGAACAATTATCAATGAAATCAATATTTTGAATTGATTTCAATGGCTGTGCTGCCAAAATATTTAACTTGCCGTCTTCACCAATTGTTGCTATATTATTGTCGAAAATTGACAATCCATTACATGGTGCTGGTGTATTAAATTTAGTTTTATGCAACAAATCTGATGTGTGTCGTTCCCGTAAAAATTCTTCATGAATTTTCACCAAACGGATTCGGCCATCCGATGAACTTGCCACAAAATATTCTGGATCTAATAACTCGATTGCAGTGACGTCGCCAACATGATCATATTTATCCAAAATTTTTGGCAAGAATTCATTTTCGCTTGCAGAATATTCATTTTTAATTAATTTAAATAATTTAATTGAATTAATTTTATTGCTATTCCAGCTACCTGTCAAATATCGATGAACTTCAGCTGAATGCTTTTCCGGTATCCAACGAATTTTTGAAATTTTCTCCGACACAAAATATGAATTAATACTGACATTATCCATTTTGACGATTCAAAAAAAAAAAAAATTAAAAAAAATTTATTTTGGAAAATAAAATAGTTTTTTTTTTAATTAATAAAATTTTAGGTTTTATTTTTCTTTCTTTAGTACTAAATTATTAATTTTTTTGTTTATTTTCAATTGTGTATGTGGTATGCCGCGACTGGTGGTCGCTACTGTAACAAGATAAATGCTAAAATATAAAGTTTGAAAGTCACGCCGACCACAAATAAATAATAAACAAGCGCATATCCCTCTGGTATTAATCTCAGAAAACATTTTGTTACGATATCATATCAATTTATTTGGGTATGGAAAATTCACTAATAATAAGCGAGTCACACTACAACTAAAAAGCCACTACTCATGACGGCTTTTTTAAATGCGTTCACACTTGCACTTTTTGGTTTTTTTTTCTTTTTTTTCTCGTTTTGTCATATCTTTTTCCTTTTTTTTTCGGAATTTTTTTTGTTTTTTTATTCGTTTTTTTTTTAAAATTGCCGCCAACTTCCTGAAAGTATGCAATTGTTAGTTTATTTTTTTCTCACAGAGCTGTCACACTTCGGCTTTTTAATGGCTTTTTGAAAAAGCTATCATCGTTGTGGCTATTTCGTGGCTTTTTCCATACAAAAAAAAGAAAAAAAAGATAGTGGCTTTTCAAAAAGCCACTAGAAAATCAGGGATTAAATAACAAATGAGCTCTGTGAGAAAAAAATAAACTAACAATTGCATACTTTCAGGAAGTTGGCGGCAGTTTTTTGTTAAAAAACGAATAAAAAAACAAAAAAAATTCCCGAAAAAAAAGGAAAAAGATATGACAAAACGAGAAAAAAAACCAAAAAGTGCAAGTGTGAACGCATTTAAAAAAGCCGTCATGAGTAGTGGCTTTTTAGTTGTAGTGTGACTCGCTTATGACTCGCTTATTATTAGTGAATTCTTTTTCCATACCCAAATAAATTGATATCGTAACAAAATGTTTTCTGAGATTAATACCAGAGGGATGTGCGCTTGTTTATTATTTGGGAGTGGCTACAGTTACGGCAAACGTAACTCTTTTTTTTTTTTTCAGTTACGGCAACCGTAACCTTGTTCATATAATACTAAAGTTACGGCAAACGTAACTTTTTATTTTATTTTTTCAGTTACGGCAGCCGTAATCTTGTTCATATGCGACTAAAGTTACGACAAACGTAACTTTTTTTTTTATTTTTATAGCTACGGTTGCCGTAATGCTGTAGATAACACCGAAAGATACGGCAACCGTAAGGTTTCTAAAAAATCTAAAGTTACGGTAAGGGTAAGCGTATTTCATTTTTTATAGTTATTACAGTAATCGGAAATTTTGCAAAAAAAAATTTAAAAAAATTAAACGTTCAAATTAAAAGTTAGGCTTTATTAATTATTAATATTTTCGGTATTTTTCTGAGAGAAAATATCACGCGTTTTCGAGACTCGAATTTGAAAATAGATTTTTACCCTCTACCAAAAATCTCACAACGCGCCTAAAGAAGTATTAACTTCAAAAATTCCGAAAATTCATATTTATAGTGGATGAAAGAGTTAATGATCTGAAATATAGGTAGAAACATAGTGTAATAATTTGTTTATTGAGGAATCAACTTGTTTTTTGTTGAAAAATATTTTTATTAGATGAAGGTAGGATGAAATATTTTAAATCCGATTTGTCGTAGTTTTAAAAAAATTGTTTTTGTTCATTAAATTTTATGATCATATGCAATTTTTATTCCAGTTTTTCGACACCGAAGAATTTAATGCCTTGTTTTCAAAAAAACTCAATGGTCAAAACTAAAAATGTAACTAAATATAAACTACATTAAATTGAATTATAAAATGTTTTTATTGATTAAATATTTTTCGAAATGAAGAAAGGCCCTGAGTTTGTAATTTGGATACAGTATAATATTTAGGTTCAAATTCGGATTGCAATGAATTTTATTACGTAACATTATATAAATATTTTATATAAAATTTATTTCGAAATCTTGACTCAAACTTATATAACCTGGGGTTGGAAAAAAAAATTACCGAACAGCATTATATTTAAATTCAGGCGCAATAAAAATTTTAAAAGCTCTAAGGTCCAATGAGGATACTCGAGGTACATTAAACCATTTCGCTGTCTAATGTAATAATCAACTGAATAAAATTTGTTGAAAATACGGTGGAATATGGAAACTTTAAGCTGTGTATATAATATTTATTTATTAATTTATTAAGGAGTAGTTATAAGCAGTGGTGATATTCAACTGGTACGGGGCGGTACGCTCGTACCGGTTGTTGTATATTATGTTTTTGCTTTAACGGTATTTTGAAATTATCAAATGATTGATTTTGTTGTGTATTTCGTGATATTGAAACTATTTTACGGACCACATTAACAAAACCACATGTTAAATTATGGTTGCGACAAGGGCATCATCTCGCAAGTGACAAACGGGTTAAAGATGCTGTTCCAATTGTGCCGTGCCAAAACCAAAATTTAATTTGGACATTATTTATTTAATTTTTTTTCTTACGTAAATAAATATTTTTTATATGTTAAAATATATCTTGAATAATATTTTTTTAAGCGTACCGGTTGTTAAAGATTTCGAATTTCCACTGGTTATAAGGCTGTCACTTCAGCTTTTTAATGGCTTTTGGAATAAGCTATTTGCGTTGTGGTTGTTTTGTGGTTTTTTCCATACAAGAAGGTAATACTTTAAACTATGAAATAACAGTGGCTACAAATAATGGACAAATAATGCTTTTGGACTGATGGACTGATTTTTATTTTAATTAACACTTTGTACTGAGCAGTCAATTATTTGTCGCCACTGTTATTTTATAGTTTAAAGCTTTAAAGTATTAACTTCTTTCGGCAGTTCCTATGACTTTTTCGGGTTTTTTTTTTTGTATATTTTGCGCCGGCACGACCTAACCGTAGTTCCCTACCCAAAAATTTTTCAACTGGTAATCTTTATTTTACCGGAGCGACCTATTTTGAAAAAAAAAAAAAAAAAAATGTTTGTATATTTTGAGCCGGCACGACCTGATCGTGGCTCCCTGACCAAAAATTTTATCGGATCTACCTATTTTGAAAAAAAAAAAAATTTTAGTTTTAAAGAATTTGTAAACGAAACATTTTTAAAAAATAATTTGAATTTTAATTTTTCGCGCCAAATTATTTTGTTTTTATAAAATAATGACAAATAATTATTGAGTGGACTACTAATTTTTTTGAGTCAAAAACCATGTCGATTTTTTCGAACTCGAATGTCGAATGAGTCGAATGAAAATGATTTTTTACCCCCTACAGAATTACTCAATTATATCATACAACGCGCCTAAAGAAGTATTAACTTCAAAAAAAATTAAAAAAAAGTATTTGTCTATAAGTTACGAGATGGCAGTAGTTGCGATTTTTCAGTGCTAGAATCTATCTTGAAAAAGAAGAACCTATCATGAAATTTAAATATTTATTTTCTCTATAAGTATCAGGATGGCAGTAGCTGTCAATTTTGCAGAACTACGAACTCAGAAAAAAGTCTTAAAAAATGGTGAATACCGCAGCCTTTTTCTTTACAAAAAATTTGTTTACTTTACATCTCCTTTTAAGTATTTGCTAAATTTTTAATTTTTAGATTGAAGTCGAAAATAAAGAATAAAAACACACTCATTTTAAAGGTTTTGAATTCAAAATTGAAATAATATTTTATTTTTACGCTTTCTTTTTTTTTCGAAATTATAAATTTATTTTATTATTATTATTTTGCATTAATTTATTTTTTAAATTATTGTAGTTATTATTTATTTACAAAAGTTTTTTAACCACTTTTCAAATGGTTTAATTTCTTTTAGTTTTAATTTATTTAGTAAAGCGTTTATAGTATACCAAAGCGTTTTCAAAAAATTAATTTTTCTTCTACAAATTTCTTTTATTTACAAATTCCATGTTTTTTTCTATACATATTATTATTTATTGATCGTAAAAATAGATATGTGAATAATTTTCAGATGGATTATTGTGTAATGTTGCATGTTTCTGTTCGTAATTCAGAAAACATTGCTAAACACTTAGAAATAAAAAATATTCTGATGTTAATTTAAATAGAACAAAAAGGAAAAACTTTTTTAAAGATAATTGAGCTGTAATTATAGCTTTCGAAAGTTATCGCCCTTTTCAGACAGAATGAATGTAATTGAGGTAGGATTTTAGAAATATATTTTGTTGTTTTAATATATGTGAGATAAAAAATGGCATAAAGAAGCCGAATATTTATTATTAGTATTTGGAAAATTTAAGCATTATTGAAAAAAAACATAAATTTTGTATGTAAAGTGATATTCGAAGCATCCTTACGATTACGTCATATGAACTCAAACAGGCCTCTAGTCTATTCAGGTGACGATAAAATGGGATACGTAAGAGCAAGGGTCGGCAACATACGGCCCGCGGGCCAGATACGGCCCATTCGGTGTTCTTTTTTGGCCCTCCAAGATTTTTATTGCCGCCTTGTTTTTCGGTCTGATTTATTCTTCTAGTTCTTTTTATAATTTTTTAACTTTTTTACAGCAAAAAAAATTTAAACTATCAAAAATTCCATTCAGAACCGCATATTTATATAATTCAGCTTTTAAAAAAATTCTATTACTACAACTTTTTGCATTATTCAATAAATGTTGCATTAAAAATATTGTTTTCTGCTAAATATTGATCGCCAAATTTTCTGAAGGGCTGCTATTGTTGTAGCATTACGAATTGTAAATTAAGTAAATGAAAGAATTAATCCCACAAAAAAATTGAAAAATCTGCATCTGGCCCACTTGATGAAAGTCTTGCCGACGCTTGCGTAAGAGTATCACATTCAAAAAATCTACGTTCCAAACCAATGAACTTCGTGGGGTAACAAGCTTATTTTTATAATCAACCATAAAAATTAAGCAAGGAATTGAAATGAACACTTTTTGTTTTCTTTTTATTTTGGGATCGTTCTTCCGAGAATTTAGCCGCACTCGTGTGTCTCTAAATTAATTTATTTTAAGAAATCAGAGTTTGATATAATCAATCTTATGTTATAATATGGTTAATTTTAAGGAATTAAAAAGTTTTTTTTTTGTTCAAAACAATTATTGAAGGTGAAATTATTTTTTTTGTTATATTCATAATTTATTTTGGTTTTGTATTATTACTCATATATAATGTGAATATTAAGGTTTTAACAAATCTTCTTCAAAAAAATTTTATGAACAATTTATTCTTGTACGCCATTAACAATTATTACTTTTATGCAGTTAAAAAATTATAAATAAATTATTATTAGTAATGTTCTTTATACTTTTCAATAAAACAATATTTTATTTTTCATCGTTAAATTTCAAGTTTGAGTTAAGTTAATAGCTTCAAATAAAATTTGGCATTATTTCCTGAAAGTAAAAACAAATGCAATTCAATTAAATTTATCTCTTCTTCATTAAAATAGGGATAAAGGTAGATATTTTATGATTGAGGAACAATAATAAATATTAAAATGAAAATAATTTTTTTTAAATTAGTTGCAACATAAGAAGTGCAAGTATGTATTTAAAAAAAAAAACTTCGAAAAAACTTCGAAATTACTGTTCAAGCATAATTAGGGAATCTAGCTATTTGTATTATATTTTTTTGTATAATAGATTGTATTTTAGTTTAACTAGATGTACCTATTATAAAAATGTACGAAATTACCATATGATGAAGGACTATAAAAATAATTGAAATAAAAAAGTAATATTTTGGCATTTGATTAGATAATATAGTTTTTTCAATAGAAGCTGAGTTAAAAAACTAGGAATAATATTTAAGGCATATCACTACCTATTAGTCCAAAATAATTTTTTTTTAATTTTTCCTTTTTAAAATTAAAATAGAGTAATGATAACATTACGTATGCATAATTATGCCAATGGAACTTCGCAATTATTATTTTTTAATTTAGTGAAAAAAAAAACTAGTTTAAAGTTTAAAATTAAGAAAATGTAAATAAAATTATAAAATATGCATGATATTTATATAACATATAAATTTTATAAATAATACATTATAATTATTTATAATATTTATCTGTACATAAAATATGTACATTATTATAAATAAATAAATATATAATGTTTGTTTGTACATATATAAAATATATTATTTATATTTATACTATCATTGTTACAACGTGAAAAATAATGTTTAAGAAATAAACAAAAGAATAACATTAGATTTATAGAAGAAGTTAACAATTTTTTTTCCATAATAGTTTTCTTTTATATAAAAGAATATTTGAATCACTGAGAGCTCAAATTTTTCTAACATGACTTTTAAAAATATAAAAAAAAAACTTTCACTTCATAAAAAATATTTTTTTTTATGTTGCAGAATATTAGTTAAATACTTTTTTACATAAAATAATAATTATTTTTGATATTAAGTAAAGTTTATGAGAGAAAAAAGAACGATTATTTTCGTAGCAGTGTATTCAAATCATTAAAATTATATTAATTTATTAAATTCATTCTTTCCATTTAGATAAATTTTGCATTCTCTTGGGATTCAAATTATAATAATAAATACTTAATTTAGACTGATCATTATAATGATATTATGTACATAATAATATAATTTTTTTTTAACTACTAATTTTAATTTTAATTTCTGATCTTAAATTTATTATTAATATGCCTAAAAATTATAATTTTTTTTCGTTATAAAATTTTTTTTAACAAGCATTATGTTAAATTTAAATTAGATAAGGAGATAAGAATTTTAGTTATCTGTTTATGTTTATATAAATATTGCTAAAAAAAATTAATAACTGTTGGAACTATTCTCTGAAAACACCATAATTTTTAGCCTGTAAATTTTTAGACACTAATTTGAATTTGGGCTAGATAATCATAATTATCTATCGTATTATTATGATTAAAGCAATAATATTAATCTTTTTAATAATACATCACGAAAAATTAAAAAATGGAATGATTTTCACTTTTTTGCAATTTGAACTGCAATCAATTTTAAAATTGATTGCTTTATTTTCGTTAAGCACATAGTTATGTCGCTAAAAGCTCTATACTTAAAAAAAGGTAAATCTATTACTAGACAAAACAAATATTGTAAATGAAAATTATGGTTAACAATTATTTTTATTGTACAATATGATTAGAAATTGTGATTCATGGTTATATAGGTTAGTTACTATAACTATGTAAATTATAAAATATTGACCAGAAGAGCAGTCCTTAAATTAAAAATGGAAATGTATTTTAAATAATAATAATTTTCGCTACGGTTAGGATTTATGTTGAAATTGCTTCCAAAATATAAGAGCGTATATAAAAAGTATTTAATATTTCGATATTAAATGTAACAATTTTTTATTCGTATTCCTAAATTTTTTGAAAATGCAATACAATTATTATTAAGAAAGTTTGAAGCAATAATTTAATTTAACATTTTCATTATACATTAAGCGCGAAGATTGAAAGCATTGTGGAATAGAAAGATTCCGGTTAAGTTTTAAGTTTTTTTCAAAATATAGGCAATTATATTTTGATAAATATACATAATGGGTGTAATATTTCTCTTTGATGAATTATTATTATTCTCAAAAAAGGTTGTTAACATAATTTAGATCATTTAGATTTTTTAGGCACGTTACTATTTCATTTATATACTTCTAGTACAATTAAACTTTACAACTAATTGAAAAATTACATTTCTTGATCATGCTTTTTCTTGATGCTCGTAATTTAATTTTTCAGTATTTTAATTACAAAAAATAGATAAATAAATGTTTACTTTTTAATGATAATAAATAAAAAATTCGCTAATCTTTTGTGGTTGATGATAAGAATAAAATTATTAATTAATGTTTATCCGTGAAACATTACTATGATGATAGGATTTAGTGTTACGTGCACTAAATTTAATGCTTCCTTAATTAAATCCATTTGTTTTTACCGGATATTGAAGAGCGGAGCCTTCGACCCCACATAAGGTTATATCATACAATCGTCCCCTGTAAATGCTGTGGAGATGGTCCAGCCGACTGAGACTGCTGTTGCTGCTCTTGTGCTAATTGAAGTTGTGATGACGATGCACCACCTAATAATTCTGATGAGTTAATGCCTAACGCAGAGCCTCCTAGAGTTGATCCCAGTGTTGACGGATTAACACCATCGCTGCCTCCTCCACAGGGAACATTACAAGGTAAACCTAAAATTGGAGTAGGTTCCTCTGGTGGGGTAACCTATAATTATTATAAATAAATGTTTATATTATATTTAATTAAATATAAACATCTAGTTATTCTGTAATCTAATGTTTAAAAGTAGCTTTCGTAATTTACTTGAAAAGATTCGTCAATTATCGAGGCCACGATAATGGAGTCAAATAATGGAGTTATAAAGGTGGAAAACGAGAGAGCAAAACCAAATTTTTATATTACATATTCAAAATTCAATAATAAAATTATTTTTGAGTTATGGCATAAACGGCCATCCAAGAAATTTCTCGAAGTGAAAATAACAATCATATATAAGAAGATAGCATTCTGTAATGTTTAAAATACATATTTTCGGAGGTGTTGATAGAAAATCTAATTAAAATCTCAATTTCCATTCGTGATCCTTGAAAATATTTTGACAGTCAACCACCTGAAAGTGCTTTTCACTGTGATTATATAAGGTATGCAGATACATATAAGACGATAAGGTTTTTAATGTAAAACATTTTCTTTTAAGTTCTTTCAAGCGATTTTAAAAACTACTATTCTAAATTATTTTTTAATGTTCTTTTATAAAATAAATAGGTATAAATTAAAGGACTCGATGGCAATGGTAATATGAACAAAATAATTTAATGGTAGCTAAAAAAAATTTTTATTGATAAAATAATGTGCGGTAGGTAGATAAAATAATGTGTGGTAGACGTTAAGGCAGGTACATGTTTTGCACAATATCTATAGTTTTACCTCTAATCCTATGCTACCGTTAAGTGCAATTTTAATTGGTTTTGAGTGATTTGTTGCTTGCATGAGCGTTGTAAAATGACTAATTCCAATTTCTTCTAAAGATGATTTTCTACGTCCTCCAGATACACCAACACTCGGTAAACCTTGTCTTAATGAACTGGAACGTCTCAAAAGGATATCATTCTCTATCTAACATTTAATAGAAAAGTAATAAAAAAAAAAGATTTAAAAAGCTAGAAATGAAAATAGACAACATCAAATAGCTAAAAAAAATGAATAAATGAATAAATGAAATTAAAACAAAATTTAAAATGTTTTTTTTTTTAATACAGATCTAATGGTAATGAGTAATGACTAATGTAATGAGTTATAAAAAGTAAAAACATTAAATAAAATTGATGCAATTTTTTTGTAATTATATTTCTAAATTCTAATTAATCAAATATTACGTAGGTACAAAAATATGTACTGTACAGAATTAGATGACAAACAGACTAACTAACATATTTCAAAATTATTTTTAAAGGATTTTGGGAGAACATTTAAAAAATTTGTTATATTTATTAATATTATTATATAAGTAATTCTGTTTTTTTATGAATTAAAATTTAACTACCTTATGCCAACGATTAACTGCCAATCAAACTATTGGGGAAATCATTAAAACAAAAAGAACTTAACTCGGCGAATCCAAAAATACAAAATCGATAAGTAATTAAGTGTTTGAAATAATATTGAGTTAGTGATCTTCTTTTGATCAAGTGGAAGTTTTGAGTTTGCCAGCATATTTCCCGAATCTAATCCAAATGAACTTCAATGTAAACCAGTTCGAAATTTTTTTTAAAATTGTCGAAACTAAGTTGGGATCAAATTGTTCCGAGTACTCTAAATTTTTGAAAAATGTGAAAGTTAATAGATGATTGGTACCAATCACCAGAGAAAGTATAATATTTTGATTAAGCAAAGACGATTTAGCTCTATTCATTTACCTACAAATAGTTTGTTAAAGAGTTAATTAAGTTAGTTACAAGTAATTAAGTTAGTTAATAATATTTCTAATTCTAAATTAGGTTTTATTTATATGTGTTATGTTATGTATGTTATAATTTTATTACTTCTTTCTGTTAATAAATTTCAGCTGTCAAACAATAGGGAAGGATAAAAAGCTACAAACATACACGGACATTATGTATATATATATAAAAAAATAACCAATAGAAAAATTTTAAAAGAGTCTGTTACATAAATTAAATTTACAATAATAATGATAGTTGGAAAAATGAAAAAAAAAAAAAAAATAAAAAATTAATATGAAGTCACATTCAGCAAGCAAAAAAATGATGTCGAACCCTTAATGAGTTACTCCTGCCTCGTGTTTGACCAACAATTGTAGGGCTGTCGGGTAGAGAAAGAGAATTCGATTTAATGGTAGTTAGTGGTGGAGTACCGCGTGGTCCATACCCAGATAATGTTTGTACACTTTGCATTGTATTTAATCCAAGGCCTGAGCCACGACGAGAACCTGGTAGTTGAACATTGGATACGCATGTTGCGGCTAAATTTATGTTTGTTGAACAAAACGATATGTTTGATTTCCTGCGCGAATTATGTCTCTCAAATGTTTTTTGCGCTGAAAATGGTGAAGGTCGAACTAAGTATCTGAAAAAATAGAATAGAAAACTTTATTATAATTATTAACAAGGTTTTATAAATTCAATTCTTCGAGTCAAGCACATAACATTGGGAAAATTACTTTGATTTAATATGATAATTCGCTCATCATATAAAAAATGTTCCGTCGCGCGGATCGGTATTAGGTGTGCCATGGTTGAGAATTAGTGTGAATAAAAAATGGCGGAGCACTGATTTAGAATACATAGTACTCAGCGTTGTAGACTCGTATATTATAGATGTAATGCACCAAAAGTGTACATTTTTGTTATACTTTTTCTTTTTGTTTTGTCGATGATTTGCTGGCCGTGAATTTATAAATTAATTTCAGAAAAATTCATTAAACTTACATTATATCTCCTTCCTCTAATTTAAGATCACAGCTGGGATTAATTATGACATATGACAAATGATTACGCTTTTCACTAACATCATCATAATCAATTGTAGGCAAATTTAATGATTCCATTCTACTTCTTACTAAATTAGCTATTTCGGCTCTTTCAATTTGTTGAGCATGATTATCTCTAGCTTCGTCTGCCAAATTTATTGAGTACTGAAAATAAATTTAAAACTTATTACGATTATTATTCGTTTTTAAAACATTTAAGAATAAATATGTCACTACTCCATTCTAATTAATAGGTTGTTTCTTAATTCTGATTGTGATGAAAAATTCAACTAAAATTCTACACAATGAAAAAAAATACGATCTAATATTATATAACATTCTATAAATGAAGATAGGCAATTAATTTAAAATGTCTAGTTCAATTAATTGTATTTAATTAGACAAAAAATCAGCCCCAAGATGCTTCAACGAAATGCAAGAAAATTTTCAAAAACATTCTTTTTCCTATTTTATTACCTACCTTTATAAATCATATTAAAATTAATGTCCTTCATACCTTCATAAATGTTTTAATGTATATCTAATGTATTGGCGGTTAGTTTTAAGGTTTATTTAGGTATATAAATATAGAATGAAACTTTGATAGTACATAAGATTTAGGAAGGAAATGACAGTAAAACTCTTTGTAGTATTTCTGTAGAAAAAAAGACAGGCAAATTTTTTGTTATAATAGGAGCTTATTGTTAATCAATTCACTGCTGGGTTTCATAAAAACCAAAACGGAACTTTTTACTTTCCCTCTTTTAATTACGTAATTTTCATAATTGAAATATTTTACTTTTTCAATCGGCTGTATGAGATACCATTATTAATTAGGCACCTCGCATATATAATAAAATACCAGCAAATTTTCTGGCCAACCCCTGAAGCTTTTATTATAATTTTGAATTGATGTTTACAAAAGGTTTATAAAATACATGGTTATAATAATTAATCTATTAAATCTGATAATATTTTATTTATCTCACATACATCTTTAGATAATTCATATAAAATGTTTTTTTTTCTTTTTTGATAATAAAATATACTTTTTAGAACGGTATTAAAACATGAAAAATTGGAATAATATAGTTAAAATTATGTTCAAAGTATTTTTAAATAGTCACACGATTATCATAATTTAATTACTCGATGGATTTTACTATACACAAAGTACATATAAAAATAGTAATAAGGATACAAAATAAAAAAGCAAAAATATTGAAGAACATTTATTAGAGTTTTTTTTTTTTGGAATACATAGAAATTTGTATTAATATAATATTGCAATTAACTAAATAAATTATATTCTGGATTTATGTATGTATATAAATAAATAAAAAATGTGTATTGCCTGACACGTCAAATGTTATTGAGGCAATAATATTGATGGTGATAAAAATGATAGTTTATATATTTCGTAAAACTGCGATTATTCCATATCAAAATATATTCGCTAACGATAAAGATTTACTTCATATATATAAATCAATAATGGCTCAATGTGTTATCATTTTTTTTTAAATGTTATAGTTTGGTTAAACTCGACGTGACGCACGCGACGGACGCGACGCAAATGATGTAAGAAATATTACATGTATGAAAATATATGGACGCGAACGCTTTCGACGTTAACGTTGTTAATGACGCTAACGTAAAATTATATGGTCATTAACGTCATTAATGTTTGCGTCGCGTCCGTCGCGTCGAGTTTGCCCAAGCGGTTATATAAAAGTTCAAAATCCGATGAAAAGTATTATCTTAAGAGCCCTCACTGCGGAAAATGGGTCTTGGTTTTGCTTTGATTCTAGAGTTAATACAATCTCGACTGAAGTGATTTTTTAATATGTTGGGCTCCAGGATAGATGAAGGAGGCGAATTTTTTAAATTTTGATTATTTTGGCCCAAATGAGCCTTTAAAAAACTTGAACATATTTGCTTGGATTCTGAAGTAAAGGAAAAAGATAACAAAAAATCTCAAAGCTTTAATACCACTCTCCAGGGCTGGTGACGCGAAATTTTGAATTTCTTTAATTTCCTAAACAATTTTTAATTAAATTCATTTATTTCTAAGAATTTTTGAATTTTTTTTGATAAATCACAGTTTCTGCACAGAAATAAAATTCAAATATAGTTTTGTGATTTACTGGTAGAGGTTTTTTTCGTACAATTTTTGTAGCATTTTCACGGCCGTTTATTTTCTGTAAAATAAAACAAAAAAAACTGCAAAAATAGAAAACAAAAATAGAAAACAGAATTTCACGTCGAGGGCTCTTAACCATCAAAATGCTATAGCGAGTTTTTCCTCACACGTTTTTCCTCACACGTAATAATTGACATTGTTTTAATGTAATTCTTCAGGCGATCAATATAATAATAAGCAAAATCAAATATTGCCTCAATAATACTCAGTATTTTCTTTCAACCGATTAAAATTTGAATAAAATAATAATAGTGAAAGATACATAATTTGAATTTAATATATTAAAATTGTTTCATTAGTTTTAACATAATGTTTAG
>OZ023274.1:63384778-63447986 GCA_964007475.1 Hybos culiciformis | reverse complement strand
TATCCTTTGTTGAATCTGGAGTTCCTGTATCCTCATCATACTAATTTAATTGAGCATGCGTTCAAGCAAATAAAAATTTATAGTATATTGTAAATATAATATATTATAAACGAGTGTTATTATTTAAGAGAATATATATAGAATAGAACAATACTAATATAGTATAAGTTTATTTATTATATTAAATTTATTAAATCAGCTGATTTTTGTTACTTTTTTTTTATGAGAATATAAGGCATTCAAAAAATTAATCTAACAATTAATCAAACTTAGTTAAATTACCACTACTTAGTTATTATTAATATTTTTTTTTTTCTAAACACAAGAGTTTTCTACTAATTTTTTGAAAAAATGTTGCTAATTTATTTTAAAATTGCATTTTGCCATAATACATAATAACATAATTTTGAAATTATTACACTACTTATAATTAATAATAAAATAAAAAAAAGTTTGTATTACCTAGGGTTTATATAACATGTTATCGAGAAGATGTGTGTAAAAGATTGTGTAAAACATGAAAATATTTAATGAGCAAAAACAATATTACACAAAAAATCGGAAAACTCTACTTTTTTTTAACTTAAATAATTTTCGAAAACAATTCATATAAATCCTAGGTCTCTTTAGTACAAGTCAAAAATAAATAAGAAATTCTATCATAGAATGTAAATATCCCTATACTTACAAAAGACTTTAATTAGCTATAATATTTTTTCAGTTTTTAGTTTTGTAACAAACATTATCTAGTATGAAAAATTTTTTTTTACTCAGAACTTTTGAAATAAATGTTATTTTAAAAATAATATAAAAAAAAAAACTTGGATAATTACTTATCGAAATTATTTAGAATGGGTAATTCTAATACTAAGTAGTAAAATCGAAAGCCTTAGATTTAGAAAAAAATTATAGAATGTGCTTACAGAAAATTGAAGAGAGATTCTTTGAAAAAATCAACGACCTCAATTTAGCTAGTCGCGTCACCTCACCATAATTTTTCTACTGTCACCTCACATTTTATTAGTCACAAATACGACGTGAAACTTTACTGCGCAAACATCTTAATTCACACACAAATCTCTTGCTCTCACCTTTAGTTTTGATAATTTGACAAGAAAAAAGTAAATAAATAACAAAAAAAAAGAAGAAAAATACAAAAATAAATCAAAAAAAATTAAATTGCAGGTGAGAGAAATATAATTTTTTGTGAAATAAAATTCGCGCGTGACTATCAAAATATGGTAGCTCTCACTTTTCGTGACAAATTTGGCGCTTTTGCGATTAGCTAAATACCGATTTTACTGTCGCGCTGGTGACGCGACTAGCTAAATTAAGGTCAACATTAGAAAATATTAAAAGTTACTTAAGTTAAAAGATGATAATCATAAAACATGAAGACGATTTTTCATAATAATTATTAACCACGAAATCTTTAGAGAGCAGGATAAAGTTGATGAAGTTATTTACGTTCCATGATTGATTTCTGAATTCCGTTCATGATCATATAAATTTTATTTATTTAAAACTAGCATGCTGTTTCGAACTACATAAAAAAAAGTTGCGAGAAGACTCATTTTTGGAATGAATTAATACTATAGGAATATTATGTGAAGGGTACTACAGTATCAAAAGGCAGATTTCTCCGTTATTTTCTTAAAAAACTACGAAAGGCAATAGTCTTCCAGCATCAGAAACTACGGTCTTCATACACGATTGGAATTCATAGTATTTTTCTTGAAAAAAATGGAGAAAACTGCCTTTATTTAAATATTTTTTTAATAATTTAAAAGCTAGTCCTTGTGATTAAAGAATACTTAAATAGAGCCTAGCAGTATATATTTGAAAGGGTTTAAGAACAAATAAAAACCTTGAAAAAACAACGAAATATCGAGTTTTTTCCTTCATCTATGCTGAGACAAACAGTTTTAATATTTTGGTGATTATGTAGGGTAGAATAGTAGAATGTTAAAATTCGTATTCGGTTCTTAAACAAAAATTTTTTAGGCAGAGCGTAACCATTACAAAAATGACTATTACACTAGAAGTGGGCACCGTCAATGGTAGCAGTTTTATTATCCTGGAATTAACGTTTGGGCTTGACTAAGTCATAATTTTAGATCCTTTAGAAAATTTTTATGTCAAGCCGAAAGTTTCAGATATATCGTTTTGAACCTCTTCATCAAATACAGTGGTTGTTCGCAAAAAAACAAATTAGTATTAAGTCCACGTTTGTTGGCGAGACTTGATGAAGATGTTGTTGAGAATATTTTACGAAACACTTGTTTATATTCATATTCCTATTTTTAAATCCTTTATATGAACTTCACCGCCGTTTCCACAAACTTAGAAAAAAAAAATTGGCCCACTTCCCGATATCCAATCGAGTTGAAATTTTGCATATTTCTTTGTCGTCGATGACAATATAGTTTGGCATCACAGCCTCACACATACACACCTTTATATCAATTGCCTCGCATATAAAGGACATATAAAGGCATATAAAAACTATGTTTTTATGGGCTGTGTTTTTTCAAATTTTATATATTGATTTTTTAAGAATTTAAAGCTTCAAATTTACAGCTTTCGAGAATTTAAAGGTTTGTTATAATTTCTTTCGAAATAAAATTTATTAACATTCAAGTAAAGATGAGTCAATTGTTGGAATGATATTATTAAATATATTATATACATACAATTTAAAATGCTTAAAAAAAATAAAATCGAGAGGAAAATTGATAATAGTCTCTTTGATAATGTTTTTACTAGAAACTTATAATGCCGAATAATTTTTGATAATTTTCTAAATAGTTTAAGAAGTTATTGAAAATAGGCATTTAATGGTAAAATATCTGGTTTTTGTTTTACATAGCTTTAATTTAAGACAAAATATGAATCAATGTAATTAAAACAGAGCTTCGAACCGCAATTTATTTTGTTCCGGTTTTCGGTTTCGTTCTTAAAATTTTATCGTTTCGGGTTACGTTTCGGTTTTGAAAATTTAAATTTCGTTCCGGTTACGGTTCAATTTTTTTTTTGGTTCAAAACCGGTTTTTTTTCGGTTCAAGTTTTTTTTGAGTAGCATTTTTATGCTTGTCCGTTAATTGCTTACATGAAGAAAATTTTGACTCGTCTGATGCAGAGAATGAAGATGGACTATCAAAAGAGTCAGAAACTTAGTCCTGTTCGACTTAATATTTATGCGGCAAAAACTGCAACCAGGTCCTTCAGAAATAATAGAAATAAAAAACACTTATTGTTTGAGCAAACTTGACATTGTGTCGTTTTCATTTTTGGCTTTGACTTTATGTCCATTTCATAAACGACTTTATTTCATCGAAAATAATTTTTTTGATAAAAAAAAAATGTTGGTCTTTTTTGGGTAGGAGACCCCCTCCCCCTCCTGATCCGATCCAAAATTTTCATGCCGGCCACGTTCGTTTAACGACAGGTAACGTTTATAATTAAAAAAATAAAATAAAAATTTTTTTGGGCCGGGTGGACCCTACTCCTTCTACTAATACCCAAAATTTTAAGCCAACTAACCTTTATTTCATCGAAAATGATTTTTTGGATAAAAAAAAAAATTTGGTCTTTTTTGGGTAGGAGACCCCCTTTCATGCCGGCCACGTTCATTGAACGACAGGTAACTTTTACAATTAAAAAAATAAAATAAAATTTTTTTTTGGCCCGGGTCGACCCTACTCCTCCTTCTACTACCCAAAATTTTAAGCCACTAACCTTTATTTCATCGAAAATAATTTTTTTGATAAAAAAAAAAATTTGGTCTTTTTTGGGTAGGAGACCCCCTCGCCTCCTGCTCCGATCCAAAATTTTCATGCCGGCCACGTTCATTTAACGACAGGTAACTTTTACAATTAAAAACAAAAAAAAAAAATTTTTTTTGGGCCGGGTGGACCCTACTCCTTCTACTACTACCCAAAATTTTAAGCCAACTAACCTTTATTTCATCGAAAATAATTTTTTTGATAAAAAAATAAGTCTGAAGGTGCCAGGTTCGAACCCAATTATGATTTGTTTTTTTTTTAATATTTGAAAAATGATGACGGACGATTCTCAGAAAAATTATGACGATTCTCAGAAAAATTCTATATGAAAATGGATTTTTACCCTCTACCAAATTTCTGCCAACGCCGCTAAAGAAGTATAAACTTCAAAAAAATTATATTTTTTTTATTTTTTTTCTTGTTTAAGGAACGAAAAAAAACAAAAAAAAAACCGAAATGCAATTTCGTTCCGGTTTAGGTTACGGTTTTTTGAATTTAGAATATTTGGGTTCGGTTACGGTTACGGTTTGATTATAAATTCCGGTTTTTTCCGGTTTTCGGTTTTCGGTTCGGTTCCGGTTCGAAGCTCTGAATTAAAATGAAAAGAATTTTGAAAAGCGTCGGAGATTTCACAAATATTTTCATAATCAAAACTTTTAAAACATTAAATTTTAATTGAGAATAATTTGAATTTCCCGAAAGTAGGAGTAAATTTCTTATTTGACTTAAAAATAATAAACTAAGTATGTACAGAAAATAAATTTTTTTTTCATGAAGAGATTTCGTAATTTAATAGCAGTCTTCACTTTTTTCATATTAAATAATTCATATTTTTCACAAGTATTTTGATGTTTTTAATTTATACAATATATTACACAATTGTCAACATGTAAAAATTATGAATTACAAAATATGAAAAAGAAAGTGAAGACGACTTTTATAAATCTATTATTTATTATATGTACATACTTCTTTATATTACATTATGGTCGATCTAAATATTTAACTTTAGTATACATAGGACATAGTGCTCTCTAGTTCTAAATTTTAATCATTCGGGTTTTATTTTACAGGGTGAAAATATATTTTAAATCGTATAAGAAAATCACCAAAATAAAAAATAATTTTTCTAAAACTATAAGTGCAAAAAGAATGGATTGTGGATTCAGCTAAAGATACTATCTAAAATTTATTCATGATTTATGAAGTGAAAAAAACAAATATTTTTCGTAATAAAATAATTAATTCGGTGTTTAAAGCAATCAAATGAACATTAGAACAATCGTTTAAAGCGTTATTATTTTTCAAACCCGAAAATTTGCCTCTTTAAATTACTGATTTTAAACCTATTTTAGGCAGATTTATTGTAGCAATATTTTTCGCATTGGTTAATTTAAAAATAATAATAATTGTAAGCAAACAAAAGAATATAACGACATCAATAAATTATAAATCTACGATTTTAACAAAATTCTCAATAAACATCTAATAGAAGTGTGCACGGTAGATTCTTGTACAATCTGTTTAACAATACCCTCTATTAACTTAACTAAAGGTTTTTTTTTAGATTAACTCGTACTATCCTTATTAGTCAAATGAATTCGCTGTTTTTTTTTATATAATTATTAATAAGTAAAAATGTCTACCCAAAAATGTTTCGAATAAATATTCAATAAAAAAAACACCATATTTTAATATGATTTTTAAAGAAGGGAACGTTGAAATCTTTTATGTACATTTTATAAACATACTTAGTTAAGTATGTGCTGGACACATCTGTAACTTTCCGTCCCAATGAAATTTATTTATTCAGATTATTAAGGTAAATAATTTTTAAAACTTGTAAATTATAATATACATAATGTAAATATATCAAAATACCAATGTAATAAGTTTTATAGGTTAAAGAAACCTAATATTTATACCCCATTATATATTTTTTTTTATTAGAATAATATTCTTTTAAACTTAAAAAAAAAAGGTAACAATTTTTGAAATATAAAATTAATAAAATAAAAATTTGTTTATCGTTCAGATTGTAAAAGAATCCATAAAATGTTAATTTTTAGTTCAAAAACATTAAATAAAAATAAAATATTTTTAATTCTAAAGTTAAACATATATAATAATAATAGTAGTTTATTAATTTTTTTGCAATAAAATGCATAATGTATATTTAATATTAAATATTTCATCACGAATGAAAGGAGTAAATCGAGAGTAACATTCAGTTAAAGCAACATCTATTTATAATCACACTATCATGTTGTGGAATTGTGAAAGGAAATTTAATAATTTTAAAATTATACACATAATTCCCGATTATGTCAATTTTTAAAGAATTTTTTAATCATATTATATTATGTGAACGATAATAAAATTAATTATTATATTTAGTTATTGGCAAGGTTGTAATACTGAAATTACTTTTATATATTTCTAGTGATTCAATATATATAATTACCAATATCACAATTTTAGAAATAAAAATGTCTGTAATAAGTTTTTAAGGTGCAATCCATTCTCACAATGCATTTCTTTAATCAAATATATTAAAGAAATAATGATCGTTGAAAGATATATTATATGTACGGTTTCAGTTTGAAACAGTGTTGTGTTGCGTAACATAGCGCAACGGAACTATTGCCTTTTTCTAGAAGGTTTTAATATATATAGCAACACAAGTTCCAAAATTATGAGGTTGTTTACAGATCTTCAAATATTTGGATTTTTCAGTGGAAACCTCAAAGAAAATTTTTCTAAATGTCCTTGCACAAGACCACAGATAAAAAATTGATTCTCGAAGTTAATCCTTTTATTCTGAAATAGAAACAAGTATGGTTTCTTTTTTTTATATTATACTCTCTCTGGCTGGAAAATACATAAAATAAAATGAGATGTTATTTCATTGAAAATTGAAGTTTGTTGAGCGGGAGCCTAATATAAAAATAGTGAAATAAAACTTAAAGAATTGAGTATATAATTGAAAAAATCTTACAATATTTTATTTTAGGAAAACAAGTTAAGTGAAATTTAATTTTGAATGAATTAATGAACAAAGAAATTATTTATGTATTTATGTACATATATAAAATATTATTCGTTATTAATTTCTTAAATCCAGATTAGATTTCTTTATTCAATCGTATTTGAATTTGTTGGAACTTATATCCGAAACAAAATTTATAATCAGAATAAAAGATTAACTTCAGTATACATTAAGCAACGTTTACTAGTTTAGAAGATATGAAGAATATTGGTAGAAAGACTCACTGCGTGCGTGTGCGCTTTTCAGAGGGTCCAAAATTAGAACTGACGAAAATTTTAGTTTATACGAGTATACGTTTTAAGTTATGAAGAGATTCTTTTTTTTTATGTAATTTTAATGAAAATTACAATTTTTTTTTTTCAATTAATAATTTTAAATATTTAGCTTAGCGATTGTTCATTGTTGAAGATATATGTTATTTTTTGATAATTGAAAGCAGCTTAACATTTCATATAAAAGCTTTCATCATATATATTTGTGTATATTTAAATTATGTAATTTAATTTCATGTAAGTAGCTATCATCAATTCGAGAAGCAATTGTAATTTTTTTTTTATTTTAAAATATTAAAGCAAATATTTTCTCTTTTTGACTCTATAATTTGTCATAAGGAGTTTATAGGAAATAATTATACAAAAAAAAAAAATAAACTTGCTTCCAGTCTGGAATAAACTGAAGGATTTTTTCAGAAGTCAAATTTCCCCGTGTCTATTTTCATTGACCGATTAAAGTTGATCAAAAAAAGTTCAAAACAAATTGATCAGCCAACATCAATAATTGATGGGCTTAATTTTGATTTTCTCGTAGTAAGCACTTTCCAATAAGATCTTTTTTTCTTTATTATACAATTATGTACCATGTAGGTACTTGTATTTATTTTGTTTAAGTTTGAAAAAGTTTGGTAAAGTTTGAATCATTTTTAAACTGTCGTTGATCGTCTAAGAACTTGATCAAGCGTTCATTTAACTTTTGTTTGATTAACTTTAATTGATGAAAAATCAACCATTATTCAATTACATAAATTCTAAAACCATCTGATATAATAAACCACAATCTTATAATCAGGAATAAATTTGAACGTTATTTTATAAAATATTTCAAGAATAGATCAATTAAAGAAAACCAATATCAATGAATAAGTAAAATATGTAACCACTTGAAGGTCCACTATTTAATTATTTAAATTTTTATATATTTCAAAATATTCAAAAGTTCTTGTATAAAATGGGAATATTAGCCACATTGAAAAATGAACATAATTGAAATGGGAAAATTCGTCTTAAAATACTAAAGATATGATTTTTTTTTACTCCAAGGATTAGTTTAAATAAAAATATTATGAAAAATTTGAAAGCTTTTATTCATAAAGTTAAAAATATAATATATACAAAAAATTACATTTGCTTTTAATATTTTGGTTTAGAGTTTATATTTTTTTGTACACTTGTAAAAGTAATTAAAAAAATAAACTCAAATTTTAAAATATATGAAAAAAGATATTAAAAAAGTACCAAAAGCAATTAAAGCTGAACTTTTATGTTTTTGGTTGTATGTAGAAGAGATCTTCTTTTTTTATTATTTTAATATCAAATTATTGCAAAGAGAATATTTTAAAAGTCAAATAAGATTATGCAAATATTTAACAATATTATAATCATAAGGAAAAGTGTAAAATAATATAAAATTTAAAGAAATTTAATGAAAAATAGAAAATCCTATACATAAAGTTAAATAAAAACAAAGTTAGGAAAGAAAATAATAATCTTCTTCAAATTAGAATATAATATTGCTCCTTAATATGGTAAAGCTTAAGTTCTAAGCTACTGAGCTGATTAATCTCTATCTACTTGTATTTCTATGGCAATTATAATCACATCAGCATGAAAAATATTTTATAATTTGACTTATTTTTTTATTTTTGAAAACTTAACATTTATATTTAAAAAATAGTCAACGTTTCGTTCGGATTAAACTCTCATGAGTGAAAAAACAAAACTTTTAATGATTTGATTTTTTTTATTGAAAATTAAACATTTCATATGCTTTTCATTTCTCTCAACACATAATTTTCTTCTGATTTTATTACAACAATGGTAGTAGAGAATCAAAGTTATAGTAAAAAAAATATCTAATTTGAAGCAGACAATATTATTGTTAAATAAAAAATAGAATTAAAATTTTATTAAGTATTAGTAGGTTGATGTTTGTTTTCTAATATACATAATCCCATATTATATATAGTTTATGTGATCAAAAATTAAATTAATATGGCTTTGATGAAAGGTTTTTAATATTTTATTATTATTTTTCAAGTTAAGATTTTTTTTAAATAAAAATCTGATGATAACATTTACAAATTTTTTTTACAGAATTATGATGTAAATTAAAATTTTTCATATTTGTCATGTTTTTAGTTGATTTATATTTGTTTTTGTGTTTGTTTTAGTTTTTTTTTGTTTATTTTCATTTTTAAATTTTTTTTTGAACTATATAAAATTTTAGCTCAATAATGTTTGTGGATTATAATATTGGACTCACCGAAGGTCGCAATCGCACACAATGCTTTCCAAAGGCAAAAAATGGTCCCCATTTTTCTACTGGTGAACTACTCACATGTGTAGTATCAGTAGATGTATCTTGTGTTCTATAAATTCCAATTGGAATTTCACAAGTTGTTGAGCATAGTTTTTGATATAAACGTCCATAAGTTCTAATCCACATATCATCTTTGGATATTCTCATCTAAAAATATACATTTAAAATAATTATATTATACAAAATACTGCTATTATATTATTAAAATACATTTTGAGTTTTTTAAATTTTTTTTTGCATTTTTAACTTTATCTATAAGATCGATGGTCATTGTAAAAGTTTATAATGACCGTCTTGGAGTTAAAAATTATATATGTATGTGTTATCTTTTAAATAAACCTGAAACAGAACACTCACCGACGTTAAAAATCCACTTCCTGGTGCTTGATCTATTCCTAATAATAATCTAACAAATGTTATAACATAATCTTTAACAAAGGCTTGATATAAAAGTGTATCTAACATAGATGCACTGAAAACAGCTCCAGCTGCAAATGGTAATCTAAACATATACGAAATATGAGATCCTCGCTCTTTTTCTCTCTAAGAAATAAATTCAAAAACAAAAATGTAATTAATTAAAAATTTCTAGGCCGTATATATTATTTTTATGTATTTTATGTGAATATCTACATAATCTACATGATATTAATTTTCATATTAACTGCCAAATATTAGAGAAGTTTTTTAATTTGATGAATGTTCTGAAATTTTTCGTTAATTTCGGTTCATGTTGTCAAAATAAATCATTCGATTTATTACAGTATTTTGTAGATTTCTTTAAATTTTTGACGTTCATTGTAACAGAATATATGGGGTTTACGCTGTTCTCAACATTAAACACAAAAATTTGCTACTATGAATAGTATTTATAACTGAATCAGAAATTTGTAAACAAATTTGAAAATTAAATCCACTCATTAACTTACAAAAATTAAGTTGTCAATATTCTGTTACAATAAAAAAAACTTGATGAACAAATGCAAATGAAAATTGTTTACACAGAAATTTCAAATAAGCTAATACAATTAGGTAAAATGAAAACAAATCGTAACTAATTAGTAAATACTAGTTGATCGGAAATTTTATATAAATAATTAACATTTTTCACGAACATTATTTTCTTTAATTCCCAAATTTGAGAGATATTTGTACAAAAATTATTGTTTCCGAGTAACATTTTTAAGAGGAAACTTTTAAAATTTACGAAACCACTTGATTTCAACAAATAAAAAAACAGTGAAAATTTAAATAAATTTAATTAAGATAAAATAACTCAATTTTGGTATGGTTGCCAATCATTTTAAGCCATAGGCATAATTTCATTGGCAAGTGGTTTTTAAAAAAATAATATTGTACTCGGTTACAAAAAATTGGTTGTTGCGTTACTTTTTAGACCTAAACCAAAAAAAGTTTTCTTTTTTATTTCGACATCTGATTTGATGTACTATCTAAAGTGTTTGTTCGACAAAGTATGTGTATCGTATTGTTATTCGATACGGTGTATAAAATTTTATTGTTAAAGGTGAACAATTTGAATAATTTATTAGATAAAGAATTTTTTATCATAAAGAAAATTATTTTATTTATAAAATTTTAGGAAGCAGGAATCAAATAAGGATATCATGTCGTCTGAAATTATCAAAAGTCGTAAGAAAAAAAAGTAACAAAAAAATAAATCTATGGTTTTGAAATTTCAAAAAGTTGGCAACCTTGCGACCAAGGGATTAAAAATATTAATTAACGCTATCGTATTGGGAATTTTGATTTCATTATTATTTACTTTTCAAAATGTATAACTTTCGGGGATTTGGTCATCTACTATATTTGGACAACTAATTAATATTATACCTTTTCCATTTTACTTAGATGTAATGCATATTTATCATGAGCCCTGAATTGCATAAACCTCATGTTAGAACTTTGAGATAATTCTGTTATGCTTTTGATACTTGGAAAAAATCTAAAAATATTAATTTGAGTTTAGTTGAAGGAGCACTTTTTATATATATATTTATATTTTTAAATTTATTTCAAGCAATTGTTAATTGATCACTTGAAAAATCTAATATATAAATATTAACAAATTTACTTAAACATATTTTGTACAGCAACTATGGTATTACAGTCAGCTAATGTGTCTTCTTCTGCTGAATTCGAGAATTCTTTATTAACAACTACTACACTCTCGGCTAATGTTATACCAGCACGCAATAGATCATCTAAGCAATCAATTGAACCAAGCATCCAATAAACCTAAATTATAAACATAAATTACATAATTTTATTGATTTTATAAAATCATTAAATTAATTGTTTTATGTAACAGTTATAAATGTTTCTAATAAATTTTACCAATGGAAAATAAGAAATAGCATCTAAAAATGCAACATCTGGTCTTCTCTCTAATAACAAAATTATTGGATTTAATGAAGTTTTTGAACGAAAATGTGCTCGAAGTGGTATGATAAAATTATAAATTCCATTCGATGCGTAATCTGCAGCTAATATTATTGTTTTATTTTGCCACTGATATTCTTTTGCATTCCTATAACTGCAATGTTCGCATACCTATAACATAAAAAAAAAATAGAAGCAATCAATTATATACGTAGATTAAAAATTAATTATCGCATTCATCGAATTCTTTGAGCAAATCTTAAGAAATTAGATTTATATCAATTTCGGGTTTATGGATAATTATAACTACCATTCATTTCTTTTTCTGTATAAATGATGCTGGGCTTACCAAATATTATAATAGTTCTCAGACCGTCACGTAAAAAATCTCACCGTTCAGATTTTGTATATTAGTTCTTTGTCAATGTGAGTTCGTATATCATAGGATTTATGTAGGATTTTGATATGATAAATTTTTGGTGGAAATACGATATTCCAGGTGTGAAATCTTTCAATCTTAACTGATTTTCATTTGGACAAAATAAACATTGCTGGTAGTAATGAATCTGATATAAAAAAATTAAAGGCAACCTTTTGAAAATAGCGCACTAAAAATTTTCTTTGCATCACACCTGAGAAAATGGTCATAAATAAAATCGTGACGAAACTATCGAAAATTGTTAGTTTTACAGTTTATTAAAAGGAATCGAGGGATTAAATTCTTGATTTAATTAATTTAATTAATTAGAATAAATTACGAATTAGATATAAATTATGAATTAGAATTCAAATAAAATAAAAAGTAAATTTATTTAAGAACCAAATTATTATTGTAAAAAAAAAAAAAATCTATTATATAAATAGTATTAAAAATTATGAAAAAAAGTTTGTAAATAATGTAGATAGTGGAGCCCACAAAACCTACAAGCGCTCGTGGCTCCTAGAAATAAATTTTAATAAATAAATAAATAAATTAATGTGAACGTTGAGATTTTTTTTTCAGTAAATACGCGATTGATGCGAAGAAGATCAATAATTTTCGATAGACAGGCGTGGCGTGCATTTCCTTATTGACCATTTAAGTTTTCTCGTCTCGACTTCTTTTTTGAAGTGCTGAAATAACTTTCAAAAATAGATAGAAAAATGAGGTATTGTTCTATATTTATTTTTTCAAATTTCCGTTTTATTTTACTATATTTGTCGTTATCTGTTTTGTCCGGCGCTGTTCGAAAAGAACAATTTGTAAAGTCCCTAAAATTAACTTGATTTTTATATTTATCAAATAATCATATTAAGTGAAATTTTCTAATCCGCATTAATTTTATTTTTTTTTTTTTTAATTAATAATTTTAACCAAAAAGATTTTTCAACTTACCTGAGCTAGTTGAAGACAACAAAGTGGTTTCTTTTCTTTTAATAAATAACATAATGTGGGACTAACGCCTATGAATGGTGAAACTGGTGGGAAACCTTTAACAATTCTGAAAATTAAAATTTATTTTTTGTAAATGTTATTTAGGTTTATAATTATGTTAAATCTATAAGATTTTTTTTTGTTAATAATAAATTCAAAATTAAATTTAACATTTTAAATGCAACTATAATTTTTTGAGCATTTTTTCAGTGCATTGTAAAATTAATTAGAAGTAAACAGAACTAGTTAACAACAACGTAAGGAACAGCTAACAAGTAAATTTTCAACATGCACGGATCATCATTCTAAATTATAAACTTTTTTGTATGTTGTGTACGCAGGAACACAGGTACATATGTAATATGTACTTCGAGCACGTACAATGAAATCGAAATTTTGTTTGTTTTAGACATTAATTTTAATATTAATTTAAATTATCACAGTCATTATATTGATGCCATTATGTGCTAAATTTTGTTAACATTATAAATGAATCAGTCACCAAGCTCGTCAAGGCTCCATGTCGGTATTTTTTTTTTGTTTTTTCAAATTGTGCTTTTTCTCAGTTTTTAATGTTCACGTATAGACGCATGATCCATGAAAGGAAAAAATATATATCTTTCTTGAATAAATTTTGAAGCAATTCTTTATCTTCAAAAATTTAATTAATCCAGGCAATTGTACTCGGTTACAAAGAATACGCAGTGTCCTGCCGCTTAGGACAAGATTTAATATCACGATATTTTTGTTTCTATTTCGAATAGGTGTGTTTCGCATTCAGATTCCTCGTCTAATAGAAGTCTTAACAGTCATAATCATAACATATTAAACAATAATATATTTGATGAATTTCTATAAATTTTGACCATCATCTTATTTCTTTCATAACAAATATTTTTATACTTATAATGTTATTTATGTACCTACCTATAAAATTAAATGATTTTCGTTAAAATTGAATTTTAGTAAAATAAATGTAATAACAATCTATTTTTTAAAATGGAAAATAATTTAATCATGCACGCACATTAAAAGCTTTTAAACATTTTTTTTTGGTTATTAAATTTAACACTTTTTTTTAGTATATAATATAAAAAATATTTTTTTGATTTTTGTTTATCTCTCAGAATCAGGAAGAATTTAATGAATTTCATTTGAGTTTACATTTAAAGTAAATCATTGAAAATGAAATCAAGTGATAAATTTGAATTTAGGGGCAACTAAAGGAATGTTTTCCTTATTATTTTCTTTTTTTCCTAAATGTTTTAGGAAAAAATTAGTGATTTAAAATCATAATAAATTTGAATACTTTAGTGAATCTTTCTCTCATATGTTAGCCGTTCATAATTATATTTTGGATGAGCTATCATTAGCAAAATTTTGGAATATCTTGTAGCGTTTTAGTTTACATTAAAATGATTAATTTATAGAATTATATACAAATATGTGTGACCTTAAAAAATAAATTAATAACTACATTTTGTTTTTCTCTTTCCTCAAAGTACGTAATATAAATTTGCCAAGAGTTTTTTTCATCTTCCATCGTACATGTGTACAACAAAATGGCAAGTTATTTAGAACTTACATAAAAAAGTTAAATCTCATCAAAGTATAATTACATTTTGATTCCGTTTTGAGGGTTGATTTTCGAATTATATATTATAGCCCATTTTCCAATTAAATGAAGCAGTTAACAACATCAATTTAACGGTTATCTTTTAATTAAACTTACCGGGAATAATCTGCATGCCATGCAGGGGATGGACACTTATTAGTATGAGAAGTTTTCGTAGTAGTTGTGGTAGTCGTAGTTGTACCAGCCGATGATGACGAAGAAGACATAATCATATTATATTTGTTATTGTTATTACTATTTATTAAATTATCATTGTTATTTATACAAGTTTCATTGCTATAACAAGGATTTGATTCTTCGGATGAGCTCATTACAAGAGAATATGAACGTAATTGAAAGTAATTACCACCAAAATATCTACAGCATCACGTATTATTATTAATTATAATTTTTCAAAGTAAAATAATTATATATATATTTACATAAAAATAAAGAATTTTAAAATATATTTTATATAAAATTAAATTATAGATATAAACAATTATATTACAAATATTGAGAATACAATGAAAAAAAAAAATACAACAAATATAATAAATTATAAAAACACATTTATATTTATTTTAATATTTTATTGTGATTAATTTGGAACATAAATTATTTCATTTTAAAGTTTATAAATAATACAAATAAGAATTAGTTCATGAACTTTCTTTAGATCCTAGTTTGAGATATGGAATTAATATTTATGAAAAATCTTTTATCTGATTTTTTATGTGATATTTTGTTTATAATCTATATACTAAAATATTGAAGAATATTAAACTATTAAACAATTGACCGATGGAGAATAATTATTTGCGAAAAATGTTTCACATATTAAAAATATTATATAGTTAATAGTTATAAATAATCTTGATTTAAGTCGTAAAGTTGAATATTTAGAAAAATTAACTACTTACATTTGACTACAAAAAAAGAACTAGTCAAAAATGGTTATTTATTTTATTTCGAATGGATTGACTATCAATTTCAACTCCTGATATACCTATTTATTTTATTTTCAACCCAATTCCAAATAACAAAAATTCATTCAAATTCACATTTTTGAATTCGTATCTAAATAATTACAAACAGCAAGTTTTGAAATTTTATATATATAATAAATTACCTTATAATATCCTATCCTTTCAAATATCTCACTTTTTATGTTATTACCTTTTCATTTATAAATGTATGACTGAATGAAAAAAAATCTTATCCTAAAAGTTCGGACAGCGTAGAAAATTTTCATGATATGTGAAACGTTTTAAATTTATGTTTTATTATAATCCTAGTCAAAATTCCCGGCTTCGCACGGTAGTATCGAACTTATATTAATATCAAAACACTTTAAACCAGATTTTGTGCACTAAAAAAACGGAATTTCAAAATTTGTTACATAGCCCCTTCCGCGGAAACCCAAAACCTCGGGTTGTTTTAGGGTCCAACGCTACTATATTTTATTGGAATATACCTAAATTTCAAAACCGGCTTCTAAGGTAGCCCCCGCCGGGGTCTCGGATCAAAATTTCTAGCACCCTATAACCATCTCGGGCCCCAAAGATACTTAAGTTCAAAATTTCAACTAAATCGGTCCAGCGGCTTAGGCGTGATTGAGGACAGAGAACAGCCGTTCTATTCGTGCTGTTGTGGATGGGTACCAGTCACATATTTTTAATATCAACTCCGGTGTACCCCAAGGGTGTGTTCTCTCCCCAACCCTCTTTTTAATTTTCATTAATGATCTTCTGCAATCCACACTCAATCCCATCCACAGCTTCGCCGATGACAGTAACTTGGTGGCATGCTACGATTCTATTAATACGAAATCAGCATCTTCAAATGCTGTAGGTACCAGTCTACGAAACGAAATTTTCTACAAAGTAGCATAAATCACGACCTATCCAAAATTTCACCATGGGGTCTTCTCAACAGAGTTTAGTTTAACGCTTCTAAAACGCAATGCTGCCTTATTTCTAGAAAGCTGTCAACTTTCGAACCCCAACTTCCTTTTCAAGGCGAAAGTATTGGAAAATCTGGAAACCTTGACATTTTAGGTTCGAAAATAACCAGCGATCTGAACTGGAAAATTCATACGCAGCTAAATGTCTAGGTTTTCTAAAAAGATGTAAACAATACTTTTCCCCCTCTGATCTCATAAACATCTACAAATCCTACATACGACCGAAATTAGAATATAATTCACATATATGGGCTGGTGCTCCCAAAACCCATCTTGAGTACCTGGACAAAGTTCAGAGAAGGGCTATTAGATTGATCAACGATCACCAAACCACCAGCTCTTTAACATCCCTCAACCACCGTCGTAATGTAGGTTCACTTTCCATTTTTTATAAATACCTTGTTGGAATGGATACGTGTTCCCTGGAAGTAAAGGCCCTACTTCCTCAACTTCAAGTATTTTCACGCCAAACACGTACTGCTTCAACGTCACACCCATATTACGTCAAAATTCCCAGATGTGATAGAACGAGCTTTGGAGATTCGTTTTCAATTCGCACCTCAAGAATGTGGAATGCTCTCCCTTCAAAATTGTTCCCTACAGCTGGCGGACGTTTGATTTACGACTTGCGCCGCTTTAAGAAGAGTGTAAATGATTACCTACTGACTGTCCCACTTTTTAATCCCGTCTAAATTTCCTATCCCCATTATCAAATCCATACTTCTTTAAGTATAAAAGGTATCCCACCTAGTGATTTGGTAACTTTAATAAAAAAAAAAGAAAAAAAAAAGAGAACAGAGAACATAGAACAGAGAAACAGAGAATTTTCATTTTTATTTATTAGATATGAAAATTACAATTTTACTATTCTTTATTTTTGTTCTAATTGTCACTAAACACAAGTTTGAAATTAAAGTGTGATATGCAAATAATTTCTTTTAGTTGGGCCTTTTTTAATTTTACTGTTTGCGAATAAATTGCATATGAAAATATTGTTAATTATCAATTGTTTGACGATTAAATTGGTTAACGATTAAATTAGTTGACAATTAAATTGTGTGTGTACAATGGAATTGTGTGTACAATCTACAGTGAAATTATGGTTGTCCGTATTTACTCTGTTAAATCTAAATCTGAATAAATTGCAACGAAAAAATTGGGTTAAAGCCATTATAATACATGTACAGTACACACATCTCAAACTTGAATATAAATTGAGGATATGGCTCCAAGTCGTAGATTTTTTAAGTTCATGGTTCTATGAACTTGGTTTCAGAGTCATTAGACTTGCTTTCATAAATTATAAAAATAAATAACATCAGGCATTTAAGGAAAATAAAAATTTACCAATTGTATGGCGTTAATATAAAAATTTTTTGTGCAATTTAAAATATTTTGATTTTCCTGGTCAACAATATAATGACACAATCAGACAACATATCGTAATGGTAGATATACATAGTTCTAGATACAGGTGAATATATATTAATTCTAATTAATTCAATTTTAAAATATTTATGTAATTGAAAATTTTAAATATATAAGTACTACACAATATGTAAATACATATAGTACATAGTAGTACACAGAAATAGATAATTTATTTGAAGAAGTTAACACTATCTATATTGTTGTATATCAAAAACAAAAAAAAAACATGTAATGAATTTATAATGCTTATTAACTTACGCAATTTTTTCAGAAGGAGATCTCCAGGGCACATCATCGTCAAGTTCGTCATCACTTTCATCACCTTCTTCGTTGTCATCATTACCAGATATGCTAAATGAAGATGAAGTAAACATATCAGGCACTGGCAAAATTGATGGTCTTCGGCTTCCTGTTTAAATAAATAATTTTTTTTTTCATAAATTGAAATTTTTACAGTGAAATAAGGGTTGTAAAATATTTTTATATAATTATAACTAAAAAAGATTGCTTCTCCGTGAAAATATTTTTTTCTTGTACAAAATATTCTAGTACAAAAATATTTCGGTAGTGTCAAAAAAGTACAAATTTTAAGGAGAATAATTTTATTATTAAAAAAAGAATTTTATTAGTAATTTAAAATTGAAATCAAAACAACTTTTTGATTTGACACTAGTTGTATTTTTTTCTACAGAATATTTTAATACATGTCTAGAGACATGTATAGTGCTTCTCCATAAAACTTTTTGAAATAAAAATATCTGAATATAAATATTCCAAATGTATTTTGTTAGTGTAATTAAAAGTCAAAAATATTTTCAGTTGAATTTTTTAACTAGGCATGTATTAAAATATTCTGTAGAAAAAAATACAACTAGTGTCAAATCAAAAAGTTGTTTTGATTTCAATTTTAAATTTCTTATAAAATTCTTTTTTTAATAATAAAATTATTCTCCGTAAAATGTGTACTTTTTTGACACTACCGAAATATTTTTGTACTAGAATATTTTTATTCAAGAAAAAAAAAATTTCACGGAGAAGCACTTATTAAAAAATTCAACTGAAAATATTTTTGACTTTTAATTACACTAACAAAATATATTTGGAATATTTATATTCAGATATTTTTATTTCAAAAAGTTTTATGGAGAAGCACTAATATAAAAATACAACAAGTAGGTATTTAATATCGCTTTTTCGAAGAAACGGATATACGCCTCAAACGTCAATTTTCATATATTCATATATATATGTACTACACTTTTGGGAGTAGGGCAAATTCTAAGTTGGGTTTCATTAAAAGATATAGATCTCTTGGTAATCGTTATTCACCTATACATCTCGCTTGCTCGAATATTCTATAGTAAGATAGTAAGGTATGAACTCCCTACCGGGAAGTTTGCTATGAGACAATTTAGCCAATTTAGAGGCTCAATGATTGCAATATTGCAAGTGATTTTAGACGAATTCACATGCATTTTGGGTTAGATTTCAAAATTACCTCTTCTCTGATTTAAAACGTCAGGACTAAGTAAATTAGGATTACTGTGTGGTATTTCTAAATGATTAGCAGTTGCGGCTGTAATTGAATGAGGCGTTGTTGTAATTGTTGTTGTTGGAGTTGTTGTTATTGTTGTTGCAGTAACAGTAGTGTCTTTTGGTTTATTAGAATCGACTATCACAGCTGTTGGTTCACTTGCTAAAAGAAATTTATCAAATTATTATTAAAATTAACATAATAAATCTTTTTTGATTTTTTTCTCTATATATATTAAAAAGAAAGACCATTACTGTATGTAACTTATAAACTTCTGAACCAATGAACCGATTTAGTTGAAACCGGTGCCATTGGAATGTTTATTCTCCGCAGCACTAACGATTAAGTTTTAATTTTATTATACAATGATTATTTAAACTCTGTAATTGTTTTTTTTTAAGTTATGCTCTTGTTCGCACTTTATATGAATTTAATATTAATAAAAAGCCAATTTATATTAATTTTAGTTTTTAATTCAAGTTGAAGTACAAATTAAATTCTAAAAAATAATTTAAAAACTAAGATTCACTAATAAACTTGGTCTTCTTGAACCAAAATTATAAATATTGATGTAATTTCAAAATTCTATTAATCATTTTTCAATGATGCCAAATTTAAAATAACGCATTGTCCTTACAAGATCTAAGTTAAGCATGAAATTTCAAGTTTAGTTCATTATTCTCGAATTTTTTTTAATAAATCAAGTATCATAAAACATAACATATCACAGAATCGAAATTGGATTTTCTTTATAAAGATGGCATCCATACTTATATTTGGCGTACTGTTAATAATGTTTCTTCTTGGTATGAAATATTGGGAGAATAAATATAATATTTAATTGTATATTCGTTAAAGAATTGTTCGAAAATTGAAGTATTGAAACTATCTTAACGCTTCATATTTAGAAAGAAATTTTTTAAGCTACAAATTGGAATATCTTAATTTATGCACTTATTATAAGTACATATATATAAAAATAATATTAAAGTTAAATATTATATACATATACATATTTGATTGACGCTATACCTAAAATCAACAATTTTTACCTTTGATGTTATTCTACAGAAGTTTAATAATTAAAAATTATATAACAAAAAAATATATATTATGTACTTGAGAATTTCAAAACTACTTAAATGCCAATGGGGAACAAATTCAATTAATACACAAAGAAATACGAAAGAAAAAAAAATAAATAAAAAATAAGAAATAATAATTGTAAAATTTTTGCAGAATAATTAATACCATCCTAATTTTTTTTTTTGCTTCTCTTTTATTGATCTGGTACTAATTTATAGCAAATTTTTTCTTTACCAGGTGTAAAAAAAATTTTATGTATTTTGAAAATCATCTGAAATGATTTTTTAAATTAATTCATTCTAAAGTTAAGTGCTCCAGATACATTTTTTTTCTGATTTCTCGGTAATAATATTTTTATGCAAAGAATCTAATTTCATTTTATATTTCAGTTATGTATAGGATTGATAGTTGCATATACTACATAATAATAAATACAGTATAATTTAATTTGTATAAAGGTAGATGTGAAAATTTTATTTTATATTTTTTTCAAATCAACGCTAAGTTAAATTATTTGATATAATCTGGACAAACTAAGTTTTCTATATTAAAATATAATAAAACAATGTTCCTGTCTGTAAGTAAAATGATAATAGCTTTCACCATTTCATAATTCAATTATTTAAAAACGTTTTGGGGAACGAGAATTATTGAAATTACTTATTGGAAAAGAAAATTTTTCAGAAATAAAATAGTGCAATAAACCACTTTATTTTATTTTTAATTTTTGTTAAAACCATTTAGAAGATTTTCATCATACACACAAAACGATATTTATAAGTATATATATTTTTATAACTTAACTTTATCTTTGAAAGTATTGAGTATCATTAATTACAATGAATAAAGAAAAATCTATTTTATGGGAAAAGTAAGGATGAAAATAAGAAAAAATAAAAAAATTTTATACAATATAAATGTATATAATAATATAATATGTAATAGTATAATCATAACTATAGGTATATAAAATTTATATATAATTAAATTATATATTATATTTTTTAAATGTTATAAAAATAGTGTAAAACGAGTACTTTAAGGTATATAGAGTTATTTCAATAAGTAATTTAAGTATATAAAAAATTAAATCCATGAACTTCAAGTGTGCCACACGATATCTCCCTTATAGGAAAAATGTTTAAAAGTGTGAGTGTAAAGTGGAAGTCAGTTTTTCTATATATATATATATAAATAAAAGCAAAACGACACAAAAACTGGATCCAAAAAATAGTGAAGTACATATGCTTTTCTTTTTAATTTCATGAAAATAATTTAAATGGAAGGTGGGAACGATATTTTTGAGACTAATATTTTTTTGGAATTAGATATCTATGCTACTTGATTGTTAAGTATTTTGAATTAAAAACAAAATTCAATATTATATCTATTGCACAAAACACAGCTTTAACCATGTCATTAACACATAAAAATTTTATACTTTTTTATCTTGATTTTTGGTTTTTATAAATTTAAAAAACTTAAATTTGCGATGTAAAAATATTTAATGGCCATGGTAGTGTAGTTCTTCACATTTGCACTTATTATATAAAGTGAAATTTTTAAAAAATTATTGTGATTAACCATTCATGTCGAGAAAGCACCAAATAGAGGACGGGGATAGATTCTAAAACTTGGAATTTGGTGGTAAAATATCTGTTGTTTATCGATTTAAAAATTATTATTTGTTAAACTTTTATATTGAAAAGAACTTGGATTTAAAGTATAAGATTATATTATAGATGTTATAAAAAAAACTTTAGCAGTTTGAATGATATACGCACGTTTGTGTAGTATAATTATATGAATTAAGGCTAATTTATGGCCAGCAAAAAAATAGTTCTTAAATTGTTTGACATTAAATTTACATTAAATTTACAATTTATAATGTAAATTTATTTGTTTTATCCAGTTAAGCCGCAGATTCAATCAATTCAAGGATCAGAAATGCCTTGCATAATTTCGTTATGGCGTATGTGTATCAATAAAATCTTATTAATAATGAACCCTCAGAACACTATAATACTACATTATATAATTATATTTTTAAAATAAAAAATTTCAAATTAAAAAAAAAATTTAAGCATTAAATTTTAAAAATAAAATTTAAGCACATGCTGACAATATTTACACCAATTTTGTGATGTTTTTTTTTGTTTTTTTGAACAACAAAGCATAACATTATTAATATCAAAAACTTTTTATGTTGATTTTCATTTTATTTAAGAGATGGTTACAACCAATAAATTTATATATTTTTATTTATTTATATATTTTGAAAATAATCGTGAGGCACATAGAATTTCATAGTTATTATTATTTTTTTTTATTAGAATTATTATTTAGAAAAATTTATTTAAAATTATATACATATTTATTTTGAATTTGTTTTTGACATTTTAGAAAAAAGAAAATATATTTGAAAAATTTCTTATTAGAGATTATAACATGCATGCATATACAATACATACTACATTTAATTATAGTTTTCAATAACGCACAAAAGTATGCAATTAACTTTGTACTAGAATAAATTTGTAGAAAAAAAAAAAAATAGAAATAAAATTTAATAATTACAAAATTCAGCGAGACAAAACACAAAAAATAATAATATTATATTTTTTTAATGAATAGTTTTACACTTATTAGACTATTTGATGAACTCAAACCGATTGATACACAATATGGTATACTTTTTTCATCTATTACATTTACATTTAAACACTTGATAAAATACAAAAATTATTTCTTATAACTAAAACAAGGGAGTCTATAATATTTCTTCTTGGTGAGCGGACTATAGGTCACTATTTTGGCACTACGTTTCCACACAAACAAGTTATACAATCAAGTTTGTTTTTATAAAAGTGAAAAATTTACAAAATTATGCTGGGGAAAGGAACCCTTGGTAAAAAAAAAAGCGGCACGAAAGTTATATTGAAATAAATTTAAAAAAAAATAAAATTTTTACGAAGATTTGTCCTTGACAAATGAATTGCGATGCCAACGAAATAAATCCAAAATAAAATTATTTCGGAATATATTTTTTCCAGACGCTGTAGTGTTTAAAAAATTTCTAAATAATGAAAACTAATAATAATTTTGGAAAACATTAGTTAATAATAGGTATATGAAATATATGAAAAAATTTTCACCTATACAATTTTTCTTTAATTTTATTTTTTAATTTTTAATCTTAACTTTTCTATACTTATTTTTTTAATGTTTTTCTCCCTGTTAAATAATTTTAAATAACTTTTACGAAATAAACATTATATATTTTCATTAAATAATTCCTGTACATTAAGTATTGAGACGTCTTATGCTTTTAACTATACTCTTAGTTAAAACTGTAAAAATTATTATTTTTTTTATTTAACTTAATGGAAGGAGTATTCAATTTTAATATTATGTCACTCATATAGAAAAGTCAGAATATTAAATGTTAATATTACATATATATACATGGAAATTTCATTGCTCACGCATACGTGAGTGATTACCAAATCCCTGAGGTTATAGTAAAAAAAAATCTTAAATTAATTATTGAACTAATTTTAATTGAATTAGTTGACATACCTGTATACCTACCTAAATATTGTACATATTA
Source organism: Hybos culiciformis (assembly GCA_964007475.1). Taxonomy (NCBI): domain Eukaryota; kingdom Metazoa; phylum Arthropoda; class Insecta; order Diptera; family Hybotidae; genus Hybos; species Hybos culiciformis. Next base: position 63,423,501 of record OZ023274.1, on the reverse strand, counting down.
AAGTATGAAATAGTTAAATTTGCAATTTATTATAAAAAATATATAATTGGAAATTATTTGAATCTAATTTTGAAAATGAAGAAAAAAACGTTTTTTGTAGTTTTCTAAAGTTAATTTTTCTCTTTTAAAAATAGAATTTTTTTGTGATGGTAAACTTTTTTTTCATTTTAAATTTAGAGAAAAAAAATCATTTCACAAAACTTCATATATATGTATGTATGTATGCTATCAACTTTTTTTCTGAAGGGTCGTCAAAGAATTTACTATTTGAACAACAGCATATTTAAATTTTAGCCATCGGAACTTTATCGTTGCTTCTTGAAAGGCCAAGTAAACATTAAGAATGCGTTTAACAAAAACTATTGAAATATGATGGCTCTATTCAAGTGCCGAGAAGTGCGGTTATTTTGTTAATTGTTTTCCAATAAATTATTTTACATGTTAAGAATCTGAATAATAAGAAAAGTTTTGGCATTTATTTTTTCGTTTTTTTGTTAAGAAGGTTTATCAAAATAGTTCGCATAATGATAGAATCAAAAAAAAAAAAAATATCAATTATGTTAAATAAAATAACTTCTCAAAGTTATAGGAACGTGAACAAAATAAATACGAAAAATAGAAAATAAACAGCTTTAAAAACGAACGACGGTACACTCAAGAAATTCCTATTCCAATCTAATTGATCAATTCGCAAGTTAAAATTCTTTGTTAACAGTTCGAAGGTATATCTAATTATTAAATCTTAGCTGAACATATAACTATTAAAACTGAAGTTATTTATTTTCTTTTTAGTTATACATTTCGAACTAAATATATAAGCATAAAATTATTATGTAGAATTGCATGCAGAATTTGCGTTATTAAATGGATTTAGCATTTCAAAATTCAATCCCACTGAAATATCACAAAATAAGGAAAAAAAAAAAACCATAAAAAAATAAAATAATTAAATTTACTTCAGAATTTATATATTTGGAAAATTAAATATAAATATTCTCATGATATTTTTTTTACATATTACATATTAAAGTCGCAGGAAGTTTAGTATCAAAAAACACATTTTTTTTCTCCCATTAAATGGTATCTTTAAAAACTTACTGTGCATGAGAATATGATTATTTAATAACTAGAAACTACATACTTATGAACTAAATGGCTACTTATAAAATTTTGCAAAAGCAATATTATGTTAAATTAATAAAATTATAATTAAAAATAAAAAATCCATTCTATAATGATATTTGGATCATTATACTGTCTCTGTACATAATTAAAAGTAAACTGCAAAAAAAAAAATGGCACATAGAGAAGCAAAGCATTAATTTTGCATTCAAAAAAATATAAAATTTTTAAATTTTTTTATAAGATCTTAAAAAAACGCATTCGATTTATAAACAGAGTAAAATAATTTGAAGTTGTTTTGAAAAAAAAAAAAAAAAAATTAAAAAAAATTAAAAGTTTTCGAGTGGCACACTCACGCACGAATAATGTTGTGAAATCACTATCAGACTGATGCCTGTTAATTGGAGTACCAGTACCAGAGTCAAAACTAGAACTGTGGGGTACACGAACACATACAGACGGTATTGGTGCCATTTGTGGATTCACTGTGGTCATGATTGTGGTGTTGTTGTTTATTGTTGTTGTTCTAACTAAAGGTTTTTTTTTTTTTTTTTTTGATTACCAAAAATATAACTTTTTTTAATTTATTATCCTTTTAGCAAGAAACGTGTTTTAATTAAAAAATTATTTGTGTGTATTCAAATAACAAAAAAATTGTGTAAGAAAAATGTGTGAACAAAAAATGTAAAATTTTATTTTTGAATTAAGTGTTCCCAATAATTATGAAATCAAAGCCATCAATCAACAAATATCAACAAACATGAGAATGTTGGTTTTTTTTTTTTAGAAATAGTGTAATGTAGCTATGACAGATAAAGATATTTGTGTGAGAAAAAAAAGTTATGTATTATCATAGATTAAGAATACAGAACGATTTATAGTTTCATACAACATTTTTTCAGTCTTTTTTGGTATTTTTATGTCAAGGTGTTAGTAAAACTAAATAAAATTCTTTTCATATATTGATAATTATCACGTATTTTATTTTGTTTTACTAACACATTCACATGAAAATACCAAAAATAATGTCGTATGAAGCTAAGAATCTATGTATATTGTTAATCTATGGTATTATGTATTTGAATATCTTTAAAATATTATCAACTTGAAAACAAATTTGGATATCATCAAAGGTAGGGTTGCCAACATTCAACCATCTCTCACCCGGAGAAATTTAAAAAAAAATTATCAAAAAATTTTCTAACGTTAAACAAAATACGAGTATAAATATTCACTAAATTTTTGAAAACCGAATTGTACTTTCAATAAAATAAAAAGTGTTTTAGAATTTCAAATCTACAGATTTTATTATTTTTGAGATTCCTGGAGATTTTTCTGGCATACCCGGAGACCGGAGAATCGTCATCGAAACTGGAGTCCCGGGTGAAAAAGGTACTGTTGGCAAACGTAAACAAAGGTTGAGGGCTTTCTAGAAATAAGTTAATTTTACTATGCTTAATAGACTCAAAATATACTTAGATTTAAGTTAATAATTAAGGATTGAATACTACAACTTCTGAAAAATGTTGACTGTACCTAAAAGGTCATAATACAAGCGTCAACGTTATATTAGATAAATCGTTTTATTTTTAGAATTTAGCAGAACTTAGCACTTTAGGGCTTGAATTCGAAAATGAATACGCAGAAATTTGACTAGAATGAATTTAGAATCGTAAATAATGATATCAGTCAGTATACCATCAGTATACTGATCAGTATACTGGTTCTGACCAGTAGATTTTGTTTGTTTTCAATTTGATAAAAAAAGGGATTTACAATTGCGCCTCATGAACTTGAAAATATTTAAGAAACCTTTTTTTAAGTGAAAAAATGTTAACCACGGAATTGCGTAGTATTATGATAATGCTTCAAAAAGAAACCAATTATACAATAGGCAAAATTATAAAAATCAATTTAACAAGCAATATTATTAATTCCAATATTAATTTAAAAAAATTTAGGCATATTTACAGAAAATTATGTTTTATAATTATATTTTTAGCACAGTTAGTTAAAAGTAGAAGCAATGAGAATATGTACTACTATTAATTGCAATATTTATTATTTTCCTTATGAAAATTACGATATTTTTGAATTAGGTACATATAAAGTTTTGTAATTAATCAAACTTATTTTCTTATTAACCTACAGAAACTTATTAACCTACAGAAACTTATTTTTGATATTAACCTACAGAATTTTTCCTTATTAATATTTAAAATTTATGAAAACAGATTGGAGGCTCTAATTTCACTCTTGCTTAAAAGAATATTGTATGTATATTAAACTTTATAACGATAATGCCATTAAAAGTGTTTAATTTTAATTTTTTTCTTCCAATTTATATAGTCAAAGTTTAATTCAACATATTAAAATATCGCTTAAAAAAACATGTTAAAAGGTTTTTAAAGTTAATATTATACTGTCTGTGAAAAAATTAAAAATAATGTCAAAATAGTTGATTTGTTTGATTGAGTGACAAGGCAATAAAATAATTAGAAAAAAAAAAATATAAATAATTTTTTTTTCTTGTTCTTCAAACTTTAGTATATTTTAACTTGTTTAAATCTATATTTTAATGTATAATATTGAGTTTGAGTATATTATGTATGTATGTTTTTATTTATAACATTTTGTAATCCAATCATATATTATAAATTATAAATTACAACAAATGTTTAAAAATTTAAATATATAGATTACATTTAAATCATTTATTTATTTGTGTGTTTAAATAAGCATTTTATTTTTTTTTTGTATTTAAAAGTAAAGGGTTATAGATAGGTACAATTTTTTTTTTAATTTATATGAATAAAAGTTTTAAAATTTTTTTTATATAAATTGAAGAGGGAAGAATATTTTTTTATATTATATTGAACTTTCAAATAACGTTCCACATTGAGAATGTGTGAATGTTGAATTGAAAATAAATTGAATATTTCGCTGGTTTAAATATAACATTAAAGGTATCAGGTATGTATATACATATATTCTTTAAGTAAGGAATATAGAGTACAGAAGTAATATGCACAGTCACGTTGGGCGGAAAAAAAGCAGTATGTGTTTTAGTGAGCATTTCAAGCATAGATATAGGATTAACGAATACACTTAGGTTCGCACATAACTCAAAAGATAATTAAATAATTATAATCTATATATATGTTAAGAATGAAGATTTTTTTTCCTAGTTGAAAATGAAATTATCAAAGATTTCTATAGGAATTTTAAATGTATATAATTATGTAATTTGTGAGTTAAATTATAATATGTGAAAATTGATGAAAATATATATATATTAAATTGACCTTCCTAAAAGAAAAAAAATAGAATTTGAGTAATAAAAACATAATGTAAATAAAAAAAAGTAATAAAGATAAATTATATAAAATGCTGTGATAAAATGTGATAAAACATTGTTGTCTTTATTTTTAATGTTATATATTTATACCTAAAATGAATATTAAACAAAAAGTAAAAAATGTATCTGTGAAAATTCAACTTACTCGCATCTTTAGTTGGTTCAGTGTTTTGATTTTGATTAACAACAAACGCTGAATTCTCTTCTTTTGTTATACTCATGTAATAGCAAGTGTCATCCTTTTTCATTATATGTCGTGGACCAGGATTTAATAATATCGTATCTTCGTAAAATTCTGGCAATTCAGCTGGCCGAACACCAACCAATGCAACACCATACCTTAATAAAAATTTCATAATTTGATTTAAATAGTAATTGTGGAAAAATAATTTTTTTTTTGTAAAAAACGTAAAAACCAATAATTGGTGGGGTGCCAGGGTGCCAGGGCGCCTTAACACCTAGAGATATAAAGTCTATAATGACTTTACTATGTAACTTTCAAAACGATATCTACTGTATAATGACTTCAGTATTTCACTTTATGTACGTAACAGAATGCCTGAAATTAAAACTGGCTTAAAGTCACATTTCAGATATGTATTACATTTTTTATCAAATAGCAAAACTAAATTTACAACTTCTATAAACATATTTTTTAATCCTTTTACGATTTTTTTTCGATCGAGACATAACTTGAATTGAAGTGGCATAAAGTCAATTAATTTTTCATGCTTTTGAAAGTGACATAAAGTCATTAGATACTATATTTTATCATTTACTAATTATTTATTTCAGATAGATAATAAAAAAAAAAAACTTCTGAAAGCATACTGATAAACGATTTCTAGAATTTTATATAAATATCATACTTATGTGAGAACTTACATCACTCATTACATTATAATCATTTCAAAGAAAAATATTGGGTAATTTATTTTGGCACTATATATGTATATGTCTTTATTATGACATAATTCATAAATTCAAAAAGTAATTTCGCATTAATAAAAATACTCACTTTCGATGAGAATGAAAACTGGCATAAGTAAAACTTTTTCCTTCATATTCACCGAAAAATCTACTATCTCCTAAAACTATATGATAAATTTCGTTTCCAGAACATTTTCCATATAAACGATGCCATTCTTCTGGTGACTGTTGACCTTCCCTAAATAATACATTCATTAATTATAATTAAATAAATTTCACTCAACTTATATACCTATTATGAAAACTTAACTTTGCTATTTTTTTGTTTTGTATTATATATTTACAACATTTTATATTTAAATAATGCTTTAATAATAATGTATATAATAAAAACAAATATAGGTATATAGGTTCTGTAACTCATAAATGGTTGTTTTTTAAGTCCAATGGAACAATTTTGTACAACTCCCTCGAGCATCGCCGACAGTATTTCACAAAAACACGAACAATGTTGGACTCCAAGACGTCAATGCTACTGGTTTATCAGCATAAGCTAGTGTCCTGACGGGTATCCCTAAAGAAAATAACTGAAAGGTGTCAAATCACACGATCTTAGAGGCCAATTGACAGGTCCATTGCTCGCAATCAACTTATTGACAGCTCGCAAATTCTTTCGACGTGCTAGTGTTATAGTATCTAGAGAGTGTGTAGTAAGAAATCTATCGCGCCATAAAAATCACGAAGTCGTCTACAATTGTGCGAATCGACGACTGATTTTCAAAGTAGATATGGATAATTTGGTAGCGTTGTACATGATGATTTGCCAGAGTATTATAAATTTCATGATGGTTTGCCAGAGTATTATAAATTTCAAAAAATTAGGGTTAAACAACAGCTCGTCTTACAGATAACCCTTTCTAAGTTCGGAATACCTTCATGGGATTATAATAAAGTGAGAAAACAAATTGAAATGTTTAGTAAAAATTTCAAAAATTAATCAGAATTTATTTTAGGCATTTTTCACATTTTTTGGATATTTAAATTTTTGAAATAAAAAAAATCACTTACTGTCCCCTTGATGTGTGCAATAACAATGTAACAAGTGTACTAGCTCCAGGGCAGGTACAATTATTGGCTAATAGCGCATATTTAAATTCGTCTTCGCAAACTACATGTTCGGCAAATTTAACATGCAATTTGTGTTCTGGTCTAAAAAAAATGAAAAGAAATATTTAAAAAAAAAATATTAAACATTAATATAAAGCTGTTTCTTACCGAAATATTTGAACATATTGTGGAACATTTGGAGCAAAATCTTTCACAGCCCAAGATCTTAATATTGTGTGTTCGTCTGCTGCTGTTTTATCTGCATAATTTCTTGCTGCTAATATAAAACAGGCTTCAGCCTCATTCATTCTAGCTCTAGCTAAATCACCGTCCTTTAAACAGGAACCCTGTGAAGAAGAAATTATTTTTTTTTTTTAATGAAAGTGTCAACATTTCGACGACTATATACGGATGGATATTTATACAAAACAATAAAAAGATTTTCTTATTAAAACATCTACAGTGTAATATTTTTTGTACCAAAAATTATTAAAGGGTTTTCTTGACAACATATTCTTATGATTTAAAAAAAAAATGCTTTTACCCTTTATGATTTTTTTTTGTTCAATTTCTCTAACCGATAAATAACCTTGAGCCAGTAATGATTTAACAAATAAATCAAAAAAAAAAAAAAGGGGAAAATTTATTACAAAAAAAAATTTCCAGCTAATAAATTAACTGGAAGTTTAAATATTTATAAAAATTTTAAATTTGAAATAAGTAAAATTATCAAAGATTTTAGTTTCGTGTGGTTAAAAAAATATACATGTTTTACGCTAACTTTATACGCTTTAATTGTAAATATATTTAAATTAAAAAACTTTTTTTCGTTACACTTGTTTTGGCTTTATACGAATTTTTGATGAAGGTCGACAGAATTTAAAAACAAAGATTATGTAGGTGTAGTTCGCGAGCTGTTATAGTTATTTTATTAAATTGTTAGTATTTTTTTTTTTATAGAGAAGTCTAAATTAATAGTTTTTATTTTGTAGACATACATTTTTCAATTTATGTTATGGACGAAGTTTCAAAAAAACAAATTTCATAAAACTCATTGACCATTGCTTTTAGGGAATTTTAATCAGCAACATTGCTTTATATTCACTTGTATAATTTGACCGCGCCATTTAATAGTGGACCACTCAACATTTCAACAGTCTTATCTAAAGCTGTATATTTTTCATTCTTTAAAGAGAATCCTTACAACTTTTTTGTGTTGAATTGAAACGAAATAATTTTATTTCAATTTAAGTATATGTTGAAAAATCGTTTTTTTTATTTAGCTTTAAATTCAGAAAATTATCAGTGATGTCATTTTAAAGTAAAATGAATGTAGATAATTTTAATACTTTGGATTTTTTCACTGAATACAGAAAAATCACAAAAAAACCCGTTGGAAGTGTGAGAACCTAGTCAATTTGAACTATTTTTTGGTACTGGAATTACTGGTTATTTTCGGTAAATCGTCAGCAAAAAGCTAATGTAGGCTTTCAGAAAATATTTTTTTTACCAAATTTAAATAAATAATTTAAAATTAAATTAATAAAAAAAATAAGTGTTTTGAAATCGACCTAAATTGTTCATACATTTTTTAGTTAATTTTTGTAGTCAAAATATCTTATGAACGGTCTATCGCAGAATCAAACGGTAATTTTAACAAAACCCACTCCTAAGGAGTTTCTGTTCACAATTTTTTTTTTTTTTTTGTCTACATATAACTATCAAACGTCTCTGTAACAAAATATATAAAACTTAGGAAAACTATCGAACCTAAAAATCAAAAATTGAGCAGCTCTATTAATATGCACGCTTCTTTATAAGTAGGTATATAACCATTAAAGAAAAAATAAACCAAATATAAATTTTTTTTAATTATTTATTGTATCTAGAGACAAAATTTAAATTTAGACGCATATTTTGGAAATAAACTCAATATTATATATCTATACTATATTATATATTGTGTGTAGATATATAAATATTATGTGTTAATAACCTGTCTGCAAATTATTAACACCTTTTTGATCTAGTGTTTTTGTGCGTTTATGCATAAAATTGTTTCACTTAATAAAAGCGTTAAGTAATTTAATTTTAAATTGAGAAAAATCTTTTGTGATTTTAAAATGAGCAACACTGAATGGTCCTTTTTATTCGCGTACATATAATGAAATCATATTTACCTTTTTATGTAAATAAAATATTTTTTTCTTCAAATAAACCACACATAAGTTATTTGGAAAACAAAAGTGAATATTTCTTTCTAATGCTGTTTTTAAAAAAAAAAAAATATTTGGTTTTTTTTTATAATTTTGTACTTATTTTATCTTGATCCTAATTTTTTTTTAATTTGAAATAAGACACTAAGAACTTAAGATATTTCTGATCAGAATTTGCCTAAAGAATCCTCAAGTCAAATTTTATTGCAATAGGCAATATAATTAAAGGGTCAAAGACCCAGCATGTCAGTAAGTCAGTGATGTGCGTAAATATTATAATAATTATATCTACATCCCATTACTTAATTGTAAGACAGTTTAGTGCTTTCACGGTCTAAAAAAAATTAAAAAAATTCTGAAACTTTCTGTTTGACTGACCACTTTGTCTAACGTTAATAACTTATTATGATCTAAATTGAATAGACATTAATATTTTAATAAAATTTAATATTAATTTAAAAACATTTAAGATATTATTGATTATAAGTGTATACCTACATATATTATTATGTCAGAAACAAAAATCTCTTATCACACTTAAGAGTATTTCCAAATTGGTTCAAATAAAAGAAACATTTATAATTATATTATAGTATATAATATATATTTTCACATTTAGTATATATTATTGCAAAATAAATGATTAGATGTATATACTATTTACAATACATTATTATATTTTTTGTGTCTTGTCTACGTATACTTTTATCTGTATGCAGTGGTGACTTTCAGGTGATGTGGTTCGAAACGCCCGTAGGGTTTATAAAAATTTTCAAAGTTTTTCGATAACCCGTATTTACTAATAAAAAGAACGTTTCAGTAAACGACTTTCGAGACTTTGTTTATGTCAGAAGCTGTGACAATATTTCTATAATAGCATTTTTTATGAGTTAATAGTATTTTGAACGAAAATATAATATAATTATAATTAATAAATTATAAATATAATATAATAAGAGATGAACGAAATTCTTTACTAAGTCATTAAATGGCAAAACGGTGAATATTACCACTGCTTTATTCCACTATTAATATATGTAGGCAGGCCCAGGAAGAGGGAGGGTCAAGAGGGTCGTTTGACATGGGTCTCTTTAGGGGCCTCCAAACAGAGCTGACTGCAGTACCAGTATAATATGTGAAAATACTGAAGTATTTTTACAGTACCAGTATACTGGTACTTATATTGCAAAATACTTAAATTTAGCCAACTCTTCCTCCAAACAACTTTGTACAAAACGTTCAAAAAATTTACTTCGCATTTTTACTCACGCAACAAACAACTATAACTGCTCAATATTATGATTTCATTCATGTGATTCTTAGTTCTATGCTTTGAGTTTCAACTTTCAACATAAGTTGAAATTATTATATAAAAGCATAGATTAAGAATACAGAAAGATGGGAAGCTTCATACACGTATTTTATTTTGTTTTACTAACACATTGACTTAAAAATACCAAAAATAATGTTGTATGAAGCTTCCCATCTTTCTGTATTCTTAATCTATGATAAAAGTTTACTACTTGGTTAGTCGTTAGTAATATTTCACGTTTTCAAAAGTTTAAACTGAAATTGTTTTAGTTTTTTGCTCTAGAATTGAATTAACTACTACAACTTATTTTTTGAACTCCATTAAAACTAGGGCAAATTTCTTTTAAATTAAATAGGGGGCCACATATGTTGTTTGACCTGGGCCTCCTAGTGTCTCTCACACGCCCTGTATGTAGGTATACCATTTGAAGTACCAATAATAATAAACAATAAAATGTATGTAATTTAATTTATAAAATCAGAAATAAAAAAATTGAAATCAAAGAAGAATGAATATAATATAAGTATATAATATAATGATAAAACTGATATGACATTATTGTTTAAACTGTTGAGAGAACTCTTGACGTCACATAAACATAACATCCTCTAAAATCTATAAAACAAAAAAAAAGAAAGAAATTAAGAATCTTTCAAGTTTATCAAAGAGTGGAATTTTACTCTAATGGGTTTGTTGAAAATTTCATTGCAATGCAACGGTAGTTTAAAATTTTTGTTGTCTATATTTTATAATGTTTTTACAAAGTATCTTGTTTACTTTTCTTTTTTCACCATTTTAGTCAGAACTATCCAAAGTTAAACTGGAAATACTGTGGATTTTTTAAAGATTCAAACATGCTTGCGAACTTTTCCAAAGGTTATTATTTTACTTACATAAAATTTTAATTAATTTAAATATAACTAAATAAGAACTAATGCATGAAATTGAAATATAGGTATAGAAAAAAATAATGGTGGATTTAATTCTTGCTTTCTTTTAATAATTAGTATTCATTTAAATTTTTCTTATATTCAAATTTAAATATTAATAATTCAGCATCGCTGCAAAGTTGGGTTAATACCTTTTTTTTTGTTTCTGTATTTTCATTATATTCTGCGAAAAAATTAATTATTCATTTTTCATTTGGATTTCTTTCTTTCGTTTTCTTCAATTTTATTTATTTTAGTTTTAGAATTTCAAACAATTATTGTTATCTCGTAAAATCTTCAATTGTAAATTTTCAGTTAATTAAAAATAATAATTATTGATTTAATAATTAATTAGCAGAAATTCACAAAAAAAAAAAAAATTATTACTTTTCTGATTAGTTATTAAAATATTTTTGTAATTTATTTCATTCTAACGTGAAATCAGGAAATGAAAATTTTTTTTATGAAAACTTTTAAAGATAAACTGAAAAACAAAATTTAACATTTTAGTATTCTTTTTTATCGAATATTCAAAAAAAAAAAAAGGTATTTTATTAAATTGGACTCTAAAATGCAGATGCTATTTTTAGATATTTGAAAAATAATTCACAGTACTTTTTAAAATTTATAACTTGCGGCCTTAAAATCTTGTAATGTGCGTGATTTCAGTATATCGCAACCAGGACATTTATTATAAAAGAAACGATTAATATTTCTACACTCAATATTTATGTGTAAATTAACAGGAAATGAAATGAAATTTTATTTTCAATTTCTAAAAGTAGTTTTTACTTCCGAAAGTACATTTGGATGAACTTCTTGTTTTTCATAGTGAAAAAATAATTGAATTGTATAGAAAGGAAAGCAATTAAAAAAAAAAACTTCCCACTTTATTCTTCTACGTCCATACTAAAAATAGGTCTTGGATTCAAGCTCATATTTAATCACCTGAATGTAAATAACTCTCTGCGCCCATATCGGTACTTGCAATATCATTCTCATTGTTGTATCTAATTCCATTGGACTCAATAATACAACATAATAGTCTTGAAGTAACGGATGTGCATAAAATTCATTCAAAAAATCCATTATAGTATCGGCATGCAATGTTGTTGAACAAACAACCACATGTTTTTCACTTTGAGCTCTGTGAGATGAATAACTACCACCTAATTTTTGTCTTTCCATCCATGTAAAGGCAAGTTGTTCAAACTTAAGAAATAAAAATAATAATTATTGAACATGTTATATAATAATATATATAGTAGAGGCAAATATTAAGTATAATTAAATTTTTAAAACTTTCGAAAGATGGGATGCCAGAACGTCAACAGGACACTAGGATTATGACTCACTAAAAGAATTCTCGTTATGGGGGTGAACTTATTCCATACCACACAATAAGATATAAAATATATACTTTACCTGTGTGGGTAAGACAATTAAAGCAACACAAATCATTATAACCATGTATAATTGTGAAGGCCAAATATCAGGAACGAAATCACCATAACCGACAGTAGAAAATGTTACTACAACATAATAAGTACTTTGAAATAAATTTAAATGTCGATGTCCCGCTCTTTGAAAATGCTGAATCCCGCAAACACTGTAATATAAAAAAAAAACATAATTTTATCATATCAAATTCTAAAAGTATGTAGATGTATTATAAGAATATAAGAATGTATGTACAATGTAATGTAATGTACATAAAAATAAGATTATTAAAATAATAAAAATTACTTTTTTATTGCACCTGTTTCGCAAACAATAAAGGATCTACTACACACATTTGTTTATATTTTTGTTGTTTTTATTAATAAGAATAATATTTATTATTACTGCTTTTTTTTTCATTCCGTGATGCTAGAAACATTAAAAATAAAGCACCAAAAGAATTTTGATAGAAAGATTATTAACTATAAGAAGTAAAACACATCTCGCACAGAAAAATTTTTTAATATTATTTTATTATTGGCTTTTAAAATAATATCGAATTTCTGGAGTTGAATCTCGGTGATGATGGTACAATAAATAACTATTCCTAATCACAGTACATCTAATGCGTTACCTAAATAAACTTAACAATCATAAGCTTAAACATAAACTTTATTTTAAACAAGCTTCTTTTAAAACAATATTTTCTATCATTTAAGCGTGCTTGATGAAGTAAATTTTAAGAGAAAATAATATGAACTGAGGCCATTCAAATTTTTTTCTTACTAAATTTTTTTAATTTATCGAATTTATCGAATTCTGTCCCAAGAATTGCATTTTCATCTTCAATAATTTTGAATAATCCATAAAGGTTGTTATTCACATTAACATAAATAAGAAAAAATCTGTATTATATTTAAATGTAGCAAAATAAATACATATATATAATTGGAGCGAAAAACGCGAAATATTCGTATAGAAAAGGTATATGTTTAATATTTATGTACTATAATTTTCTTTTTATGTTGAAAAGTGCATTTATGAAAAATGTTTGATATACTTATAAGTGGATTACATTTTTTTTTTAAATTTTCTTTTAATATATACGTATATATTGCGGATTCTTTATTTTCTTTTTATTCTTATTACATTTTTACTTTAGAATAATAAATATTTGAGTACGCAAAATGATCTCCAGTTGCTAATAAGAATATATATATATTTTTTTTTTATTTTTCTTTTACTAATATAATTCTTATTATTTTGCACATTAGGTACCTACTATAAAGAAGTTTATTTTATTGCAATGATATTCCATATAAAAAAGAAAAAAAATTATAATTTTATTATGGTTTTTTTGTTTTATTTAATGGTTATTTAACCCTTTAGATAGAACGAGAATAAAAAAAAATATATGTGTGTTACCTTTATTGTTTATTTTTATTTTCACCATAGGAGTCAATAATAATACAAATTATTTTATAATAACTTTTTTTTTTTTTTTAATTCTGTACATTTTATTTGAAAACTTACCTTGTAAATACTAAACATAACAAAGTTGCTGACAATATTGTCAATTGCTGTGATAAGGCTGACTGAGATTTTTGCATAGCTCGATGAAGGTCGTTCTAAAAAAAAAATTGTTTACTAAAATTAATTCGTTATTTTTTTTTTTAAATTTAATTTTAAGGAATTTTGTTTGAATAAGTGCTAATTTAACAATAATTTAAAGTACACTGGAAAACAGATAGTTGTCGCAGCTGACAGCTATATATCTTACTACGTAAATAGGTCAAATGGAATCAATAAATGACTTTAGAAAGATAAGCTATTTGTCATACCATGCAAAAATAGCTCTTTCTATTATTTTTTTTTTATATTTCTGTTCGTATGATTATCATTATAACAATCCGCGCTAAAATAATCAATAAAACTAAGTTTTGGGTAGCGACTTTTGCTACAATTTATTTGCTGTATATTAAAGCACTACTTAGTTATTGTATTTAATAATAAGTGCAAGATTTTCAGCAAATACTGCTAAAAATAACGAAATTTTAGTTAGAATAATTTTGTTATATTTTATAGCTAATTTTTCACCGAATTTTTTCCAGTGGAAGAAGAAATGGAAGCAGAAGTGGAAGCAGAAAATCAAAGTATATTTTATTATAATAATGAAATCAAAAATACTTACGAACATATTTTCTAATGATCTTTTTGCTAACCAACAATTTAAAAAAACCGGTATGAAAAGATTTCTTAAAGGAGGCCATAATATCTAAAATAAAATAAGAAATTTAATTATTTTTTTTTAACTCTTAAATGCTAAATATTTATAATTTTTCTTACCGTAAGAGCAAATGGTATTGTCGTAACTAATTCTAGTATGAAATGAAATGATAAAATTTGTTGCCATATGTTACCCTGCAGAAGAAAAAACCAAAAAAGAAAATTATAGTGTAAAATGCATTGAGTTCATTTTAGAATTCAAATTTTAATCAGAAGCAAAAACAAAATTCCTAACCCTCAAACACATAATTATGATGTATTACAATTTTAGCATAGCACCGTTCAATTTTTATAATTTTTTTCAGCATTATTTAAACAGAAAAGTTTTATATTTCTCTCGTGTAGAGCTACTCTCAATCTTAATATAACTCTTGTGTACACAGAAAAACTAGATAACTGCGGCAGCCATATTTTCTGTATATTTTTTGGTATGCACATAATTCAAATCGAACTAGTAGATGATGTTAGCAAAATTTGCTATTTGAAATAGCTAATATAGTTTTACTTTTTAATATACTTGTTCATGTGATTAAAGTAATATTTGTCAAACAAATTTCAGAAATTTATATTTGGTACTTTTGTTCGGTATAAAAAACAATCAATATTATAATTTTCGAGTAGCAAATTTTGCAACAATACATTTGTAGCAAAATTAAGTAAATGAATTGTAACACTTACAGTTTGTGAGTTTGAACGAAATTAATTTCGAATATTTCGTTGAAATTGTAAAAAATTGTAAAAATATTGTTTTAGTGTAACAACTTTTGTTACAACTAATTTACTAAAAAAATTTGGGGGAGTTATTCTATGTTTAATATAGTAAATGTTAGATTTTGAGCACATACTGCCAGAAAATAACGCAGTTTGTTTTATTTTGAAGCGGATTTTTTTTCGGTGTGTATGTTTTAACATTGATTGAAATTATAAGAATAATTTTTTTCAATCCTTTTTATTACACTTTTATTTTTGAATGTTTTAAAAAATTATATTTTTATTAGAAGGTGTTAGAAAAGATTCCCAAATAATTTTTGGTAAATAATTCATCGCGAAGCAGTTTATGGCAAAGCAGTTTATCACAAAGCAATTTATCGCAAAATCATACATCGATAATTTATTAATTAAAAATATAAATTAAATATAAATATAAATTACACATTACAAAAATGTTAATGAAAACTATATAACAGTAAAAATAAAACCATAATAATAATATTTTTATAATAATTTATAAAAATATTTTTAAAATACACATACCTTATAACCTAAATATGTTAATAGAAGTGCTTCTGTTAACGAAACTAATGCTAAAACTAATTGGACCGCCCATAATAATAATGGCCGATTAACATATAATATTGCATCCCAATTAATTATCGGATTCTCTTGAAATGCTTCTTCGGTTAATTGAGCTGATATTAAAAATTCAGATTTATTACCAGGCACACAATTATAGCATGTCGCAAATGTTGGATTTGTATCAGTTATCACACGAACAATATACAGCACACAAGTTAATAATTTAAAAAATAAATCAGCTATTCGAATTCTTAAACCTGAAAATGAATAGATATGAATCGTAATTAGAAAAAAAAAAAAAATTTTAATAAACAATTTTCCATTCAATAATTTTCTTTTTGTTCTATAATGTAGGTGTAGGATACACAGACACAAAATGAAAATCTACGTTTATTCCGCTTTTTTCGTTTCTTATTTGAAAAATAGACTAGAAACTATATAGGCAGGCATACGTTTAACTATATATAAATACAGTTAAATGGATAACATTATTTTTATCCATATAACAATACAAAAAAATGTCTAAATAATAAATAATAATCAATTCAATTTAATACTTGATCTTTATGTTCCAAAATATATTTTGACTTAACGAATATTATATAGTTTGATAACATTATTATTTATGTATGGTTTATTCACATAATTTTCATAAAATTTATATAATATTATTTTTCCTAATATATATTTATTTTTATGTTAACCTTTAATATTGATTTATTATTTCTCTGAAATTATAAATTTTTAATAATTTTCGTATGTACATTGTAGCATTTAATGTAGATAAACATAACGTTGATAGAATTGTAAATAAATAAAATGTATTTATAAGTATATGTCTACACTTATAGTAGTTATAAGTAAAATAGTTAACTTCCATAGTACCGTATTTCCATTATCACGTTTTTCAATTATAATTATTATTATTCGAAATTGGAAAAATATTCTTTTTAAATCACGAATTCCAATTATTCGAAAAAATATATAATCAATTTTAATATTTCCAATTTAGTTTTTGTCTTCTTTTTTTTTTAAATATTATTTTATAAATCAATTTTTTTGTGAACATGTTTAAAAAATATTTAATATATAATTTTTTAAATAGTTATTTATATATCTATCTCCATGTACAACTTAATATTAGAACAATAAGGACGTTAAATCAATGACCGTATCGATTGGATATTGTTTTAAACTGATGCATCAATTTTAATTAATAAAAGAAAAAAGATTAATTTTTTTATTATGATTATGTATATTTATATGAATTATATAGAACTAAGTAAATGTATAGTAAGTAGTATTTAAAAAAATAATTTCGTTTTGATTGAAACCATAGCAGCAGCAGTACCAATAGTTTTTTTTCCGGTTTCTTTTTTTAAATTTATAAATTCAATTTCATTTTATTAATCCCCGAAGCAAAAAAATCATGACCACCATTCATAATACAAACGCCATAGTCATATATACAAAAATGTATACGAAGAAAATTTAATTTTCAATTTTTCTTTCATATAATAAATACCACACCTACATAGTATTATATACATATTTAAATCTTTGAATATATATTTATATTAAATTTTATATATTTTTAAATAAATTAAAAAATTGAAAAAAAAAAAAAATTTTTACTTACTTGATCTTTGATTTTTAATGAAATAAAGTTGCAGTCTTTCTTTAAATGTATTTTCATTAACATAATATTCTACACGAACTCTGCAAATAGAAGAGATGAAACAAAATTCAATTTAAATGAGAATTGAAAATTTTTGAAGAATATGAAAAAAAAAAGAAGGAATTATTTTCAACGAAAATTGTTTATTTTTCTTTGGCCAATATTATTTTATAGAACTGTGTTCCATGGTTTTTTTTTTTTTGTTGTTAGATAGTTGAAAGAATTAATTAAGGTGGAAATTGAAAAGATTTTCTATTTACATTTATTCAGGTTGGTTTGGAGAAGAAAATGTTTTTTTTTTTTTAAAACCGCTTTTGAGAAAGACAAACTTGTCAATTATTTACTTAAGGAAAATAATCATAATATTTATATTATAAATCCCTCGTCAGTATAATATTGTGTCGTTTAAAAGTTGTTTCCTATTTCGGCCAAAGAAGATTAAAAATCTTTAATCTGTTGAATTCGCATAGCAGGTATGTATATGAAAAAAAAAATTTTATTATCAGTTTATAATATAATTCAAACGTCTGGCTGTAATTGAGTTTTTAACATTTCATATTTTTGAGGGAAATTGAAATTGAAGAAAGTTATGTATTTTTAGTAACATTAATTTGTGTTTAAAATTGTATTCCTACTTGTTATAAATTCTATAGTACAAAATGTAAAGGAAAAATTTCAAACATTTCTAATTATTTTATTTATATATATATTACTAGCAAAGCCAGCAAATCATAGGTCTACATAAATCAAATTTGCACAAAGATTCCGCACACATTAGTGTGCGAGCTAAATAAATGGTTCTGACAATTTGAAATTTATATTAGAGAGATTCATTTCACGACTTGGTCAACAAAGAATTGGGAAACTAGATCCTTAGATCTTTACTTATAATAATTCATATTTAATGCGTTCATCGAAAAAAAGGTTTCAAACTAACAAAATTATTGCGTCAATATTACTCACAATCAAATTACTCTTGAGCTGAGATTTATTTTGAGGGTTTATAATATTTTAATATTAAAAATAGAAATAAAAACTATATGTACCCTTTACTAATACTATAATAATTTAATAATTTTTAATGCATACAATTTTATATTTATAATATTAAAAAACATAACATTATCCCCAAAAGTATCTTATTCTTTTTTTAAATGTTCGTTCATTGTATATGGAATTTAATGTTCTAATCTAAACTCAAATTGATGAATAACCCTAAAAAAAAATTATGAATTTTGAAGATTAGTTTTCATTGTATTTATTTTTCTTTTTTAATTTTATTTTTCCACTTCATTGATCTAAATCTAAATATGTCTAACTAGTATTTATTAACTGATGCAATGAGGTGGAAAACTTCTGAATAAACATAAAAAAGGAAATTTTTTAATAAACATGCAAAAAAAAGATCCAATTTTATGACGTCACAAAATAACTGTACATCTGAATACATTCTTGAGGTCATTGGATTAGTTTTTTTTTTTTAAATCAATAACATTTATAAATTTTATTTTTTAGCAATAATAATGTTAGCAATATGTACGAACGAACCTACCTTTCTATATTTTTGCATATTTATATTGTATTTCTAAAATTTTTATTTATTGTACTATCTATTTGTGTATTAAATCAATTACAGACTGAATCTATCAAACAAAATTATATTATTGTACCTATTTTCAAATCACTCATTCATTAAGTTTAAAGTTATTTTCTATGTTTTATAATCAGACATACAGAATATTATATATATTATATTATTAATATACATATATGTATGTTCTTTGTGAAATTTAAATAATGCGGGGAAATAATTAAATTTAATATATTAAAGGTGTTAATAAAAATCGATTTAATTATAATGATTAGAAAAAACTTTTTTGACTTTGAAATTTCATCAATCTAAATAATAATGGCTATTTATATAATACCACTGACTTCTCTACATATAAAAAATATATACGAAAAACAAGGATTATCAATTTCATATCGATAAGTACATACATATAAATAAATATTAATATTTTTGTAATTAATACATATAAAAAAAAATTTAAGGAAAATATATAAAAGTTCGCAATATGTTTGGCAATATAAATAAACAGTATTTAAAAACCGTTTGATAGGGACTCCTGCTAAAATTTATTTTTTCTACAGTGACGGCAAAAATATTGCGTGCAATCAAAAAGAATGAAAAAATAAACTGAAAAAGGTAAAATTTAAATAGATTTCTTGTTCTAAATCTATAATCATTAAATTTTACAGCAAAGAAGTAGGTCGTAGGTGAAAGTATAAATTCTGTACATTTACGTTAATTTATATTGTTTTAGTTATTTTGTTTCGCATCTTTACATTAGTAAATTAAGTTTCTCGGTGTACTGCAAAATGAAATGTAATTAATAAGAGTTTTTCATTCGAAAAAGTAATTATTTTAATAAATTGATCAATTGACTATTGATTTCATGAAAATTATCTTTACTATGTTTCGTAATTTATAAAATTCTTTATTCAAATTAAAACTTATTTTGTTTGAAAGGCAAATAAGAATACATTAACAAAATATCCTTGGAAAAAAAAACAAAAAAAAAACAACTGTATTTAGTTAATTGAAGAAAATAGTGAGGCATTAAAAGTTTTTTTTTTTTTCTTTAGATTAAATGAAAATGTATTTAAGTAAATATAGACTTCACACAACATTTAAGATTAATGTTTTTTTTTCTAAATAAATTTATATAGCTAAGCGTTGAACCATTATAAAATGGAAATGGAAACATGTACAACATTATACACATTTATTAATTAAAAGCTTTCAGAAAAACAAAATAAAAATAAAATAAATTATTTTAATGAATATATGATGATATGTCTTCCGATGAAAATAAGTTAGGGAGTAGGTTATTATGCATTTTAAGTTAAAATATAAACTTTTTTGTATCATGCTATATTAAAGTTAAAGTATTTAATATGTGAATATAATCGTATGAGTTTATTTAATACTAGGAGGTTATTTATGAATTACGATTGGATAAGTAGAATGAACGATAAATGAACGCATTCTCTTTCCAATTCGATTTAATTTTTAATTTTCGTTGATTCGAAATTAAATAATGATTTCTACTAAATTAAATATATATATATTTAATATTTTATTTAATAAAATAAAATTATTAGTCTCCAGAATAAGTCAATAATACATATCAAGTTAAGTATTCTAATGAATCCTAACCTTGATACTGGGTACTGGGACGAAGCAATTCAATAATTTTCAAGTAAAAAGTGTAAACACCTGTATAAGCAATATAATTTGTGGATTGATAAATAATTGCTTCCAGGTATCATTACTATTTAAAAAAAATATATTATTGTTAGTTTATTATTTTATTATTATTCTAATTCTAATACAAATAGAATTTAGAAGTTTGGAAAATTTTTTGCTTATTTTCTAAGGTAGTCAAATTATAGCATTTATCAACTGTGTATTAAAAATTAAAACTACATAGAAGGAGAGTTATTATCCACTCATTCGATTTGGGCTACTTACATTTTGCATTGGATATTATGAAATTATTTAACTTGCTGGCATTCAAATAATTTTTCCCAATAAATTTCATGTACACATTGTGAATTTTTGAGTATGTAGACAGAATTAGTCTAAATAAATAGTCAAGTATAGTATAAAAAGCATTTTTAATCATTGAAAAAAAATGCATAATGCAGTTTTTGGTTTAATATAAAAACTGCTAAAAATGTGATGCTTTTAATTCACCATCCTTTGCTAAATTATAATTTTATTTCATTTCTAGATTTTCTTTTTCATAATCATCTATTTTTTATTCAGTTTTTGAAGTTTTTGTTCATATTTTTGCTAAATTAATTCATAACTAATTTTACATTGTAGAAGTGCACTTTTTGTTTATTTATCACTATGCATTTCCTCAATTAAATTGTTGTTTTTTATATTAAAATTTTCTGGAAAATTTAACCACCCATGGAAAATTAAGTAGAAAAAATATATACATAATATACACCAGCGCGGAACTCTTATGCTCTTTCTCGGAATAGCCAAATATTTTCTTCTAGTTTATTTTCAATATGTGAGTTATTCGCTTGATTAACCTCAATACCTATTAAATTAAGGAACTTTAACTTTTCTTGTGTTGGTAAAGAATTCAATGTCATAACCCAGTTATAAAATAACGATTTAACAGCATTGCCCGGAGGCATTGCTTCCTTTGCTTCCACTAAGATCTACGCCTTTATGTACAGAATTACGTAATTTTGTGTATATAGATGTCAAAGGATTATTGTAATGGAACGGCATGAAGCTTCAAAAAATACTTAAAATAATGGACATTTTTTGAACATTTTAATTATTATTTCTTTTTTCTTTGCATTCTTGAAAATTTTTTGTCTTCCTATTTATTAATCCTGCCTTAATACTTTTTTCTATGACGATGATGACAAAAATCTTTATAAAAAAATCTATTAACTTTTTTAAGGGTATTATTAAAAATTAATCTTTTTTCGTCTTATACATACGTATAGGTATATTATTTAAAATTATAATTAGATTAAAGTTTGTAAAACCTTTTTCTTTTTCATAAAATTCATGTTTGAAGAGTTATGCAAAAAATATCAAAAATTGTTATTTCGTTAAGCTCACTAATGACTGCTTAGAGATCCTGTCCAGAGGATTTATTTAAATTTTGTAGAAATGGTCACATAGACTACAATACACAAGTTGTTTGTCAACATTCCAAATTTGCAGCTTCAACCTAACTTCGAAGTTCAAATATCTATTCTTAAATACCCATAATAGTCTTTCTGATTGGTGGCAGAAGTTGAAAATTTTCTCACAATTTTCTTTTTTCTAATTTTTTTGAAAAGGACACTACGAATACATGTTAGACAGTTTGTAGTGTTTAGTATGTGTATTACATAAATATCTGTAATAGTTCGATAGAACACGATTTCTGATTTAAATTATAATAAATGGGTATTTATTGATTGATTTTGGTTTTAAATTCTCTTTTAGATGCATCCAATTTTATTTTGTGTAAACTACACAACTTGTACGCAAAAAACTCTAATGTTATTTTCTCTATATAATTATAATGATCTGGTTATTCGTTTGTTGAATTTTGGTCCTACCTGTTAAAAATAAAAATCTTCACAATAATATAAGAAAAGTTATTCAGATCGCGTGGTATCTTTGAAGCAAAAATTCACGAAGAGGCTTTAGGTTGTTCTTTCCGCAGTTATAGTTACATACGTTGCGAAAAATGGGATTAAAATCGCTTGATCTAAATTTTCAAAAAAAAATCTACTGGAATTTTCTTATACATATAAGATATAAAGTATATGTTAATGTAAAAATATATATAATAGCCTGTTTATAGAACTATGTATAAATAAATTTTATAAAGACATTATTTTCTGTTAAAAGAATTTTTTTATTTCATTACGTGATTTATTTCACAGGTTATGTTGTTAATTAAAAATCAGCAAGACGGATTTCGCATAAATATGTGTGTGAATACTTTTTATGAAAAAAAAAAATTTTTTTTTGATTTTATATTATTAAAATCCTACCTTGGAATTTTATCATATGAATCCCACGAAGTTAAACAATTATATGACGAGTATTTACCTGTACTCGACATATTACATAAAAAATTATCCATTTGATTAATGTTTTAAATATAAAAACTAATTTTTTTTTTTTGTTTACTTAGGTATAGATTTGATTTTAATTTTCTTAATGTTTACCTTAACTACGTCACTTAGGAAAATTAGGAAAAAAATTTTTTTTTTTTAAACCCTTATTTAGTTTTGAATATTTTTTTTTCATAAATTTTTTTTTAATTCTTTACAACAGAGCTTAGATATATAAAAAATATAGAAGGCATTTTTTTTTTTATATTGCTCACATTTTTTGTTAGTTTTTTTTTTAAATAATATTTTTATATGAAATATGTATTAAATAAGTGCTTCACTCTTTTTTATTATTATATTACAATTTTTTTTTACAAAAAATAGGGATATAAAATTATATCATATTTATATCTTTTTTTTAATATCAAAAAGAAACAAACAGAAAGTAAAAAATAAAAAAAATTGTTTTATATTTTAATTTAACTTTTATTTTATTTTTTTTTTTTTTTAAGGTTTTTATAACTTTCAATATTTTTATATTTTTTTATTATATTTTATTGTTATAATAAATATTTTTTTTATTTCGTACATATAAGATAATTGCAATAGTGCACTGAAAAAAACTTTGTTGATAAATTAGCTTTAAGAACCAGATACAAAGTTGTGACTAAAAGTGACATATTAGTAGTATGTGATCACAATATTGCATTTATTATTAAATACATAATAATTAATAACCCGTCCAAAAACATATAGCAAATGAATAATAAATAATGAGTTACTGCAATTTTTATGACAAATATTGAACATCAGAGCTGTCTAAATTTACTGGTCATGCAAAAAACTTCAGTACAAGTAAACTACATACATAAATTACATAAATACATAAATTTAGTCAGTAGTAAAACTTTAGCTATTTTTCCTTGCTATGGACAAATAGCAAATTTCGATAAAATCATTCACTTGTTCGATTGGAACTATATAGTAAAAAAATATATACAAAACATATAGCTACCGTCGTTATTTATTTTTTCAGTGTGTAATAATAAAATTTGAAAAAAAGGGTTTCATATTTCATAAACTTTAGTATAGGTATTTGATAATAAAGAAACATGAATTTTATTATGATGATTTTATATTGTTTAGTAAAAATAAAAAAAATTTACGCTCAAAGTACTTAGTTTAGTTGTACATGTAGATATATAGAAAAGCAAAACGTTATTTTGTATAAAAAATTTGAAAAGAAAATTATGATACTTTGTAGCTGATAATTTATTTTTTGAAGTTTATACTTCTTTAGCGGCGTTTGATGAAATTTGGTAGAGGGTAAAAATCCATTTTATATAGAATTTTTCTGAGAATCGTCATCATTTTTCTCAGAAAAATTAGAATAAGAATACTACAGTAGCACAGTAGTCAATTTCGAATGGATTTGCATGTTCTTGACTACAAATCGATTGGCGCCCTATTCGTTAGGCGCCCTATTCGTTAGGCGCCCTGTGCAAGTGCACATCATGCAGATATAGCAGGAGCGGCCCTGACTACGTGAACACTTTTTTTTCGACACTATAGTAAATTTAAGACAACTGTTAATAAATCAATTTTTTTAGTGTGAATTTCTGTGATGAGACTGAAAAAACAATTGGCTTTTTGTTCCAAAAAATAAAAAACAAGAAAAGATAAAAATCAAAAAGAAAAAAGGTCCCAAATCGGAAATCGTAACATACATAATTATATATTCTACATTTATAATGTATGTACGGTTTTGTTCTATTTGACTTTAGGGTTAAGTTCTTTTATTTTCTTATAATTTTGTTTTCCAATTGTTAGTAAATAATAATATTTAGAACCCAAAAAAATTATAAATTGTTTTCAAGTTATCTTCTGTTGTTTTATTTTTCTACTAATTCAATGATTGTAACCTATCTACGAAAGTCTCATAACTAACAATTTTAGTATGAAAGAGAGTTTGAATATTTTATGTTAAACTAGTATTTTGACGTCAATCAGAAGACAAACACTTCATTTCTATACAGTATATTGTTTAACAAAAATGTTGGAAAAAATTTGAGATCACTTATTATTTGCTTTTGGTGGAAATGACTATAATAAAACTGGTGCGATGCAACTGAAAAATGTGAAAATTTTGAATAATTCTGGATATTTCGCTTACAGATATATTTCGCTTATATTTTAAAATGTAATTCGTGATTCTAAAATAGTGTTGAAATAAAAATTTGTACATTTTCTTTTTCCAGTTTATTATTTATTTTGAAATTAATTTGACTTTAAAATAAATTGAATGAAAAAGTTTTGCAACCATCATTTTAATGAATTAAACAAATAAAATTGTTGTGGGAATTAAATCAAATTATTATAAGATTTAGAAAGTTTCGAATTAAATTGAAATAAACGGCAAGATTTAAATAACTAGATATTACCAAATCACTTAATCATATCTTCAAATTTAAATTTTTGTCTTGTGTACTAAAAACGATTGAATGGCTATTAAAATAAAACTAATTCAGAAAAAAAATATATTATTTGATTTTTCAATATAAATACTTCATTAACAAAATGAACCACAGTTTCAAGAGAACAAACAATACATATACAGTCATGTTAAAGTGTCTTAAAAGTTATATACATATGTTTCAATAAAATTAATAGAGTTACCATCACATTGTTATACCAATCTTATATCATAATATAAAATTAGAAATTAGGAATCATATTATTTAAGTTATAAACTAAGATCACATAATTGTGTATGGTACGTGAGTTATCCTCATTATGCGTCTTATTTTATTTTATTTTTGTTATTGTTCTACTCACTCATAGTAAAAAGATACGCATTAAATGAATAAGGTTTTTATTCACATATTTAATAAAATATGTTCTTGAAAGTTTTCCGACATAAAAATTTATTACTTCTCTAGTCCAAATATAAATTATAAATAAAATATTCTATTTCTTTATTATTAAAGTGTTATGGGTTTTATAGTTATTAAAAATTTTTCTTTATTCATACAAGTTTCTATCTTGAAAATATTATTTAATTCTTTATAAGTGTAAGTGATGCATGTATATCAATATGAATCTTTATTTAAAATTAGTTAAATATATAAATATTTACATAATGATATTTGTTTATAATTATTAATTATTATAATTGTGAAAAAGAAAATTTACATATATGTAGGTTTATTCTAGTCCATATTAATGCAGAAATTTTATTTTAAATTGTATTAAGTTTTACCCAATCAACAGATTGGGATAATTTATTGATATAAGACAGAATTGATAATTCCGTTTTGCAACCCTGTATATCTGTTGTTAAAGATAAACTACTTAGCCACCTTCGATCATATTAATGCCAGAATATACGCAATTTTATTCACCTAGGGAGTTTTAAGCTCTCAACCGGCGGTGGCACAGAAGGGTGCAAATTATTTTCATAAGAAATTTAGGTTATTTCAATTTTTGAATAGTTATGTGGATAGTAATAAAATAAACAAAAGGGAAATATCCCGATTGTATTCAAGGATTCGGATTGGAAGCTTAAAATGGATGAAAAGTGGTAGATGTCAATTTAAGGAACATAAAAAAAAACAAAAGAGCTGTCATGGGACACCATATTGGAACGTAGTTCCTTAGCGTATACATATAAGTAATTATCATTTTTTATCAATTCAAAATTTTATTAATTTAAAAAGAAACTTTTTTCTACTTTTCCCAGTTTTCTCTAATTTTGCATTTTTTTCATTTAAAGAAACCTTTTTTAAGGACCAAATTTAGACTGTTTTTTCGAATTTCGAAGATCTTTTTTGACATCGAAAATTCAAAAAGCTAAAACTAAGAGTCTGTTCACTTATTAGTGATTATTGAAAAAATTGAAATCATATTTAATATTTCAGATTTTTTAATTTGTGAACGACACGATTTTACTGCTGTTATTTAAAAAAATGAAATAATTTTGTCCTAAAGCCGTTCACAAATTCAATTTTACTTCTTAAAATTCTGCAATTCCCATAACAAACTAAATTTGTAGGTCTACTTTTAAGTGAATTCAAAAACTAAAATTGTATAGAAAAGAAAAAAGCGGCAAAAATGGGTAAGAAAATTCGGTCGGTCACGTATTATTATAAGTTTTTGATTTCAGTCAGCCAAATATTATTTTATAAGTAGTTGCTTTTAGCAGATTATACAGAATGCAGAAAATTACGTCCTCAATTTAGAAATACGATGGTGTATGCCCAATCTGTATGCATTTTAATAAATTTTGCATAATAAAGTCAACCACTGTTTTGCACTAAGCGACAAGACAACAACATAAAGCGAAACAAATATCCAATTTCAAACTTCCAATTGAAAAGAGAAAAAAAAATATAAAAAAAAAGCTTAAGCGACGGGAGTTTATTTTTTTTATTTAAAAAATAAAAAAATATCGAATAATAAGAAAATTTTTGTTTTATATTAAAAAAAAAAAAAAATATTTAAAATTAAAACAAATTAAAATTAAACAAAATAGTGAATTTAAATAATTTTTAAATAAAAAATTCAAAATGTCAAAAAAAAAAATAATTTTTTTTAACTTTTTTTTTTGTTTATCATGTACCGACACTATGTACTGACACTAAAGTGTTCAAATTTTTAATAAATTTTTACACAAGAGCGTATGATAAGGAACTACGTTCCAAAAAAAGTTTAGCACTGATTATGATTAAGGATTCGGTTGGAAGCTAAATGCGGTTTTCAATGAATGCTGGTAAATAGTGAACGATATTTGAAAATTTATAAAATATTCTAGAAATCCAGACTTCATTTTTAAGGTCCTGTGCTATTGTAAAATTTTTGTTTTTCTCTTAAAAAAATTAGTTTTGAAAGATTTTCACTCACTTATTGTTTTAATTCGAAAAAACGTAATTTTTTTTCAATTTTCACATTTTTTGTCAATAATATGTACTCTATTCTCTATTCTATAGTGGACGGATAATGGTCACAAATAAAAAGATAAAAATTTTCAAAATAAAATTTCCATAATTGTTATAAGCTTTAATTCAGTAATTATTTAAATTTTTTTTTCGAAATTATTTTTTCTCTATATGCATTTTTTTTTTTCAATATGATTTTAAAATTAAATGTTAGTCTAAAAATTTAAATTTTATTTTTATTAAATATTTTCCTTTGCATTTATTCAAAAAAATATAGAATAACATTTTTGCTAAACAATTTTATGTCCTAACAAACAATTCGTGATTCCCAGTAAGACTATTGTAACTCGAGTTACAATACTGTTGAGTTGTTGATGTAGTTAGAAAGAGAAAATCATAATTAAACACTAAGTTCAAAAGTATTGTAACTTGAGTTACAAAAAATTCAAAGAAAAAAGTGCCAATGTTAAAATATTAATTTAATAAAAAATCACATTAAAAATAATTTTTTTAGATTTAAATTAGTGGGGTCCAATAACTGTTCCAAAAATACATCTTTCAAAATTTACACATTTACAAAAACATTCTTACAAAAAAAAATATGACCAAAAAACATTTTAAAAATTTCAAATTGATTTATCTCAAAACTATCATTTTCGAGTTACAATAGTCTTACTGGGAATAACGAATTTTAGTTTTTAAAAATAGTACCTATCAGTCAAATTGACAATTCAGAATATATACAATATACCTATAGTATGTATAAAATGGAATTAATTCGATTTAAATTTTTTTAAATAATTCGCACTCTAATATGAAGCCAGGTTAAAGGTGGATAAATGTTATCCGTAGAAATAAAAAAATAAAAATGTAAATGAAATGTGTCAGTTTTTTTTGAACTCAAGGGTGAATAAAAAATTATTTTTATTATGCTTCGAAATACATTTGGGCATTTCATGACAAATTTGAATCATTATGGATTCAAAAAAAAAAAAGCAATAAGTTTTTTTTTTTTAATTTATAGGTGGTATAATTTTACTGAAGTTGAACTTATTGTTGGAGAAAAAATATATAAATATACATATTTTTTACATGGTTAAGCTGTATATACGATACCTTTACATTTTTAATATGCGAAATAAATTATTTATTATTCAGAGTTAATGTCTAGTCATTGTTATATTATATAAATAAAATTTCAAAAGGTGAAAAATTGCGATTTTTCTGTTATTTTAAAAGTGTATAATTTTTTTTTTTTTTATTCATTTAAATTTTAATTGATTTTATACTCAAATTATAATGACAGTAATTAAATATTTTATTTAATTATAATAATATTAATTTTAATGGGTTTTTTGGAAAGAAAAAAGGGATAAAAAAGAAAGTATTTTTGTATACAGAGAAATTTTGAAAATTTATAAAATATATTTATAAATGCATATTAAAGCCTTTAAATACAGAATAGAATGGAAGGAGTGAAATGATATTTGGAAATGTCCGTATTAACATTTGAAACATTTTGAAATTGGAAAAATACATGACCGTTAGCTGATTTTTCGAAAAATCTGTTATTTATAAATAAGTTATCAACAAATTTTGTAAATAAATATACAAGCAAAAAAAATAAGCTCTATTGAGTCGATTTTTTTCGGTATGATAGTTTTTTGCAGAATAGAAAAAAAATTGGGTCCAAGAATCCAGACCGTGTAGTGAAAATGAACTTGCATAAAAATTGGAGCATGTGATGTATAGATAAGTCGATTGAAGGAAATCTGAAAAATATTTAGAGCCCCAATTGTGCCCAAGAATGCACACCACCGGTGGCTGAAAGTTAATTCTAATTAAAAATCAAAAAAATCCGGGAATTAAATTGAAATGTTGAAAACAAACTGAATACTTTATTTATGATGTTATTTTAAAAATTTTTTAAAAATAAGTAATTTCAATTATTTTATTTTAAAATATTTTTGTTTTTTTTTGTTTGATTAATTTTGAATTATACAAAATAGGCTATAATATAAATATAATAGCTCGGGGCTATTAAATTTTCGTAAAATTTTTTTTGCCTATATTTGATGAAAATTTTTGTGCAAACATGCTAAAAGACATAAATTTTTATTGAAAAATTCAACTGAACACCTACAATAAAAATATCTGACTTCAAATCAATTCAAAGCAATTATGAAAATAATTTAAAAATATTTTATTTAATTGAAAACAGAATTATTTCATTCTTGTTTTAATTGTGCCTTTTACAATAAATAGTTTTTTGATAATACATAATCAAAATATAAAATCAATATTTTCAATAGCAATTAAATAAATCTAATTTTATTGATAAATAATGGACTCTTTTCTATATACAATATGTATAAAAACAAAACATTAATATTTTATAAATACAAAAAATATATATATACAAAAAAACAACATTCATTCATAGAGAAATTACCAAAAAAAAAATACGATAGGATGTCACTTAGTGAAATAAATTTATCTAAAAATATATATTTTTTTATATCAATCATTTCTTTTGAACTCTTGAACTTTAAACCTAATTCTAATATTTCTGTATATGAGAAAATTAAAACAAAAAATTATTTATAAATAAAATTTCTTGTTCCTATACACTTAAGAAGAAAAAAAAAACATCTTGAATTGTTTATCTGACAGAAAGCTATACAAGATGAAGTAATTTCTTTTTATGTAAAAAATAATTTAGAGAAATATTTCTGAAATGGGAAAAAGCATATTAACAGAATACCGCTGAATACTATATTTTAAAAAAACTCAATATTTATGAAAATCCCGCAAAGAGATTCGAAAAGAATTAAGATTGCATTTGCCTCTACCAATTAATTTTAAACCCATTCGCTTTTAAATGAAATCTGATAACTTAGTACAGTTGTAGATATGATGTTGATTTCCTGCCGTACACACAAGCTTTAGATCGCTTGCGTTGTAAAAATTACTTCTGGAGTATTTACTGATTTTTTTGATTTAAAAAAAATCAATTGCCAGACATTAGACCTTTGATAGACACTTTAAAAATATTTTTATTAGAAATCATATTATAAAAAGTAAAAGATCAAGTTTTTCTTCCTTTCTTCCTTCTGTTGTCATATCTTTGTTTCTTTTATTAATATAGTTTTAAGCCAGTTTTCTTTAGAGTCTGCCCGTCCGATTAAAATGATTAGTACTGCTTAACGATTTCAATTCTTTAAATGGCAAATTATGTATAGCCTCGTTCACTTTCATTTCCACCTCGACCAAGATTTCGGGTTTATAAGTTAGACGCTTCCAACCAACCAAGGGATAAATAATTTTCATATAAAATTTTAATATTTTACTTTTTTTCACGTTTTTCAATGGATTCCAAAATCGATATGTTCGGGTAAGGGTTGCCACCTCTTTGTATTCAGTACTTTAACAAATCCAATTACTTTTTTAAAAAAGAATTAAGTACTTTTCAAATACAATTACTTTGTATTTGGTATTGGGAATTATTTGAAATGTTACAACTCTGTATGGGTTTGCCACAGAATCAACGGATTCTCTTACAATTTTCTGCGGCTACTGGTTGAAACTCAAATCTTCGGGTTTAATTCAAAAATTTAATAATTATCATTGTTTATTATAATTTTGAACCATAGTGACATCAATAACTATTAAATTAAGATTGAAACTAACTTCTTATTATATTGAAAATTAAATTACTAAAAAAATATAGATTTACAAATGTTTCCATAGTATAAGGAATTTTTTCTTTAATTGAGAATTACTGAACTGATGAGCGAAATATTTTGAATGGTATGATCAGAAAATATAGTGTAACTTATACAACTTTACAGTATAACAAAAGAAACTGGAAAAAATTGTCAAAGTTGTGTAGCATAATTTTGTGAAATATTTTGATGAAAAAAAATACGAATTTATTCGATTAAAAAATGAAAGAAGAACCTTTTTCAAAGTTCACAAATTTTTGATTTATTTATTTATTTATTTCAAATGCTTAATACAAGCGAATACAACTTAATGATAATAAAATTAAATTAAATATATGTACAATCAATTTGAATAAGGGATGTAAGAATATATACAAAGCAGCAGTATTTACTATTAAATAATGTATCACTTAGTTTGAATTAATTAAAAAATTATGATAAAATTTACTTTTAAAAGAAGGACTTTCGAAAACGTATAACTGAAGAAGGAAATGGTATCGGTTATAAATTTTGAATAGGGAGTTAAGTGGGCTATATTGACCATAATTGGTTCTGGAAAATTGATTAATCATTTTCAAAATGATTAATCATTTTCAAAGTAATTAGGGCCTTTTAAAAAATTTAATAAAAATAATTAAAGCATTATAAAATTTTTTAATAAATTTAATTTTAAAAATGAATTAAAATTACGTTTTAATGAGTTTAATTAAAAAGCAAAAACAAATTGCCACTCTACCTTATTGTATATATTAAAGTTTTTTATTATTTTAAAACCCTTGTACGTTTTGACCATGACCATGTTAGGAAATTCTACTGGTTTGATGTATTAAAATGGTGGCAAACCTAGATTTGGTTTATAGAGGAACTTAAATTTGAATTGATCAGTTAGGAATCTATATACTTCTAAAAATTATTAATAATAATTTTTTTTTTCGATAGATTTTTCATAAGTGTTTGTTTAACATTCACCTGCGTGTTCAATATTATAATTTTGGAATATAATCAATCTAAATATTTATTCAAGATTTTTTTTTGTTTTTTTTTTTAAGGATACTTAAATCAATCGATAAAATTATTATAATAATTCATTTTTTTTCAAAAATATTTAAGAAAATTCTCTAACGAAAGAGGTCGGACCAAAAAATAAGAAAATTTTTATATAATTTAAATTTTAAAGGCAAAAAATAAAAAACCCAAAATAAAGAAACAAGTAAATTACATTAAATGCATTTGACAGTTTTTTAATCGATATTCTCGAAAATAATCTGTGGAGAGATATAATTTTATAAAACTGACAAAAAAAAAAGAAAAAGAAAAGGAACTTGGATAATAATTTAATTTTTCATTTTACTTAATTTTATAGCATTAAAATAAAAATTATCTTGAGAGTTTTGTTTTTATTTTAATTTTAATTTTTTTTTTTTTGCATTCAAGAAAGTTAAATTCAAAGTTAAATTAACATAAAACGAAATCAAATTAATAATTTTAATAAAGTTTATTTGAAATAAAAGTATCTTTAGCTACTCGCCGTATACCATTTAAGTAAGGTATGGATTTTTTGGTGACTTGAATAAAAGTTGCACGTTCTATTTAAACATACCTAGCGCTGAATGATGTCACTTAAAAAGTGCCATGCAACTTTAACAGTGACAGGATCTATCTACGCAGAAGACGCAAATAAAGTGGCGAGAAACTTTATTTACGTAGTTCGATACATTTTTATTGTTTCAAAAATTTAAATTTAAATTAACCACGTCTATCGGTCACCATCCGCGGTGCTGTTTACCTATTAATAAACATTTCCGTGTCAATATCTGCCCAGTTCTAACTGCATATCTTAATACTATAACCTTCGAACAAACTATAACCTTCGAATAAAAATATTCCCACATATGCTCCGTTTTACCTGTCCTGATATACTTATGCACATATATTAATAAATACATAATATTAATAAATATTTTGATTATTATATTAATAAATATTACATATATTAATAAATACATATATTAAAAATAAATGTATTAATAAATATTTTGATTTTTTTTTTTTTTTTATATAATATTTCTAATTTTATTTTAAAAAATTTTATTGAAAGTTCCGCGTTCACCTCAAATTTAAAATATTTGTAATTGGCGCAACTTTTTATTTTTTACTATATTTATACACGGCGCACTATAAAGTGACACACAACTTAAATAATAATTATTTGTGAACATTTTTTTTTTCATATACCTACATATAAAACCTTCAGAAAATGTTGCAATTTTGTACAAAAAAAAAACAGAACCTAAACAGAACATTATTGAAGTTTTTCTTTAAATTGAATATTATCTGTAAGAAATTTGGAAGCATTAACACCCTGAAGTCTGCACAATAGGGACCGTCTTTAAACATAATTTTCCACTCAGATAGTCTAAACAAGGCAACAATCGATCAATTAAATTGATAAAAAAAAATCGATCAATTTTAATTTTCTTTTTTGTTATCAAATTATCTTATCAGAACACTATGCTATGAATTTTTATTTTATTTTTCTTACAAAAACCATGAAGAATCTTTTTCTTTAAAGATTTTTATTTCTTGCATTTTCAATTTAATAAAATTAAATTAAGATTTTTTTTATTTGATAAAAAAATTCAAATTGGTAAAAAAAGAAGTTATTTTTTTTTTTTTTTGATAATATCATCAACGAATGAAAGATGATTGTAAAAGCAAAGAAAAATAATTTAATGTGAAAATATCGAAAGAAATTTCTTTAATTTTGTTTTCGTTTTTTTTTTTTTTGCCACAAAAATAAAGATTGCATTAATTTTATTTCATGCTATAAAATTTTCTCACATAATATTATTCTTCTTCGTTCTTAAAATAAGTAATAATAGGTTCAGGTATTTTTTTTATTATATTTTCTATGCATTTTCTACTAATGCATTCGTATTTATAATACGAGTATTTAATGTTATATATAGAGTTGAGTAGCCAGGAGATTTGTTCGACAAAAAAATCGATATTTTGGTATAATTTTTAACTCAAATATGTTTATTCTAAATTTTATTATTATTATTTTATTATTGTGTTAAGAATAAATAGATTTGAGTGGAAAATTTTTATTCAATACATTGATAATATTGTATCATTTTTAAATTGTTTAAAAATTTTTAATGGGCATACAATCGCAAATTTAGCTCGGTAAATGGTATATTACATGCGTCAATACACATGTAATTATTTAATTAAGTAAATTTTATTTACATTCTCCGTATTAGGTAAATTTTATTAACTTTCTTCATTTTGAACTTTTGTTTATTTTTTGCATTTCAACTGTATTGATTGCAACTACCTCTCACATGCACTTTAAAACAGTATACAAAACATGTTAATAAAATTTCTTATACAGCTCGTTGTGTATATACACAAAAACACATAGACACTTGTCAATGTTATATCACTCGATCTAACGGTCTTTGATATAGGTATTGACTCGTTTCTATGTGTTTTTGTGTATACACAACTCGTTGTAATAACAAATTTTCTTAACATGTATTGTAATCTACTATTTCTGAAATTTACTTGTATGAATTCTGCACCTCTTATAAATATTATTATTCAATTATATAATTTAACCATACTTATAATTTTGTCGTTGCGATGAAGGAACTTGTAAAACATTGTGCTTGAAAATACAAAAAAAAAAAAACAGGGTAAAATTAGAGAAAAAGCAAAACTATTCATAAACCCATTTTCAACAAAAATTTTAAGCTTTTTTATTCATCGCAGAGACCTAGGTCATCACTGGTAAATTTTTCGAGACATGGAATTAAAAATAAAAAAAAGGGTCTGCCCTAAAAAAATACACCTGCAAAATCAGAAATTTTTAACTCAATTTTAGTAATTTAAAAAATTAGAAGAAAAAAGAATAAAAAGAGCCGGTTGTAAACAAATATTTAAACAAGAAATTTCGTCGAAATATAAATTTTTGATATAAAATAATTTTAATAATTATTACATTTTTTTTTTATTATGTTAAAATTTTTATATTTAAAATATTATTTTGCTTACTTTCAATATGAAAATTTTTGTTTTGTCTGACGTCATAACAAACCTTGTTATTGTAATGTGTACGCCTCTCTAGAGTGACACTATTGTCAATTTCGGGTTGAGCTTTAAGTGGCGATAGCATATAAATAACAAAAAAATTCTTGGAGAATAATAAGTGTTTTCTAATTTGTGAAATACATATTTCAAAATATAAGTTTTTTTTCGTACTTCCTATAACCACTTCAACCACTATAGATATTTATTTTAATGTTCTTGTTAAAAATCATATAATTGGGTCACTTTTAGGATTTTTTACAAATATAGGACGGTACTCCCTCATTTCTTAATTTTTTGAGTTTTAGTTTTCATTTTTAATAACTACTAAATTTACTAAATTATGAATTATTTGGCTTTTCACATAAATAGTAAACGTATATAAATTTCTCACAAGGATCACGAAGTTAAATTCTTTATTTAGCTTTCCAATACCTGTTCATATAATGGTGCCACATTTTTTATTTATGTTAATGGAAATTCTTAGAAATAAAAAATCCGAAAATTGAAGAAAATTATATGTTTAGATATAAACATATTTTCCATATGCAATTGTATTACTAGCAGAGAAAGAACGAAATATATCTTACCGTATAGCAATTCACCGTATGGGCAATTCACCGTATGAGCAATTCACCGTTTGAGAATTTCACCGTTTTGGTTATGTATTGAGTATTTTTAAAATAAGTATGTTTATAATAAGTATGTTTATAGCACATCAAAACACAATATGCGATTAAAGTTATGAGTATTTCACCGTTTTGGTTATGTATTGAGAAGTTTGAATTTCTAAATTTGAGACGAGGCGGGCGGCTGGTCAGTGGTAAATCCCTCGCCAGCCGCAAATTCCACATTTCTTTAATTTTCTTTAAAAATGAAAGTGTTAATGAACTGAAATAGGTATAGAAACAAAATGTAATAATTTGTTTATTGAGGAATCAACTTGTTTTTTGTTGAAAAACAATTTTCCTAGTTAAAGGCAGGATGAACTATTTTATAAAAACTCCTCCGAATTATCGGAGTTATAAAAAATTGTTTTTGTTCATTAAATTTTATAATCATATACAATTTTTATTGCAGTCTATGGAGCCTTTGATATAGCAGTATGATATGGACAGCAAAGAACTTAATGACTTGATAAAAGATACTCATGGTTAAAACTATAAATGTAACAAAATATAAAATATATTAAATTGAATTATAAAATATTTTTTATTTATTAAATATTTTTCGAAATGTGTACACTAGCTCTAGTGCTCCAGGTACGACAAATGACGGTTGCAAACTTACCAAGGGTTAGGTTGCGAAAAAGGAGGATTTAATCCCTGAAGAACAGGCTTTGGCCGCATGGGTTAGGTTGCGAAAAGGAAGTTTTGATCCCTGAAGCCCCGCAGGGACACACGAAAAGACTTTGGATCACGTAGCCATAGCTTAGGTTGTGAAAAAAGAAGTTTCCGGGATTTTGTCCTTGCGGAATTCTAGTTTCCGGGAATTTATCCCTTGGTGATTTTGGTTTTGAGGATTTTGTCATTTCAGGATTTTAACATCCGGGATTTTAACTTCCGAGATTTTGTTTTCCAGGATTTTGGATCCCGGAATTGTATCTTCCGGGATTTTGTTTTCGGTCTTTTGTAGTTGAGATTTTGGCTTTCGGAATTTGACCCCAACCCGTAAAATATTTGTTTCTTAAAACATTTTCATAAAATAAATTCTGTTCATTTTATTAAGGGTTTGAGTTAAATTTTTGAGTTGTCAATTCAATTTAAAATTGAATAACACATTGTTAATATTTTGAAGCGTAAAAACTGTTTATTTAGTTTACATGTATAAAACGAAAAAATTGATATATGAAACAGTAAAATTATAATAAGACTACACATTCACTTTTCCATATGAAAATATAGCTTCCACTTTTGGTTACTAAATATTCAGTCGAA
Source organism: Hybos culiciformis (assembly GCA_964007475.1). NCBI lineage: Eukaryota > Metazoa > Arthropoda > Insecta > Diptera > Hybotidae > Hybos > Hybos culiciformis. The sequence continues at coordinate 63,385,487 of OZ023274.1, read as the reverse complement.
TATTTCGAATTATGATTTAAAAACAAACATAAAAACAAAATTTTACTTTAATTTGTGTTTAATATATATATGTATTAAAAAAAAATATATATATATATATATATATCGACCTATCCAAGGAAGATGTTGATAAGCCGACTTGTCAACTTATTACGGGAGTGTTGTAATACGTAAGCTAATAAATTTTCCTATCTGAATCAAAAACCGGTTTTTTTGTAACCAAAACTATTGCTGAAATAAGTTCAAAAACAACGTAATGCATTGTTAGTTTAACTCTGAAATCTACCTGCATAAAATTGATAAAAGCAGTTATCAATTTAATGCACGAACTTTTTTTTAATTCTTTCGGTTCTAGAGTTGTCAACATATTACAAAAACTTTCGGTGAGTTGTTAACAGTTTTACACTTACTTGTCAACCCGGAGTTGGATTTTATAAACTTTTTACTTGGACAAAAAATAATCCAATCGCTTATAAATAAAGTTGGCAACATTTTACATGGAGTGTGACAGCAAAAAAGGCGGGAATTACTTCATTATGTTTACAACTCGACATACCAATCTGTATTAATGAAAACAGTGCAGTGAATTAAGTTGTTTTTGTAGAAAACAGTACTTTTTAGTTTGAATAAAGAGTCAAGAAATAGTCTCCTAAACATGCTCAAGCTCTTTATCATATGCCGTGAGTTTCGTTGAAATCGAACCATAAAC
>OZ023274.1:63296931-63384578 GCA_964007475.1 Hybos culiciformis | reverse complement strand
TGTTTTCTATTTCTGTTTTCTATTTTTGCAGTTTTTTTTTGTTTTATTTTACAGAAAATAAACGGCCGTGAAAAATGCGACAAAAATTGTACGAAAAACAACTCTACCAGAAAATCACAAAACTATATTTGAATTTTATTTCTGTTATTTATCAAAAAAATAAAAAAATTCTTAGAAATAAATGAAATTAATTAAAAATTGTTTTGGAAATTAAAGAAATTCAAAATTTCACGTCACCAGCCCTGGAGAGTGGTATTTTAGCTTTATTTCTGCGTTTGAGATTTTTTATTATCTTTTTCCTTTACTTCAGAATCCAAGCAAATATGTTCAAGTTTTTTAAAGGCTCATTTGGGCCAAAAAACTCAAAATTTAAAAAATCCGCCTCACCTACCCTGGAGCCAGTTATATACTCTCTAACATATCAAAAAATCACTTTAGTCTAGATCAGCGGTCGGCAAACTTTTTTGGTCGTGGGTAAAGTTCGCTTAAGATGAGATTTTTTTAAACTTATAGTGGGTCAGTGGCAATTTTATATGAAAGCAATTTAAAAAAAAATAGTTAAATCAAAAGTTAATTTATTTATTATCTAAGGCTTACAAAAACAATTGCTGGGAAAACTTTCTATTTTATATGCAATTGTTGTAAACAAAAAATTTTTATATGCAATTGTTGTAAGCAAAAACTATATTCTTTGACTTTTTTGACTACTTCAAAATTTCGAAGCGGGTAACATGAAAAGATGGTTTGGGTCACCCTGTGACCCACGGGTCATAGTTTGCCGACCGCTGGTCTAGATTGTAGTAACCCTACAATCAAATCCAAACTAAGACCAATTTTTTGCAATTTTTCACATTGAGGGCTCTTAAGTTTATTTCTCTGAGTAATAAAAACAAGCAAAATTTACAAGCAAAATTTAAATATCCACTCACTTTAAGCAAATATTGTATTTTCGTTATATTGCTTAGAATTAGATGACAAAAAATTTTTGTTTTTTTCTCTTATCAATTTTTACTTTAATTCAAAGGAATATTGCTTATTTTGTTTTAAAAAATGATTGCGAGTTAGAATCAAATCTTCTTAATACACAATTTTTTGTGCATGTAGAAAAGTAAAAGTTGTTTGAATTGAGATTTGTGTTTTCTTATAGAACTTTTTAAATTTTGGTTGTTGGTGTAAATGTACAAATTTTTTTTCGTCAACTTATTTTATTTAAACACACACACACACACACACACACATACCCACACACACATACCCACACACACACATACCCACACACACACATACCCACACACACACACACACACACACACACACACACACACACACACACACACACAGGCACACACACACACACCCAAACACACACACACACACACAAACACACACACACAAACACACACACACAAACACACACACATATATATATATATATATATAATATTTATATATTATGTTAGACCCTTTTGGAAGTTCTCTATTAAATATAAAAAAACTAAAAAAATTATAAATGATTTTTTTTTCACAGTAAAATTATAATAATGAATAAAAATTAAGAAATTTCCGGTTCTTCAGAAGAAGATAAGGCAGAGGCGGCTCGTCAGAGGCGACTTAGGAGACAATGCCTCCTCAAAAGTTTCGATATAGCATACAAAAAATTAACCTCTACTTCATTCTATACAAAATGCTATACTTTAGTTCTATCAATAATATGTAGATGCATTCTTTATGCTTTCATAAATATTTTATTACACATAATTTATATTTTTCCATTATCCTTGTATTCTTTATTACCTTAAATTCATTATTCGAATATAGGCAAGCCTCTAAAAACATTTTATTTTGCTAAGCAACAACGAACGTGACAATAACTAAAAATAAAATTTGAGTTTGTTGCTTGTTTATTTTCACCACTATGAATATTTCTTGTATTCATGTAAAAATACTCCATATAGGCAAGCCTCTCAAAAAATTTTGTTTTTGGTTAAGCAATGTAATTAAAATATTCCATAAAACAATATTCCATAGAGGACAGCCTCTAAAAATATTTTGTTTTCGTTGAGAAACAAAGTGGCAATAACTAAAAATGTATAGAAATGCAGTTTGTTGCTTGTTTATTTTCTGCACTATGAATATTTTTTTTATTTGTATACAAATTTTCATATAGGCAAGCCTCTAGAAACATTTTATTTCTGTGCAGCAATAACCTGGCAACATCTAAAATATTATAGAAATGCAGTTTGTTAGAGGCAAACCTATTGCAACATTTGATGATTATTTTGTTTTTTTTTAGCGACTAAGAATATCGTTTTTTTCACAGTTCCCAAATTAGTTTTGAATTTCAGAAAATTTTGTTTTTTTTTAATGAATTTTCGGAAGTCTGTGAAATAAAAAATATTGTGACTAAAATATTCTAAATAAAAACATTTTTTAGTGTAGTTAAATTATTTTTGATAACAAATTGCACTACTCGAAATTTTTTTAGTTAGAATTCTTTTATTCTAAAAATTTTCGGGTAGTAGCATTAGCAATATTAATTGCAAAATTTTTTTTTAATTTAAAATTAGCTATTTCCTCTTTTGTATTTTCCGTTTTGAATGGTAAAATTGAATTCTGGTGTAAAAATTTTAACACAATAATCTTTATCTAAACTAACAGAGACCAATTTTATGTATATTTCCATAATAAAAAAATTAATAATTTTTTTCTTTCGAAAAAAATTATTTTAGCCTCCGGACTAAAAAAGGTCACCAGCTACCACTGAGATGAGGACACTCTTAACAAGTTTTAAAGAAGAAAGAAAAGTGTTCTCAAACAAATTCGGCAAATCTAAATGCCATGTCTTCCGTTGATAGTTGTATTAAAAATGAGATGGAAATATACGAAAATTATCCAAGGCTGGCAAAACAATAAAGTATTTTAGGATTTTGGGAGCAACATAAAATGCCCCAAATTCCTGCTACACAAGTAAGCTCAGAAAGAGCTTTTTCAGCGTTAAAATTTATATTATCACCACAAAGACACAATTTAAAAGAAGAAAACTTAAAAAATATTTTAATTATTAAGTAAAACGAAAATTTATTTGAAAAATAAATGGAAATTTTTTTTAAAAATAAATAAAAAATATACTTTCTTTTTTATTCTAAATGTTGAACCGAACTCGAACCCTGAATCGAACCTTAACTTTTTATTTTGATTAATTCGAACTAAATAAAGCAAATTCCACTCTAGGTTTTATTAAACGTTGGTCAAGAGAGTTTTGTGACCCATTTATTACTAGATTTCTTTTTACATCTCTTGTAAGACCATTGTTAGAATATGCCTCTCAAGTACGGTCACCCTTTTTTTCTGTCGACATCAATAGAGTCGAATCCGTCCAAAAAAATTTTCTTAGATTTGCATTGAGGCATCTTCCCTGGGAAGATAACTTAATCCTTCCACCGTATAGAGAGCGCTTAAATCTCATTAAGCTTGAATCTCTTCAAGACAGACGTGAATTTGCTGATGTTGTTTTCATTCATCAAATTATTATTGGTGAAATTATTTCTCCTTTTATTCTGGAGAAGATCAACTTTCGAGTTAATACCAGAAGCCTCCGTACTACTAACTTATTTGAAGTTGCTTACCATAGAACCGAATATGGATGCAATGATCCCATTTCTCGAATGCTTGCTTTTGCTAATAAAAATCATCATGTTTTTGACCTTAATATCTCTAAGGCATCCCTTAAAGCTGGTTTAAAGACTAATTCTTTTTTCTCTAATAACACTGGAAGACTTTAATTAATATTTACTCTTTCTTCTAATATTCACTCTCTTCCTTTAAATTTTTTTACTAGGAAAACTATTCTTTGTGTTATGTGTTATGTCACTAGTGATTTCGTTATTTATCAGAAACGAAACTTGTTCTTAGTGTTGAATGTTTTTTTTTTTTCTATAAGGCTTTTTTTTTCTGATGCTTGATTTAAGCATCGTTTGGTGGTTATATTAATTTTCAATTGCATGCTTCTTACCGAGCCCGCTCCTCTCATATTAGCATGTATGTGAGAGTGATGGTAAAGTTTTCATGGCAATTTATTGCCTTGAAGTGCAGTGGTGTTAAGATACACCCCCAACTCAACTAATATATTAAACCTCAACCCAATATTTGCAACGTTTCAGTCCCTGATATATTATATTTGATAAGCGGCTGACTCATCGCCTAGCAATTCATCGCGAAGCAATTCATCTCCAGTAATTCATCACTAACAATTCATCGCCAGAAGTTCAACAAATATTCAAAAACAAAAAAAAAAAAAACAAAAACATAAATGCATAAAACACGGTTAAACTGCAGTTTTCGTGTATCAGCCCGATGTGGATGAAACTTGCGGGTAGAGGCGGTGCACAAGCCCCCAAATCAAAGCATTTTTCTCGGTAATGCCCCATTTTGAAGATACATTTTTCGATTGCAAAAATTTTGTTTTCATACCGAAACATAAAAAAAGAAACAAAAAAAACATAAAACATGGACCGCCGACACAATTTTCCCTTAGGTTTGATTTTGTCCCATATACATATTATGTTAGACCCCTTTTGGAAGTTCTCTATTAAATATAAAAAAACTAAAAAAATTATAAATGATTTTTTTTTCCCAGTAAAATTATAATAATGAATAAAAATTAAGGGAATTAATAAATAAATAAATAAAGTTTTAAATCCAATTTTTTATCAACTATTTAAGAAGCTGTTTTACTAGTGTAACTTTAGTTTAAAAAAAAATTTCTTCGACTTTTAAACAAAATACCTAAACTTGAAAACATGAACTTATTGCTTATCTTATTATCAACTATGATGGTGATACAAGTTGTGATACAATTTGTAAGTAACCAACTCTAGATATACCTACAAAAAATGGGAATAGTTTTTTTTTAATTTATACTACACTTTATGCAAAATATACTCGGTCATTTCCATTTAAACAAACTACAATACTAAAAATAAACGACAATACTAACGTGTTTTAACTGGATTTTCTGTAGACCATTTAAAAGTTTCAGTATTTTTAAACCGAGTTCTTTAAAGTAGGTTTTTTAATATTACTCAACAAGAAATAATTACGAAACGGAATGAGATGAATGTACCACGAATTTTCGAATAATTTGCATCGTGTAAAATACATATTGCTTTTCAAAATCTGTGTTTTCAAACGAGAAGATTTTAAAAACTAATATGCCAATATATAAACGAATTAAATATGCAACTTATTTATGTGGAATTTAAATAGAAGTGGAGCACAATATCTTAAGGAAACTGTACAAACGCGTTTTTTATTTAGGTTCCTAAAATTCTTATTTATAGTGGACTTTCCTTAAAAATAAAAGAGTAAATAAACTGAAACAAGTAGAAACATAATGTAATAATTTGTTAATTAAGGAATCAACTTGTTTCTTGTTGAGAATTAATTTTATCGTCGGAGTTTTAAAAAAATTGTTTTTGTTCATTAAATTTTCTAATCATATACAATTTTTATTACAGTCTAAGGAGCAACCTGAAAAACTTGACTATAGAAATTATTATGGTTAAAACTAAAAATGTAATCAAATATAAACTATATTAAATTGAATCATAAAAAGTTTTTTATTCATTAAATATATTTCGAAAAGAGTACCTCTAGGTACGACAAATAATGGTTGGTTGGTTGCAAACTTACCGTTAAGAAGATTTATTTCTATTAGTTTTTTCATGTCTGGAACTCTTTAAAATATAACTTACTGAAAATTTTAAGATATTGAAGACAAACTGATGTGTTTTGCAAACAAAAAAATCACACCGTTTTTAAAGGCCTGGACGTTTATCTATAAAATAAAGAATATAAAAAGCCGATGAAACTAATTCAAGCAAAGAAAAGAAAGACCTGAATTGGTAATATGGATACAATATATTATTTAGGTCCAATTCGGATTCCAATGAATTTTATTATGTAACATAAAATTTATTTCGAAATCTTGATTCAAACTAATAAAACATTGGCTTGGGAAAACAAATTACCCAAAAACATTACATTTTAAATTCAGGCGCAATAAAAATTTTAAAAGTTCTAAGGTCTAATGAGGATTCTCGAGGTTCATTCAACCATTTCGCTGTCTAATGTAAAAGCTTGGAAATTCAATTATTGAAAATAGTTTGCTTTTTAGTTTGACGATGAATTGCTGGCGATCCATGTTTTATGTTTTTTTTGTTTCTTTTTTTATGTTTCGGTATGAAAACAAAATTTTTGCAATCGAAAAATGTATCTTCAAAATGGGGCATTACCGAGAAAAATGCTTTGATTTGGGGGCTTGTGCACCGCCTCTACCCCCTCAGCAAGTTTCATCCACATCGGGCTGATACACGAACCGTGTTTTATGCATTTATGTTTTTTTTTTTTTTTTTTTGTTTTTGAATATTTGTTGAACTTCTGGCGATGAATTGTTAGTGATGAATTACTGGAGATGAATTGCTTCGCGATGAATTGCTAGGCGATGAGTCAGCCGCTTATCAAATATAATATATCAGGGACTGAAACGTTGCAAATATTGGGTTGAGGTTTAAGTTCGAATTAATCAAAATAAAAAGTTAAGGTTCGATTCAGGGTTCGAGTTCGGTTCAACATTTAGAATAAAAAAAAAAGTATATTTTTTATTTATTTTTAAAAAAATTTTCCATTTATTTTTCAAATAAATTTTCGTTTAACTTAATAATTAAAATATTTTTTAAGTTTTATATCTTTTAAATTGTGTCTTTGTGGTGATAATATAAATTTTAAAGCTGAAAAAGCACTTTCTGAGCTTACTTGTGTAGCAGGAATTTGGGGCATTTTATGTTGCTCCCAAAATCCTAAAATACCTTTTGCCAGCCTTGGATAATTTTCGTATATTTCCATCTCATTTTTAATAGCACTAGAAGAGATGGCATTTAGATTTGCCGAATTTGTTTGAGAACACTTTTCTTTCTTCTTTAAAACTTGTTAAGAGTGTCCTCATCTCAGTGGTAGCTGGTGACCTTTTTTAGTCCGGAGGCTAAAATAATTTTTTTCGAAAGAAAAAAATTATTAATTTTTTTATTATGGAAATATACATAAAATTGGTCTCTGTTAGTTTAGATAAAGATTATTGTGTTAAAATTTTTACACCAGAATTCACGTTTTACCATTCAAAACGGAAAATACAAAAGGGGAAATAGCTAATTTTAAATTAAAAAAAAATTTTGCAATTAATATTGCTAATGCTACTACCCGAAAATTTTTAGAATAAAAGAATTCTAACTAAAAAAATTTCGAGTAGTGCAATTTGTTATCAAAAATAATTTAACTACACTAAAAAATGTTTTTATTTAGAATATTTTAGTCACAATATTTTTTATTTCACGGACTTCCGAAAATTCATTAAAAAAAAACAAAATTTTCTGAAATTCAAAACTAATTTGGGAACTGTGAAAAAAAACGATATTCTTAGTCGCTAAAAAAAAACAAAATAATCATCAAATGTTGCAATAGTTTTGCCTCTAACAAACTGCATTTCTATAATATTTTAGATGTTGCCAGGTTATTGCTGCACAGAAATAAAATGTTTCTAGAGGCGTGCCTAAATGAAAATTTGTATACAAATAAAAAAAATATTCATAGTGCAGAAAATAAACAAGCAACAAACTGCATTTCTATACATTTTTAGTTATTGCCACTTTGTTTCTCAACGAAAACAAAATATTTTTAGAGGCTGTCCTCTATGGAATATTGTTTTATGGAATATTTTAATTACATTGCTTAACCAAAAACAAAATTTTTTGAGAGGCTTGCCTATATGGAGTATTTTTACATGAATACAAGAAATATTCATAGTGGTGAAAATAAACAAGCAACAAACTCAAATTTTATTTTTAGTTATTGTCACGTTCGTTGTTGCTTAGCAAAATAAAATGTTTTTAGAGGCTTGCCTATATTCGAATAATGAATTTAAGGTAATAAAGAATACAAGGATAATGGAAAAATATAAATTATGTGTAATAAAATATTTATGAAAGCATAAAGAATGCATCTACATATTATTGATAGAACTAAAGTATAGCATTTTGTATAGAATGAAGTAGAGGTTAATTTTTTGTATGCTATAACGAAACTTTTGAGGAGGCATGGTCTCCTAAGTCTCCTCTGACGAGTCGGCTCTGCCCTATCTTCTTCTGAAGAACCGGAAATTTCTGTCCTCATAAAATTATTTTCTCTCTCCTTTTGTAAATTTTTGAGAATTTTTTATTGTTTTTAAAATTTGGCTCTTAGCATTGCAAATATCTTAGCGACTTAGCATTAATCTAAATCTGCTATCTAGATATACTGCTGCCATCAAACATTGACTATTATATTATTATATTATAATATCTTAGCGACTTAGCATTAATCTAAATCTGCTATCTAGATATACTGCTGCCATCAAACATTGACTATTATATTAATAAATTTATTTTCTCTTTTAATAATATTCGAATATAATTCTTCCGATAATGTTTTTGTTTCGTAATTTTTTGTCAGCTCTAATTTATAACTTAGCCAGATTCCATTAAAAATCACCTCATTCATTTGTTCTTCCTGTAGTTTAAGCGTGCAAAAACTGTTGTGGGACTTCTAACACAAATTGTTCCAGAATCAACTTCATAAAATCAAAAATTATTTTTTTATCAAGTATCTTTTTAAATAAAAGAAAATCGAGTAATATTTTTTAGATATATCAATCTAAAATAAAAATTAGAATAGAATTATTAATTATAGAAAATAGATAGAATTTAAATAAAATAAATATTTAATTAAACAAACGAATTTCTATATTGGTGACCCCGACGAAGAATTAGTAAGGGAATTATAACGATGTCAATTCCTGAACAACAAGCAGAACAACTGGAGACGAGGAGGGAAGTAGCACGAGTAGCCATTAAGGTTCCACCATTTTGGAAGGCGAACCCTAAGCTATGGTTCAAGCAGTTGGATAGCCAGTTCTTTAACGCTGGTATTACACAAGATACTACAAAGTATCATACTCTAGTTGGTTCAGTAGAGAGTAGCATACTGAACTCCATCAGTCACATTATCGAAAATCCTCCAGCCCAGGACATGTACGAGACATTGAAGAAGGCCATGCTGGAAGAATTTGTAGACTCGGAGGAAAAACGATTACGACAACTACTTGAAGACGTCAACATAGGGGATAAGAAACCATCAATACTATTGAGAGAAATGAAACAACTTTCATCAGGAAGACTATCCGATGACATACTTAAGTCATTGTGGTTCCAACGACTTCCATCCTCAATTAAAATAATACTATCAGCAAGTTCAGATGAACTTGACAAACTTGCAGTTATGGCTGATAAAATAAATGACCAGTTAGATCAACCCATGGTGCAACAGATTTCAAACAAGACGCAAGATTCCAGTGAACGATTTAGTAGGATTGAACAACAAGTTGAGCAAGTTTTAAAACAACTTGATATGATTAATAAGAAGAATTTTAACAAGACATCTCGATCGAGATCATCCTCAAGAGTAAAAGAACATAAGAACTGCTGGTATCACTGGAAGTTCGGAGACAAAGCAACGAAGTGTCGAGCTCCATGTGAATTTTCAAAAAACTAAAATCAGCCTCTATCGTGACGACAGATGGAGGCGTGCAAGAAGTATGTCGTATTTTCATACAAGAAGAGAAAACCAAAGAAAAATTTCTCATCGATACTGGAGCTGATATATCAGTTTTTCCTGCAACGAAACAACAAAAGAAAGGGATTCCAAACACTTTAGAACTTCAAGCAGCTAATAATTCGACAATTTTAACTTTCGGAAAATTAAAATTAAATCTGAATCTTGGCTTCCGAAGAATGTTTTCCTGGACTTTCATCATAGCAGATGTCACAAAACCCATCATTGGAGCAGACTTCCTAGCACACTATGACTTATTGGTTGATGTAAAAAACCGAAGAATAGTCGATAAAACTACGAATTTGACCACTATCGCTTCACTCAATGTTAAAGATAGTACTTTATTTGCAAAAGGTCTAACTATTTCACACGCTCCATGGTTTAAGCGGATTCTTCCCGAAATGAAAAATTTAATACAACCAAATATTAGTCTCCCAAAAGTTAAACATGCAGTAACACATTGTATTGAAACATTAGGACCACCAGTATTTTGCAAACCACGCAGATTATCACCTGAAAAGCTGAAAATAGTTGAAAAAGAATTTCAGTATATGATGGAATTGGGAATTTGTCGTCCATCTAAAAGCAGTTGGGCAAGTGCACTTCACATGGTTCGAAAAAGTAACAATGAATGGCGTCCATGTGGAGACTACCGCAAATTGAATAGTGTTACGGTACCCGATAGATATCCTGTTCCGCATATTCACGACTTCAGTAGTTTTCTTCATGGGAAGAATATTTTCACAAAACTCGATATGGTCAAAGGCTATTTTCAAATCCCAGTAGAAGAAAAGGATATTCAAAAGACGGCAATAATAACGCCGATTGGATTGTTCGAATTTACTAGGATGACCTTCGGTTTGTGTAATGCAGCACAAACATTCCAACGTTTTATGAACGAGGTACTGAGAGGATTTGATTTATGCTACGCGTACATTGACGATATTTTAATTGCATCAAAAGATGAAGAAGAACATGAAAAAAACTTACGATTGCTATTTCAAAGACTTGAACAATATGGTTTAACGATAAATATTGAGAAATGTGAATTCGGAAAACAAGAACTTTGTTTTTTAGGATATTTGATCACACCCAGAGGAATTAAACCTAATCCATCTAGAGTTCAAACAATAATTGATTACAAACTACCGGAGACAATTTATGATTTGAGTAAGTTCCTTGGTCTCATAAATTTTTATAGAAGATTTATACCAGGAGCAGCACAAGCTCAAGCGATCTTGCATGCAGTGAAAAAAGGTCAACGAAAAAAAGACAAACGAAAAGTACTCTGGTCAGAAGAGTTACGAAATGCTTTTGAAGAATGCAAGATGCAGTTAGCGAATGCAACATTGTTAGCTTATCCTGTCGAAGAGTGCCCATTATCTTTGTGGAAAACGCTTCAGATTATGGCATGGGTGGTGTTGTTCAACAGTTCGTTGATGGTAGTTGGCAACCACTTGGTTATTTTTCGAAGAAATTTTCTGAAACACAAACTCGATATAGTACTTACGACAGAGAGTTACAAGCAATTTATTACGCATTAAAACATTTTATACATTTTTTAGAAGGAAGACGTTTTACGATTTATACTGATCATAAACCGATTACATTTGCATTCCTCCAACGCCCTGAAAAAGCTTCACCACGTCAACTTCGTCAGTTAGACTTTATTGGTCAACATTCAACTGATATTTGATATGTAAAAGGTGAAGAAAACATTACAGCTGATGTATTATCACGTATTCAAGAAATTGAAATACCATCGTCATTGGATTACGAAGCACTTGCGAAAGATCAAGAGATAGATGAAGAATTAACATCGTTGTTAAAATTATCCAATCTCAATTTAGTTTTCAAAAAATTTCCTATATCCAATTCGAAAAACGAACTGTATTGTGATGTATCTACCAAGATAATTCGACCATATATAACGACTAAATTTCGGCAACATGTATTTCACATGATACACAAATTAACTCACCCTGGTATACGTAGATCGGTACGAATGATAACCGAACGTTTTTTCTGGCCGTCTATTAATAAAGATATTTCTCGATGGACGAAAGAATGTCTTGAATGTCAAGCATCAAAAGTTTCAAAACATACGAAAGCAACAATTGGAATGAATCCTATTCCCGAAAACAGATTTGAGTCGGTTAGTATTGATATTGTTGGACCTTTACCTCCAAACAAAGGATTCAAGTATTGTCTAACATGTATTGATCGATTTACGAGGTGGCCTGAAGCGATTCCAATTGAAGACATCACTGCAGAGTCAGTTGCAAACGGTTTCTTACACGGTTGGATTTCGAGATTCGGAGTACCACAAAAAATAACAACAGATCAAGGAAGGCAGTTCGAATCTTCTTTGTTTAGAGAATTTTCAAGAATATTAAGTACGAAGATTATACATACCACTGCATACCATCCACAGGCAAATGGACAAATTGAAAGATGGCATCGCACGTTGAAGGCAGCCATGAAATGCAAAACAGACGTTAAATGGGTTGAGTCATTACCATTAATTTTGTTAGGTCTTCGATGCAGTGTAAATAAAGATGTAGGATCATCACCCGTAGAGATGGCGTATGGAAAAACACTCCAATTACCAGGCCAATTTTTTCATAAAAATGATGTCAAAATTGATAGTGAATGGGTGAAAAGTTTTTGTGAAAGAATGAACAATCTACGTGCTTCGCAAGTTCAACGTCATGGTAATACTAATGAATTTGTTCCAAAAAATCTGATGCATTGTACACACGTGTTTTTAAGAAATGATGCTGTAAAGACACCTTTGCAGAGACCATATACTGGACCGTATGCTGTTATAAACAGATTTGACAAAACATTTATAATTAAAGTTAAAAATATTGAGAAGACAGTTTCGATTGATCGATTAAAGCCAGCATATCTGACTTCAGATAATGAATCACATGACTTTTTATTTAAAGAAGACAAAAAATCAACAATAACGTTAAGATCTGGTAAAAAAGTGCAATTTAACTTATCTTAAACACTTGAAGGGGAGTATATGTGGGACTTCTAATACAAATTGTTCCAGAATCAACTTCATAAAATCAAAAATTATTTTTTTATCAAGTATCTTTAAAGATAAAAGAAAATCGAGTAATATTTTTTAGATATATCAATCTAAAATAAAAATTAGAATAGAATTATTAATTATAGAAAATAGATAGAATTTAAATAAAATAAATATTTAATTAAACAAACGAATTTCTATACTGTCTTTCATAATTAATTCAGCAATCATTAAATCCGAACAAAAGCTTCTGTATTTAATAGGACTTTTATCATATCGTAAGTGGAATTCCTAGTACGGTTTTTTTTTATGTTTATCTTTTAAGCTAAAGAAAAAATATTCGGTGTTCGTAATGTTTTGCAAATAGCTCCGCATTCATCTAGTGTTCTCTTAAAAGCTTGACTAGATGTAGCAATTGGACACTATTAGCATCACATCGGAAATGAATAATATTTGGGTGCAAAATATGCTAATATTTCTGCTCCTTCCTGTTCAATATTAGATAGAGCGTTTTCTTCCGTTATGTCAAATTCATCGTCCGTTTCAAAGTTTTCATAATAGTCTTTTAATAATTCAGCAGCTTTAATCATATTTTTCCCGTTACCTGACTTAATTGAATAAATTTGCTGCAATTTGATGTCATAACAATTAAGAACATTGATGATAATATTTTTTATGTAGACTCCTGTTTGGCGATTTTGAGCCTCATGCATGTCCAAAGTTCGTAGTTTTCTTTTTCCGTCAAAAATATATGAAGCAGTTATTCCTACAATGCATCTACCAAGGCGAGAAGCAGAATCAATCTTGACTGCAATTATTTTTTGGACATTTCCAGTTTAATTTTATTATTAATGTTCATTGCTTTGTCGTTAACAAAATCAATTACATTATGACTATTAACTGATATTTTTAGTGTATTCATAATCGGATCGATTATTACTGTCATGCCAGAAAATGTGAAAGGACGGCCAGTAACGGTTTCTAACTTTACGGTTTCTAACTTTGAATCAATGAAACCTTTTGTGCACATTTTTGTCTTGATTACATTCAAATACTGTTCAATCGTATTTTCTTCTTTTGCGGCTCTTTTATTGGGAATCTGGCTGGTTTTTAGATTTTGACGCCTGATTTTGAGCTTCTTTATATAATTCAAGATTTGCCGGCCAAGATTTGCCGTATGTTTACCTTTCATTTCATATTTGCATTATGAGCGTATAGAAACATTCTATACGCATATACAAATACATCATACACAATTTTTCATGAATATCGTAGCCATTTATGGACTAGAAAAATCAACAAGCTTAATAGTAAAATTTAAGTAAGTATGTACTTACTTTACTCAAAATGAGTTTAGAATTAAATTTAATTTAAAATTTAACAAACAATAAAAAACACGTTCAATTTGTAGCAAATAAAATCAAAATATGTAATAATAAAAAAATTAACGCTACCATTAACGAAAACGGAAACTTTACTATTCTTCATCTTTTTTGTTTTTATGCGCAAAAATATACCGTTCGAACACGTTAGTATTGTTTTAAAATATTTGTTTTGTTGTAATATTTGTTTTGTAATTTTAATAAACTGTGCACAGCCAGGGCTGGATTTACCCCAAGGCTAAGAAGGCTGCAGCCTAGGGCCCCTTTGAGTTGCGGGCCCCCAAATTCAACTGTTTTATTATTTTAATTTAAAAATTAAAATTTTTACTTTAAAAAGTTATTTTTGAAAGTAAAATATTCTCGAAAGCACAATTCTTTTTATATTTATTTAAAAAAAATTTTTGTTGACTTTCAAATTTTATTAACCGTTTTCAAACAAAACATTGAATTTAAATCGTTGCTTCAGCTTACCGATTGAAATCAGCCGAAAGTGTTCGTTTAGTTGAGGCATACCCCGATGATTTAGAAATTAAATCGTTGCTTCAGCTTACCGATTGAAATCAGCCGAAAGTGTTCCTTTAGTTCAAGCGTACCTCGATGATTTAGAAATAGAATTTGTAGACGAATTTTTACAGTTTTCTTCTACGATAAATACCGAAAAAGATCCTAAAGTTGTGGACTTCATTTGGATAAGTACGTTGTGTTGGGACCATATCCAAACGTTAGAATCGTTTTAGTAATATATTTTACTATCCCAGCGACCAACTGTGAGGGTGAAAGATCATTTTCAACATTATCACGTGTTAAAAATCATATAAGAAGTTGCACTGGATAAGACCGACTAAATGCTTTATCGTTAATAATGGCTATAAAATCCGAACTACTACGCGAAATGGATTTTGATTCCATTGTTGAAGATTTTGCAGAAAAAAATCTAGGAGAAAATGTTTCTAATCTAAATTATTTTTTTTGATGTATGAATTGTACTTCATGTTTTTATTTTATATATGAATAAACTTAATATTATTTTCTCTTATATTAACCATATAACAGCAGAAAGCAAATTAACCTTTTTGTTTAATAAAAATTTATGTAAGTGCCCCATACAATTTTAGCCTTGGGCCCCCTCAAAAGTAAATCCGGCTCTGTGCACATCGGAATTTTTTTAGCATAATTTTAAACCAAACCTACTTGAGTTTTTGGTGCGTTTCGGATTAGGATTCGGATTCGGATTCACTGTTTATAAAAACAGTGAACCTAATTCCATTTGGTTTCAGGTTGGAGTTCGGTTTCAGTTCCTCTAATATATAAATATTCCTACGCCTAATTTGAATGTTGAAGAATCATAAAAAAACACGGCTTTGCCTAAATTATTATTTTTTTTAAAACTATACCTGTTTATAATAAAACTATACCAAATTATAATAAATTGAAATCTCACCAATTTGAAAATTAAGATTGAATATTGAATACAGTTGTATTCAAATTTGATATTTTAAATTGGGAAATAATATGTTTAGAATTTGGATATGAAATACAAAACAGTACTAATAGTCCTCAAGTTTATTATAGAAAACAACATATTAAATTAGTTTAGTAATGTGTTTAAAAATTATGGTCTATCATTGAAAATTGTTAAAGGAAATTATAATATTTTCAAAGTTTCATATCATAGCCCGCCTCATTAGTAACCCTGTGTTTGTGCACCTGTAGCACCTGCCTTGTTACGGCACTGAATACTACTATTAACGAAATCCCTTTATGAATTATGAGAATAAATTCATTTTTACCGCTTCCTATCTTTAATTTTTCATTTAAAAATTTTGTTCCTTTTTAAATAAAAGTTTAATTAATAATTCTAAAAACACCCATCACAGGAACAACACTTTTCAGATTTTTTTGTCTCTTCCAAACAACTCAATGAATTTTTTTGCCAGTAGGATAATAACAAATTCTTAATTTTTAATTATTATTGATATTGTTCATCATTTATTTTTTCTATGTATTAGTATTTTGTGTTAGCAGTGCAAATGCACTGTTTTTTTTGTCAGTATAAAAAAAAAACGGCGCAGTGAAATAAGGCCGCGGGAAATAAGGCCGCGATAGGTTTTTTGTTGCGGTCTTATTTCATTTTGAAAAATGAAATAAGGCCGCGAAAAAATCCTCGCGGTCTTATTTCATTTTGAAAAATGAAATAAGACCGCATAAAATTCCTCGCGGCCTTATTTCGTTTTGAAAAATGAAATAAGACCGCGACAAAAAAAAAAATTAATCGGAGGGCTGATTTCATTTTGAAAAATGAAATAAGGCCGCGAGGATTTTTTCGCGGCCTTATTTCATTTTGAAAAACGAAATAAGGCCGCGTAATCTTGTGAGGTGAGCACACAGGGCAGAGGGCAGCAGGGCGGCGGGCGGGCGGTTGGTCAGTGGGATTTGCGGCTAGCGCCGCAAATCCCACTGACCAACCGCCCGCCCGCCGCCCTGCTGCCCCCTGCCCTGTGTGCTCACCTCACAAGATTACGCGGCCTTATTTCGTTTATAAAAATGAAATTAGCCCTCCGAATAATTGTTTTTTTTTGTCGCGGCCTTATTTCATTTTTCAAAACGGAATAAGGCCGCGAGGAATTTTTTGCGGTCTTATTTCATTTTTCAAAATGAAATAAGACCGCGACGATTTTGTCGCGGCCTTATTTCATTTTGAAAAACGAAATAAGGCCGCGAAAAAATCTTCGCGGCCTTATTTCATTTTTCAAAATGAAATAAGACCGCAACAAAAAAACGTCGCGGCCTTATTTCCTGCGGCCTTATTTCCATCCCCCAAAAAAAACAAAATAGAGAAATTTTATGTTCTCTATATTTTTGGGATATCAATAATTATTAAAAAAAAAACAAAAAATTAAATTTGTATAGGACCAAAATTTCTAGATATGCATATTTTTTGGCATATAACAATGGAAAAACTAGAAAAATGTTTAAAGATATGAATAATAAAAAATATCATTATTTGGTATACCTATATGTATATACATTATTTGATTTCAATTGAAGAAATATAAAAAAAAACATACCTATTTGTATAACTTTCAAAAAAAAATTTTTTGAAATAAATTCATGATATTGAAATTTAATATCGCAGTTTAATGTTTCACGGTTAAAAAAAGAAAAACATGGCTCAATTAATAACTGTGATTATCTTGGTTCTATTTGAATTGGATCACTTTTGGTGTGCTGCTGTCGACCATTGTTTACATAGTGTTAAAATTTGAAAATATTTTTATGTAAAATAAAACAATATGCAAATTGAAATTCTGTGTTACGGTAACATATTTTTACAAAAAAAAACATTAAAAATAAATAATCAAAAAATTAAAACGTATTACGTAATCTGTTTTTGTTTATACAAAACGCACATAATACATACAATATTACAATATAGAATATATAAATATATATATATATATAAATTTTTGATATTATAATTCAAAAAGACAATATTTATTTTATGCCTTATTAATAAACCAATTTAAATAAAATTAGGGGGGATTTTCTTAAGTTATTTTTTCATTAGGGGATAAAAATGCGAAAAAAATTGCTATTAATCATTTTGCCCGAAATAAATTTTAAATTTTACGACACAATAATCTTTTCTAAATCATTTTCTGAAATAACGCTTTTAATACTTAAATAACATAATTTTATATTTTTTTTGTTTTGATTTTTATTTTATGCATATTTCTTTCAATTTTGGCGCGAACGGGTCAGTAAGACCATTGAGTAATATTTATAAAAGGGTCAGAAATCATACAAGTAAATTTCAGAATTTTTTTTTTCAAATAACTCAAAAATGATGACAATATTTTCAATGTATTGAATAAAAATTTCATACTCAAATGTGTTTATTCTTAATACAATAATAAAAATAATAAAATTAAGAATAAACACATTTAAGCTAAAAAATTTTACTCAATACATTGAAAATATTGTCATAATTTTTGAGTTATTTAGAAAAAAATTTACTTGCATAAATTCTGTCCCTCTTATAAATATTATTACTCAATGGTAAGACTTAATCCTGTTAAAAAAAAAGAAATACGAAAATATTTTAGGAAAAAATATTTTTATTTCGATTGGAATATCAGAAAAATGTAAAAGTTATATAGAAGTAAAAAAAGTTATTACTTTAAAAGTTATTAGAAGTAAAGACAGTCTTAGAAATAAAAAAATTTTAAATAATCGTCAACGAGAATTCCATAATTCACCTTAACGTTTCTAAAATGTAAATTCGTCTACCAAATACCAAATTTGCTAACATAATTGTCAGCTTTTTTACATTTTACAAACTTTTTTGGCATATGCAAATGCAGATTAACATTATTATCTCAACTCTTAAACATCTGCTTCTTCTACTTATTTCTTTTATTTGCCATTTTTATATAATATGAATTTCTAAAAAAAAACTTTAATTTTATTTTGGCATTGATTTCACATACTTATTTATGTCATTTGATGTAAACAACATTAGCATAAGATTATTATGACAACTAAAATCCATAACATCATAATTGATGATTTTTTTATGCAATGAAATAACAATTTAACATTAGGTATACATTGTATTATATAAATATATACATGAAAAAAAAATTCGTTGGGAAATTAGCTGTATAAGAACTGACTATAAAGTTATAACTAAAACTGCAATATTTTCTGATAGTGCTGAAAATTCATCCAAAAATATATAGCAAATGAATTGTAGCAAAATTTGCTACTCGAAAATTATAATTTTAACAACAATTTATTTATTTATTTAATATTTCATTATTTTACAATTTCATACATATAGAGTTTTAGATTTTACCTAGCCTTTACAACTAAGAATTCAGCTTTAATGTTATATAATTATTTTTCTTGTTTATAATATGATATATTTTTAGGAAAATTTAAAAACCTGATAAATGTTTTAATTATAATTTTTATTGTTTTTTTTTCTAGTGGAAAAATAAATAACAAAATACATTTTTTTTATACAATTCAAGTTTCTCAAATTTTTATGACAATTGAAAAGATATATTAAAAAGTAAAACTATTAGCTATTTTTCCTTGCTATAACGTCAATCACTAGTTCGATTTGAACTGTAACACGTACCAAGCAAAGCAGCTATCGGTTTTTCTCTGCATATATTATAAAATTTAACTGATATTGTTGTTATTGTCTAATAGTGTAAATGTCAATAATCTTATTAAGTATAATCTTTTAAATATTTTTTTTAAGGACAATATAAGCATCATTCAAATCACACTGTTGTTAATTTTTTATTTTTTTTAAATTAACCACTTGGAATTATTTTTATAATAATGTTGAGATCAAAATATAATGGAAATTCGAATAAAAAACACAAAAAAAAAAAAATTCAAAATGTAATCAGATTTAATTTTCTTTGAATAATAATGAGGGCAATATTATATAAAAAAAAAAAAATTTATGGAAAATTTTCTTCAATGTCCTTTGATTTTATTTTCTAGTACAAAAAAATATTATTCTCTTTATAAGGGTCAAAATCTTTATTATCAGCGAATTATTTTCTACGATGAGTATCAAAATCACAGTGCATTGCGATAATTTTATCGAATTGTTGAAAATTGTAACTAATTTTTGTGAAACGAAGACAAAATATAATGTGAATTGAAACGAAAAGTGTCGTACCATAAGCATAAATTTGAAACAAAATAGAAAACAACCATCTTTGTAGTCGAGCTCGCACTTATATTTGAACTGCGACCTAACTTTGAAAATATTATGTTCAACAAATTAAAGTTGAAAAGATTTTAATATATAACAATCTGAATTAATTTTACCTTTCATCCTATATTGAATAACGATTTTTATTTAATTTTTTTGTTGCGCCTGAAGAGGACACTAACTTTTTTTGTTTATCTTCGCTAGATCGGAAAAATACCATTTAAATTACTAATTCAATACAATAAAGAATTCTCATAGAAAATTTGGTTTTTTTTGTTTTTTTTTTTATTTATTTTTATTTCTTCAAGCAATATATTATTGAGCAAATAATAATAATAATGTTAGAAAAAGACAAAGTATGTATTAATAATAAAAAAAGTTGTGTTTTATAACTTTTTTATCGCACTGTAAATCAATATTTTTTAAAGAAATTCCATTTTATCAAAATGAAATACTACAAAAAAAAAAAATGATTTTGATAGCTTTATTTAGGTACCTAATCTTTTGTTAAACTTTTTTGTTTTTTTTTTCAAAAATAAAAAAAATGTCATCTTAGTAATTTCCCAAACATTTTTTGTGTTTTTTTTTTTATCATCGATTGATTCTATATTTATTTGATGTAATCACAATGTAAGGAATGGTATAGTTTAAATTGTGTGGACCGTGAATAATTTTATCTGAAAAATTTCAGTTCAAATTGAAATTAAAATCTAAATTAGAAAAATCACAATCCGAACCTTATACTTGTCGTTATTATTAAGATTTTATGATTAAACCAACAAACACCTCTACATAAATATTTTTTTTTTGCTAAAATATTGAACAATTTTGTTAAGTTTTATCTTTTTCAAAAAAAAATTTGTTCTACTTAATGAGAATATAGTAATTTTGAAAAACTTGCTCACACTGCTCGAAGGATTTTTATTTTCTACTCATTTTGACAGCAAAACAAAACAATATAATTTTTAATTTTTTCTTTTGTGATTTTTATTCAATTTATTTAGATAAGTAAAAAAATAGAATTGGAAAGAAGAGGAATTTTTTTTTTTTTTAAATCAAATAATTAATTCTAAATTAATAACCAAATTAAGAAAGAAAACCGCTTTGAAAATTTTCTTTGTACAATATTAAAATTTTTTTTTTGTATAACCACGAAAAAATCTATAAAAAGAATTACAAAAACGATAGTAAGTATGTAATTTTCGTGTTTTTTTTTCTGGGAATACACGAATTTTTTTTTTAATTAAAAAAGACGACATTCAGATCAAAAACGACGCCCTATTAAGACTCAAATAAATAGAAGCCTTTGAAAGGTGTTAGAGTTGTTCTTTAGACAAATTTAAAACAGCAAACCACAGTAAAAATATTGAGCAATAAAATTGGAAAATTGAGCGATAACTATATACTTGGCTAGGTTATGCATGCATTTAGATAGAATCCCAAACTGCTTTACGCAGTTTCCGGATAACTAAAGTGAAACACACCATCTCATCTCATCTCATCCAAAAAACCGAAAAAAAAAAATTAATTTTGCTTAAAAATCATGAATATAAAATATAAAATTTTAAATTTAAGGAGAATATATATTTAATAAAGACTATAGCCGGATCGCTGGGCTGCACTATATTTTATTCCTTTTTATATTTTAACCAAAAATATTTTAGTTCAGTGTCAATTAGTTTTCTCATCCATTGCGCCTTTTCATTCATGAAAGTATAATAGTATATGAGAAAAGGAAAGATAACTTGAAAATAAATAGATTTTCTTTATTATTATGTTTCTTTTGGAAAAAAAAAATACTGCATGTGAAAAGTATATAAAAGAGGAAAATTCTCTATAGAGACTCTCAGAAGTTTTTATTATTCATTGGTTTATTATTTTTAAATGGAAAATCTTTATGTTATATACGTTTTTGTTCTTTAAAAATATTATTATTATTATTATTATTTTTTTAAACTATATGTGTGCTTGACTAAAAATGAAAAAAAAAAAATATTATGATCGATTTTTGTTTTGTGCACACACAATATTTTTTAACCTTTTTTTTTACCAAAAATTTAAAATTTTTATAGGGGTCAAATTCTAATTCTAAATTCGATTGATTAGTTTTGGAATAAAAAAGTTCGTAAAATATGAAAATATTTAAAATATAAAAATTATTCTCTTTTAAAAAAATTTTTGTATTTAAATAATTATTATATAAGAACATTGAAAAAAATTATGCTTTTGCTGCGTTAAACTTGAATAAATGAATTTATTAAATGTAGAAGAAAAGCAAATATTATTATTATATTTTTCCAGTTCACTTAATTTAAATAGCACTTAATTTTTTATTGTTAATTTTATACCCAAAGTTTTCATTTAGTTTTGAGAAAAAAATATACACTCACTCGACATCTTATGTCAGCGATGGGAACCTTTTTTGTATGTGTATGAAATTTATATAAATGTTTTTTTTTTGTCTTATTCGACGGTGGATCAAACATAATTATGGATAACGTAATATTAACAAAAATAAAAACTCAATTATAAGATTTGGATTCATATTTCACATCATTTTCAAGTTTTTTATTACATCACAGTTTTGTTTCTACAATTTGGCATTAAAATTGTTAAATTCATTTCTTCTTAATTTTTGTATACGGTCATTTTGAATCATGCAATAAGTCAATCATTAGGTCTTGACTTTGTGACATAAAAGGAAATTTAAAACTTGATAAGTTCCTTTTTTTCTAAATATATAATATCAAAACAATTATCTAAAAAATTGAAAAACAATTTTGAATTGTTTTTTTGTACTTTCGAAGGGAATTCTATCCTTTTTTTTTTTTCCTTATCGCAGCATAAATTTCAAAGTGCTAATTTAACCTAATATTCAACTGCCTTTCAAATGGCATTACTGAAAATTCATACAACATAGCATTGAAAAGGACAAAAAAAAATACTTAAAAACAAAAAGAGTAACTTTCAATAAAAATAATTACTTATTTACTTATTATATATGTCTTGTGAGTTAAAAAGAATTTTGTAACAGAGTAATAACATTAAATGTTAATGTGTTGAAGGAACATTCGCATATAAACAAGTGCATATACCTACATTATTTCATCTGAAATTAAATTTCAATTATACAGAAAATGTAAAAATAAATTTAATGAATAATATATGATAAATTTTATATTTATATACATTACTTAGTCTAGAAAGCAGGAACAAAATTTGTGATACATGCAATAATAATAAATTTATATTTTTAAAATCTGAATCAAAATATTCTGTTTGTACACTAGTTACAGTAATATTCTGTTTATATGTAGTGCAAACTTTAAAAAAGTAATGCAAAATGAATAATTTAATTGAAGTTACATCAAACAGTTAATATAAAGTGAACATATAATAATTTATAATTTAAATTTCAGTCAAAGCATTAATACTAATTTTTTCTACAGCCATTAACGTTGATATAATATTATGTTTTAATCAAAAAACAAATGTTAAAGTTTTTGGAAAATTTCAATTTTGATTATTAATTAAATTTTTAAAAAAATTTGAAGTAAATTTGAAGAAACTTTGATCTGAAATATTAGTGGGAATACGACTATTATTTATTTGTCGAATTTGTTTTAACTCTAATAAGGTCCTCTTCTAATGTTAAAACCTATTATAATAGTCTGAATATTTTTAAGCAAAGTTAATCAAAGACATGACATAGCATCTCTCTTATAATGCAAAAGTTGGCATCACACACTAATTAATTGCAAAAATTTATTAAAATTTAAAATTGAATAAAATTCGTTATGCTATTATCTTCATAAGCACTATTCAATGCTATGATTTTCCTCTTTTCGTATACCTTTTAGCTTGGCCAAAGATTAAAGCTTCAATATATATTCAACAATTTTTTTTTGATTCATGCACAAAATTTCTAAATATAAAATAAGAAATTATTCTAGAAAACTTATAACATTAAAAAGAAAACAAAAATTATATTTATAGAAGTAAAAAATGACAACTTACAAATAAAAACCAATCAATTATTGGGATTACAATTACACTCCGGCAAAATAATTTATTTTTTAATAATATGTACACTGACATTATTTTTCTTTTATATTATTAGCTATTTAATTTTTTGTAACATCTATTATTATTTATGTATTTTGTGAATAATATTTGTCATTTATTTTTATAAATTTATTTATTTTTTATTTTTTTTTAACTAGATATTAATATTATTTTTTTAAAGGCGTAGAAAATATGTATGTACATAGAAAAGGTGTTTTAATAAAAATATTGATGAAAAAGTTTTTTCTTTTTTGAAAAACCCTTAAAATAATAATATATATATATATAAAATACTTAATATATATCGCCTGCTCAGAAATGAAACAACGTATAATGAAAAGTATAGTTTCGAGTAATTTGAATTTAAAGATTTGAAAGTTAAAAAAAACGTATGAAAAAATATCAAGTAGCGTACAATTTTTATCTAAAAAACACATTTTAATCAACATTAAGAATATTGCAAAGTAGTTGTACTTATAAAATCGAGTACGACGAATCGAATGGTGCTATAGTCAAATAATGACGTATAAATGTCATACGTTGTTTCATTTCTGAGCAGACGATATGTACGATGTATATTACAACATAAATATGTATATAGTATACTGTAAATAATACACAATATTGTGATGTGTTGTATATAAACCGCTTACATAATTTTTTTTTTTATATTTTGACAATAAACTTAACAACATTATTTGAACACACATCAATAATAATAATAATAATAATAATAATAATAATATAGGAGTGGAAAACAAATTTACAAACAAATAAATAAAAAAAAAATCTAAATTTATGAGCACATAACTAATTTTTAATTTATGAGATTGTATTGTATGTATATTTTCTTCTTCATAAAAATAAAAATAAAATTTGTAAAAATGTAAATAGTACCTACCAAAATTATGATGATATAAATAAATTAGGGTCTTAAAGTTTTCTTTTACAGCAATTTTTTTTGTTTTTATTGACAAAATTTAAATGATGAATTATTATTAGATTATATAATATTGACAAAAATAACTAATAAAGTTTTTTTTTTTGGAAAATTTTGTCACAAAGTTATTAATAATAAGGAAAGAAACAGAACGCATAAACTAAATTTCATCAATATTTTTTTCCATTTAATATAATTCAAGAGAAAAGAAAATAAAAGAAAGTTTTCATTAAGAAATTTTATATATAAAGTTATTATATATAATATATATATATAATATATGTATAAGGAAATTAATGATATTTTATAAATATTTTTAGTTGACAATAAGTCCATTAAAGTTTTTAATAATTTTCATATTATATAAATTTTCTCAGTCAGAATTTCATCATTGATATAATGTTATAATTTTTTCATAAATACGACATAATTGAATTAGAAAATATTATACAGTCCTGACAATTATTAATATAATTATGCTTCCAACATCATTCATTATTATTATTATTATCAGTTTAGGACGTTAAGTATATTATAAAACGTTGTGAAAAGTTGAAAATTGATGGTACTTCATAGTTCATACTATATTAACTTTTCTATAATATAATTTAAAACTTTTTGAAAAAAAAAAAAATTCTATGAAAATTAAATTTAATTACGAAAACATAGAAAAAGCATACTCATAAGTCTTGTATTTCGAAATATTTAATTTTTAATTAAAAGAAAATTCTCTTACATTATAAGGATTAAATT
Source organism: Hybos culiciformis (assembly GCA_964007475.1). Classification (NCBI taxonomy): domain Eukaryota; kingdom Metazoa; phylum Arthropoda; class Insecta; order Diptera; family Hybotidae; genus Hybos; species Hybos culiciformis. The sequence goes on along the minus strand of OZ023274.1, from coordinate 63,358,959 downwards.
AAACTATGTATTTAATTTTTTAATATTTAATTCGCATTAAATATTAAAATATAATAATGAAAAAAAAATTCCTAAAATTACACTCTTCAAAAATATATAATTTAATTTTTTTTAAATTAAAGGTTTCGCAATTAAAAAATTCCATTGTTCAAAACATTTTTTTTGCTAAATATTTACCAATATTATATTCATAAAATTTTCATTAATTCATTTATTTTTGTATAGTTGGAATTTCAAATTAAATTTTATTAGATTTGTAAAGTTGGACTAATTCGTTTATGATATAATATTTAATATCATATTAAATTATAATTAAATGTTAAGCATAAATAAATATATATAAAATTCAACCGATTCTATGAAAAATTTGTTAATCTACAGAACAGACCGCCTGTTGCATTTATATACTTTTCGTGTTCTTGTGACGTATATTTTGTGTTACAACACCGAGCTGTTTGTCACGAGCCAATGTAGTGATGCAATATTGCAAGTGATTTTAGATTAATTTACATGATTTTAAGTAGTTTTTAAATTGATTTAAGTATTTTGTGGTTGCAAATGAAAGTCACTTATTCCAAATGATTGCAAGTTATTTTAAGTGATTGCACGAAATTTTTAATACATAATTTTAAATTATTGCTAAATCATTGCAATAAAAATGGCCGGGCTCGTTATACACAAAAAAACTATAGAAATATTTAATTGAGCAATACAAATTAGGGATCGCAATACCGGGATCCCGGGATACCGGGATCCCGGTATTTCGGAAAAAAACCAATGAAAATCAATACCGGTATTATATTTGTCAAAACCGGTATTTCGGTATTTAAATTTTTTTCTGAGGATTTATTATTCAATATTTTTTGATATTTTTAGTAGATTGTTTTTTATAATTACAAACAAGTGCGGTTGCTAAAAAAATAAAAGTTTTAAGAGCCCTCGACGTGAAATTCTGTTTTCTATTTTTGCATTTTTTTTTGTTTTATTTCACAGAAAATAAACGGCCGTGAAAAATGCTACAAAAATTGTACGAAAAACACCTCTACCAGAAAATCACAAAACTATATTTGAATTTTATTTCTGTGCAGAAACTGTAATTTATCAAAAAAATTAAAAATTTGTTAGAAATAAATGAAATTAATTAAAAATTGTTTAGAAAATTAAAGAAATTCAAAATTTCACGTCACCAGGCCTGGAGAGTGGTATTTTAGCTTTATTTCTGCGTTTGAGATTTTTTATTATCTTTTTGCTTTACTTCAGAATCCAAGCAAATATGTTCAAGTATTTTAAAGGCTCATTTGGGCCAAAAAACTCAAAAAATTCGCCTCGCCTACCCTGGAGCCAGTTATATACTCTCTAACATATAAAAAAAATCACATCAGTCGAGATTGTATTAACTCTAGAATCAAAGCAAAACCAAGACCCATTTTCCGCACTGAGGGCTCTTAATAGTTTGTTGTGTGTAGTTGCATTTGTATTTACTTAAATATTTTAACAATTCTGCTGATTTAGTGTGAAAGTATTTTTTTTAAATTATTGGAGGTTGCAATTAGCAGTGGGCATGTTTTTTATTAATTAAATAATTTTTGTTTCATTTTTATAATAATTATTATAGGTATTTTTTATTTTGAGAAATATTATTTTTTGGAATACCGGTATTAAAACCGGGATCCCGGTATCAGTAAAGTTCAATACCGAAATACCGGTATTGGTTTTTTTTGCTTTTTTTGCAATCCCTAATACAAATGAAATAAGTAATGAAATTTTTTGGTTTACCAACATTTTTTACAATTTTTGTTAATTATTGAGTGGAATTTTTTTTTTTTGGGAAATATTGACTGTCCACTCCTTTAGGTCAGGAAATTATCCACTGGTGCGATTCTAATCTGAAAAATCTATTATGTAAAATAATTGGATAAAACGCAATTTATTATATATGAATGTATAAATATCATAACATATTTACTTGCATGGAAATATGTTTGACTGCAGAATGTAATTTAATAACTATACACTTTATATTATATAAATAAAAAAACCTTGAAAATATTGCTTTAAAAAAGTTTTTGTTTGGTTTTTGAATTGATGACACAAGAAAGATAATTCAATATTTTAATAAACTCTTGATAATTTAAAATTATATATGTAATGTACTATAATTTATGCTTTAAAAATTTTATATATATTTTTTATTATATTTCCTTGTTTCAATTTTGTTAAGCATTGACTTTTGTAAATTAAAAGAAGCAACACAATGAGAGCTTAGAGTTAATTAGAAAACTTAAAATTATGGGAGATTGATAACTGTTTTTTTTAGGGCTTCTCTATCAGTTTTCAAAAAATTCAGTTGATAGACATTAATCTTAATATTGATTTATTAACTGAATCGATAATAATTTAAAAGTGAAATTCCATAAAAATTTAATTATTACTTCTATTGCTAAATAGAAAAATGGATAATCAATAGATTAGGATAATTTGCATTTGATTAGTAGCGTTAACATAACTATAAAACTAAAGGTTTATAATCATAGTATACATATATTATGATAAGAATTTAGGAACTGATAAGTTAATAGAGTCACTTATATGGTGTGTTGAATTCTATTTAAATTTAACATATGTTTTTATATTTATTTTTTTTTTTTTTTGCTTTAAAAGATTAAATTTTCCAATCGATAAGGTCAAACTTTCATTATATGTTTCAAGCAAATTAAACTATATAAATAAAATAAATATGATATATGAGGGTTTTTCAATTTTTTTTTTTTTTTATTATGCAATCCTTTTCAAAATCCGAATTTCATATTTAAACTGGCATATAGTATTGCAAGTACATATGTATTCTTTTTAATATAATAAAGACGCAATTCAATCAAAAAAAAAAAAGAAAAAAAAAAAAAACAAACAAAAACTCTAATCATCATAATACTTATTTATAGAAAACAAAAATTTAGGTATAGGTAAAGCAGAAACTTTTGATTGCATGTACAAAATACAAAAAAAAAAAATCATTGTCGAATTCAATTTAGTTTTATGCTAGAAATTGTATTTTTTTTTTTTATCATACAAACTATACATAATATACGTCATACTACCATCGTATATATAAAAATGATGTTGAAAGTAAACTGTTTTTGATAAAAGTTATGGGTACATTTATATAAAAAAAATTTATGAAAATTTCTGATTTTTTTTCTTTTCTTTTGGTATTATTATAATTTAAGAAATTCAATGAAAATAGAGAAAAATTATTTTCTTGAAATTTATATTTGCTATCAGTCTGTAGAAGAAATATTGATTAAAAATAATAAAAAAAAAATTGCCAAGGACCAAAAAAAAGTAATAAAAAATGTTTGCTTTAGAAATGATGAATTCATATACATATTTGAAAACGGAGCGACGGCTATGCCTCGTGAGAATATTTTTTTAACTGTGACTTTCTTTTTGAATTATTTATTATCTGTAAACATTAAACACGAAAGAAATAATAATCAGAGTTGTGATTCTGAAGTCAATCAGTACATATCGTAACAAAATTAATAAATTATTTAATTATTATTTTTTTTGCACCTACACTCAAAATCGAGAAAGTATTATAATACACAATATATAAAAACCGCATTACAATTGTATATTGTAACAAGTTCTGAATAATGAGTGAAAAATCAAGTGGAAGTCTTCCCGTGCCAGGTTCTCACAACGCCGCACTAAAAAGGAAGCAAAGTATAGGTCATAATTCAGATTGGGAGACCATTACTACAAAACCGAAGGGGCTTAGTAACAAAGTCGCCAGAAAAACAAACAGAGCGTTGAAAGATGAAAACATTTATTTAAAACAAGAAATAAATAAGATGAAACAACTAATACAAAATCTTAATAAAAAGATAACTAGTCAAAACGAGACCCAAAATTGGACTAATTCCAACAATGATGAACAACTAATACCACCACCCAGCACAGATATGGATTCTGAGATGGAAGAAGAGTTGTTTTACCAACCACAAAATTTCCAGCCAAGTGCAAATAGCAGGAAGGTTGAGCATACTACAATACAGGTATCTAAAAAAATTGTCGGCGAAGATATTGAGCTGCATTTAACAGATAACGAATTAATTGAAACCATTAAAAACAAGAATAATAGTAAATCAAAAAAAAAATTATCATCCGATAATCTAACAAAAGAAAATAGTATTAACAAAAAAAATATGAGAGAAACTAATGATAAGGTATACGAAAAAAAGGAAAATAACTCGCAAAATTTTGAAATCGCTGATATGAAAAATACATTTAAACTACCTCCTATAAATGTATTAGAGCAAGAACCAAATGATTTAATTAAAATCTTTACAAATGTGCTAAAGTTTGAAAAAAATGATTTCTATATAAAACAAATAAACAAAAATAAACATGCGGTCTATGTAAAAGAGATAGACCTTTTTAATAAAGTCAAGAGAGCACTAGACTCAATCAATGCGAGTTATTTTTCTTACACACCTAGAATAGAAAAAAACAAAACATTTATTTTAAAAGGTTTACATGAATCTGAATCAATTGAAAGTGTCAAAAATTATTTACTCGAATTAAATTGTGAAAATGTTTCATTTCTGGTTGACAAAGTTACAAGGTTCAGTACCAAAAAATCTGTAGATAATAATATGAAACTCCCTCTGTTTGTAGTTCAAATCTCTCCTAATAGTTCAACAACAAATCTATACAAAATTAAATACATAAATAACCAGGTAGTAAGGTGGGAAAAACTACATCGTAAAGGTATAATGCAATGCAAGAGATGCCAAAGATTTGGGCATGCCGCCTCAAATTGCAAGCTCAATTACCGATGTGTTAAATGCAATCTAGAACATGAGCCGGGAGAATGCCCGTCTAATGATAACGCCGACCAAAAGGAACCATATTGTGTTCTCTGTAAAACTTTTGGACACCCAGCGAGCTACAGAGGATGCTCGGAGTATTTAAAAATCAAAACGTCACTTCAAAATAAAAAAGAAGAGTTAAAATACAAAACCCAAAGTCGAAAGTACTTCAATAACTTCATTGATCCGAAAAAACCTTTTGCTAGCCTTTTTAGTACCTCAAATCAGAATAATTCACCTAATTTCCTGAACCAAAACTCTAATTTAAGCGATATAAAAACCTGTCTATCAACAATATTTGACAAATTAAATTTAATTCAAGATTCAATCAATTCCAACACAACACGTATTGATTTTCTATACAGAAACTTCCTTCCAAACAATGAATAAAAAATCACTCAGTATAATTTCCTTAAATGTGAACTCATTAGTTTCAAACCAGAAAAAACATTCCTTTAACGACCTTCTCCAAAAATTAAAACCAGATATAATGTTAGTCAATGAAACTAATCTATCTAATAATCATAAAATAAGTTTTGACAATTACAAAATAATTAGAAAACATAAAAATAAAGACTACAATAAAAGAGGAATCGCTATTCTAATCAAAGAAAAATTTAAATTTAAAATAATAAATTCAGATCATATGGACCAATTTTTATGCCTAGGAACCTGTATAATTTCCTTGCATCTAAACAACAATCGAAATCTTTTTCTTATTTCGGCCTATGGCTCACATAAAAATAGTAAGTCGTTTATAATAGAACTCAATAAAGTATTCGAAGATATGAAATTACAAAATTCTGAAAGTTTTTTCATTTTAGCGGGTGATCTAAACGCAAAGCATTTGGCCTGGAATAATAAGGATAATAACGAAAGAGGTAACCAACTATACCAGTGGTTGCAATCTAATTTCATGTTATTCAAAACAAAATTACTATTCAGCAACGAACCTACTTATCCTAGATGTAATTCTTTCTTAGATATTTGTATAGCAGATGATCGCCTAAAATTTGATAACTTAGTAAATGACTGTTTAGAAACAATAAATTTTAACAGCGACCACAGAGCACTGAAAATCAATGTAACTATTCCAGACACTGAAGAATTTATATTCAATGAATTTAACGAAGAAAACGAGTTCCTAGACTTTAACAGGGTGAATTGGGAGAATTTCGAAAATGAACTAGATTCTAGTATTAGAAACTATACTCGATTACCTCCCAATAATATCAATCTTAACAATGTAGAAATTGATAACTATATTTTAGACATTAACATTCTTATAAAATCGGCTATGAAAAAATGCATACCAGTTAGAAATAAAAGAAAATCATTTCACGATTACTCAAACCCCATAATTAGAAAGCTACAAAAAAATAAAAGTAAACTAATAACTAAACTGTATAAATTGTATAGATTGAATGTAGACCATGACGACCCCCGAATTTTGCAATTAAAGTCTATCATTTCTAACATAAATATTCTAATAAGACAAAATTTCAATCTACAGATAAACAGATACTGGGAAAATAAAATTAAGAATATTCGACCTTCAAGGAACATGTTTCCAATTTTAAATACAATCTTTCGAAAAAAAGAGAGCCAAAAAATAGATTCATTAAAAATATTAGAAATAGATACAAGTATCTTGACAGAAAATGAGATGAATATAGAAACATTAGAAAAAGATATTGAAGGAAATTATAAAATTTATGATAAAGAAAACATTGGTAATATTATGGGACACATATTTCAGAATAAACATGAACTAAATTCTAATTTTGATGAACAATTAAATATTGAAGTATCATCATCACTTGCTAATTTTTATAATACTGAAAATTTCACATTAGTAAATTTTAATGATAATTTGAAAGCTAATGAGTTAAATGATGAACAAACCGAAAACTATTTCATAAATACTGAGCAATTACAAAATACTTTAAAATCGATAAAATCTAAAAAATCCGCAGGTATTGATGGAATTCCGAACATAATTCTGAAACATTTTCCTGAATCTCTAATTTCCCAATATACAACGCTATTTAATAACATGTTGAACAATTCCTACTACCCATCGTGTTGGAAGCAAGCAAAAATAATTCCTATAAGAAAACCAGGAAAGGATCCTACCGATCCCTACTCTTACAGACCAATAAGCCTCCTACCAAATATGAGTAAAGTGTTAGAAAAAATTATACAAAAAAAAATCAATAATGTCTGCTACGAAAAAAGAATTATAAACGACGCACAATTTGGATTCCGTGCAAGACACTCAACGGTCCATGCGGTAAGCAAATTAGTATCGGATGTTTGCTGGAATGCAAGCAAACGGCATTGCACCGGAGCATTATTAATTGACCTGACTGACGCGTTTACTACGGTTTGGCTAGATGGCCTAATAAAAAAACTTATAGATTATAATTTCCCGAAGATTTTGATTAAAATGATAAATAATATGATAAGAGGTAGAACGTTCAGAGTCGAAGCTAATAATATAACATCCAAAAAAATCTTTGAAATAAATAATGGCTTAATGCAGGGAACGGTAACATCACCTATTCTATTCTCTTTATATATTAATAAGTTGTTAGACGATCTGAATAATCTGGAGATTAATAAAGATTGGAGGGCTTCTATTGCTTTTGCTGACGACCTAACGTGTTACGTTTCAGGGGAAAGAGTAAACATAATCCAAGATACCTTACAAAATATGTTAAACATAACTGAAAACTATATATCTTCATGGCGTTTGAAAATAAATTATAGTAAATGTGAATTAATTTTATTTAGAAATATCCTAGCTAACTGTCACTACTCTGTACGCAAAAATTGGAAACAATTTTTGGTAGTTGCAGAAGATGGTACATTAATAAATCCGAAATCACTGGTTAGGTATCTTGGGGTATATCTTGCATTTAACATGAATTTTTCAGATCACGTTAAAAAACAAATTGAAAAGGCTACGAAAGCTTTTTTTATTGCGAAAAATCTGTTCTTTTCAAAACATTTAACACCAAGGGTAAAAATAATAGCTTATCAGGCACTGATTAGACCGGTGCTTACTTACGGCTGCCCAGTGTGGTATAATATAAGTGCGCCATTATTGACGCACTTATATTATACCACACTGGGCAGCCGTAAGTAAGCACCGGTCTAATCAGTGCCTGATAAGCTATTATTTTTACCCTTGGTGTTAAATGTTTTGAAAAGAACAGATTTTTCGCGTTTTTGAGAGAAAATGTTTAAGGTCCTGTCTTGGGCAGTACCGAAAAGCAAGCACTGATTTTAAGCATTTCCTGTCCAATAAATTTATTTATGATAATTCCAAAATAATTCGAATAGATAATATTATAATATCTCTAATAAGAAACCACTTTCTCCGGTCAATAATGGTGAAAGAAAATAGCCTCATTTGCCACTCCACCTTTGCAGATGAGCGCTATATTAAGAAAGCTATGAACCTAGGATTTGTTCCACCTGAATCATTTATATATCTAGATAAAAATGGGTTTATTCAAAATGAAAATAGAATTCCAATACTATACCACCAAAATAGAAGGGCAACCAGTAAAAATATCCCACAACATTTCAACATCTTCGACGGATCACACCAATCGAAATATAGCACAGACATTTCCAATAAAGACAGACAAATCAAAACCAATAAAGATAGCTACTGGTGGCTAGAATAAGTTCAATTTTATCCCTTAACATTTAGTAGTACATTTACTTATTTCCTTGCATCCCTTTAAATTTAAGTTTTACATAAATAAAAATTCAGAAATGAAACATTTGTTTTTTTATAATTTTTCAAATGATGTAAACGATAAAGTCACAATTAATTTTGTAATGATTATATAATTAAAATACTGCAGAAAACCTATTTATAAAGAGATAAACAATTAATTTAGAGATCCCGATTATAAGGGACAGTAAATAAAACGAATTAGTTAATTAATTCACTTATTTTTAAGTTTTTTTTATGTGAATAAATATTGTAATTTAATCTATTAAAATAAAAAACTATAAAAAAAAAAAAAAAAAAAAGAAATAATAATGAGAAAATACTTTTATGATAATGTGAAACAAAAGTTAATGTAGATTTAATAAAAAAAAAACATAATTAAAACTTATAACTCTATTGGATCTGTAGATCAAAAAAAATTAAATGTGTGAAAACAAGTTAAATAAATTTTGAGATAATGTTAAATGATTAGAGGCCTGTAAATATGTAAAAAGTTTTTATCCATAATTTAGTGCCCGAACGAAAATCTAAACAGGCTGTAAGATTTTATTCCAACTTAAACAATAAAGTTGAAGGCCTCTGTAAAATGAAAATGTGAAAAAGATAGAAAAAAAAATTTTAATAGTAAATATGGAAAGAGACCTTTTTAAATTTACATCGGAATTCAAATTTTATTTAAAAAATTTATTTTGTTCAATGACACTCAAAAGCTTTCTCTAAAATTTCCTGAAAAAACACAAAGAGTTAGAAAATTTTTCATACGAAAGTCTCATAAGTCTGAGAGAGAAAGTAGATACCTATAGTATTCTTTGATCGGAGCATTATAGCAACTAGCAAATTATTTACAATATTCAAAACAGAGAGTTGAACCGATATTTATTTCCGTTCGTTTTTTGTGTTCCGGTTACGTTTCGATTTAGTATTTTTTTTTCGTTCCGGTTACGGTTACGGTTTCGGTTACGGTTACACTATTATTTTTTAATATTTTCTAAAAACTGACAAAAATGCAGTAGGAAAACTTAATCTAAAGCGACATAAAATAAATTGCCTTTATGTCGTCTTAGTATTTTCGTGGACGGATTCTTTGATGTTTTCGTATGTGAAGTATACAAAATACATACATTACATTATTTGTTATTTAAAAATATGTAAAAGGGGGAAATTGAAATAGTAATTTGTACCTCCAAACTTTTCCATGCAAAGTTTACTTATTTTAGGAAAAAATCCATTTTGTATCCCTTACAATATGAAAACCCCAAAGAAAAACAAACAACTTTCTCTTTTAAATGAATTCAGATACAAATATTAATTACAAAATAAAGAACAAAAAGGTCTTGAAATAAATTTATCTTGTACTTAATCTAAATTTAGTTAAGCTCAACACTACAACACTATACATACTTTTTTTTTTTTTATTAATATTACATATAATATTACTTATACGAACATTACGTATTTTCAGTTGACAAATTCTAAAATATTATAAAAATTCGTTCAACATTTTTTTGGATATAAAAAAATGTCTAAATGCAAGCACAATTTTTATTTTATAAAAAAACTATAAAAGAACGAAAAATAAACCGAAAAAAATTACGTTCCGGTTTCAGTTACGGTTTTTCATTTTTACTAAATTACGGTTACGGTTTGGCATAAAATTTCGGTTTTTTCCGGTTTTCGGTTTTCGGTTCAGTTCCGGTTCAAGTCTCTGATTCAAAATAATGCTATAAAAGAAAAATGTTCCTATAAAAAATTTATAGTTTTTTAAATATATTTTTAAAAGTTTTGTTTTTTGGTTTTTCTTTTTTTTATAAATGTACAATATATACACAACGTACTCGATGTATGTAAATAAGGCTTAAGATTATTGGTTATTGTTGTTTATTTTAAATATGAACGCAATTCCTAATTATAACCATAATAGATACTATACTACAAAAAGAAAAAAGATGTGATCTTGTGAAACCGTGGTGGTTATTGTGTAAAACATTAAAATAAAATTTAAAATAAATAATTTTAAATTTAGACAATTAAATTATTATAACACCAATTAAAGAAATTTTATAATATTTAAAATAATTTACCTGAATTTTATTTTATTTTTTTTCTAACAAAAAAAAAAAAACAATTACCAAATTAAAACTAAAATATATATTATTATTTTAAAACATGAAATATATAATTTATTTAATTTTTTTTTCTGCACTAAAAAATTAAATAATTTTTAATTCTTATAATATTATACACTTTTAATTATATATAATATATTTAATAAAATATATAATTTATAATAGTTTACGAATCTAATTATTGTAATTATTATCACTAAAAATTTTAATTAATAATTTATAATTTTTTATGTTAATTTTTTTTTTTTATATGAATTTCCCTTTTCTGTATTTAATTTTCTTTAAATAAAATTTTTTTTCAATTAATAAGTAAATTATAATTTTAATATTTATTTTTATAATTGACTTTTTAGTTTTAAAAGAGTAGTTAAAGCTTCTATTTATATTTAATTTATTTTATTTTGTTTAAATGAATAAATATTTATTTATTTTTTTTTATTATTTGGCCACTTATGGTTATCCAATTAATAAATTTCAATTAAAATTTATTATCTTTATTATTATAATTGTTATTATTATTAGTATAATACTGTTCTTTTTTTGGTCCACTTGATATTTTTTTCCATATAGTATGATATTTAATAACTAAATTATATACTTAATATACAGACATTAAGTAAAAATATATAAATATATTTTTGTTATGACATCATCATAATGTATGCGACACACGTGAAAAATCTTATTTGAATTAAAAATTATTGCAATTTATGTTTTGCATATTTTTATCTGTGTGCATTCGCTTCTGTCGCATATTAATAAATACGAAATTATATATATATGATAGTACATATATGTATTATTAAATACAAAATAATGTTGTATGTATAAAAATTAATTCTCTTTTATATATTTATTTATTTTTATTATTATATTTTGGTAGAAAAATTATTTTTAGTTTATTTTAAAAGGTATTATATAATATCAATATGCCTTAGATTCAAATATAGAAAATGAAGAATGAATGTTTTTCACAAAAAAAAAAAAATTAAATCATTTTCATATTATTTTTTATATACGTATATATATATATAGAAAAGTTTTCATAAGATTAAATTCCATTCATAATGTACGAAATTATATGTATATATAGTTAGTGTATGGATACGTTTTGTTTTTTTATTTTTGTGGTCCTATATATAAAAACTAAAATTGTAAGAATTTTTTTCTAAAATTAGTTAAAAAATTATGCATTATTTGAATAAAAAAAAAGAAATTTTAGGGAATACTGGTGCATTATATTTCTTTTATAAGCGGGAATAGGAGTATAAGTGAATTTTTATTCAAAAAGGAGTAAACACATTATCGAGCTCAAAAATCCGTATTATGTGTTCTATGTAAAAAGGGTATAACTCTATCGGAAGTTCTTAACTTTTTTTTACAGAACATATCATGTAATACGACTTTTTCAACGCGACAATGATTTGATTTCATTTTCGATAAAAATTGACTTTCCTCCCATCAAATATTTAACACTATTTATCCAGCGATCAGTATTATGTTCATTTTATAAGTTTATAGTTTCAACGAAAATTATTAGTAAATTAGATTTTTTATTGGGTTGATTATTGTACTGAAATTTCTAAGCCCTCGAAATTGTAAATTTAATATTAACAGAAATGGTAATTCAATGTGAAAACAATTTTTTAGGAACCCTCGAATGAATTTTTTTTACTTTTAAGAATTTTTGCTTAAAATTATTGAATAGTTTTGTTCTGCGGTTTCAAAGTTCTAAGAAAGTACGAATCGGTGTTTTTGACAGAAAGACGAAACAATTTCGTAATCTTTCAATAATTTAAAAATTTTATTTCTTAAAAAATAAAGTAAATTCTATGTAAAAATAATTGTTTTCAGGATTTCAATACTTAAAATAAAGAAAGTTATATAGTTCAATTTGAAAACAATGTATTTTTCAATTAAATATAAAATTAAAATTGACATCGTGGCTCTAATTATTTTTCTTAATTCATTTTACTTGTTTATATGTAGGTATTCAATTTATATAAATTTTGTAAAATTATTACGATTTTAAATAAATAATAAATATAGTTTTCGGGAAATTTTGTGGTTCAATTATTATGTGTTGACGTTCTATCAAATAACAATTTCAGTATTTTATGTACAATGGTGCATATTAAAAAAAAAAATGGTGCATATTAAACTTAGTATTTATATCAGTTAAAATTTATTGCAAATTTTTCTTCACATTATTTTTGATTCGGAAAATCCAAAACAGACTAATATTAAATTACATACAGTTTTTTGTTTCTCGATTAAAGCATTCTCAAATTAAAGCATTGTCAATAATAAAGACAGGCATTAACATTTTTATATTATACAAGATAGAAAGAAAAATATCTTTCTTTTGAATAATTTTATTTAAATTCCCAAACTAGGTATATATTCAGACGATGTTATAAAAGCTTTATTTCACAATTGGGACAATTTTAGTATAAAACAAATTTTTTCTATGGCTTAAATTATTCACTATATGTAGTGAAAATAAAACATTTATATATAACTATACAAACATAGTAATTTTAAACATGCAGTAATATCTATACTATTCTTGTCAAATGACAATCACTTAAACTAACAAAATATAATTCTTGGAAAGTAAAAGTATGCACATTATCAAAATTGTAAACCTTCGGATAAGCTGACACAAAACTAACTGAATTTGATTGAATTAATTCTTAGGTATATTGTATTATAGTAGTGGTTCTTTTTACTTTAATGATGCTGAACAAATGTAAAATTTTATGTTTAAAAATGTATAAGTATATAAAACAAAAATCAGAATAGGTAGTTTTCTATTAAAAAATTAAAGATATTTGAATTTTTTATTTCAATTTAGTTTGGAAAATACTTCCTGGATTATGGACATAATTACTTTTTTTTTTTGTAAATATTTATAATGTTAAGTTTCTACCTATTTGCCAAACTCAGAAAAGTTGCAGATTATTATATATACTGTCTTTTTGATTTACTATTACATTATGGATATACAGCATATCGTCGACTGAGCAAATGTTTGTCGTATGTAGATTGTGGGAATTTCACATTAATGTAGTTTGGTATGTTTCCGAGGCACCTGTAACAATTTCTGCAATATGTTTCTTGGTATCTTTTCTAAAATTAAGGGAAATCACTATTCTAAAAAAAATTTTTAGAGAACTTCGAACTTTCAATTTTATTTTTTTTTTAAACTGTAGAAAACCATACACTGCTAATATTTTCTTAGTTGACGTATGTATTGATGTAATTTTATAAAGATCTTCATATTGGGAAAGAAAATAATCGAAAAATACTGAACTCTATGAAACGGGATTTAAAAACTGTCAAATAGAGTAATAAGTTAATCTTTTACAGTGAAGCATATTTTAAACAAAAAACCAATACGTTTTCCATTTGAACCTGTGGTTTTAGTCTGAATATCATAAAACATTTATTATTTAAAACTTAAATTTCGTTATGGTTCGTCTAATGGGCTTTGAAATGAAAATAAATCCTAATACAGAAAAAAAACGAATTATAGTCTAATTCAAATATGAAATGAAATCTATTAATTTTCAAATAAAGATTTCAAAAAAAAAAAAAATTTTTTTAGCAAAAAATTTAAGAACTCTGCAAGTTCATATCAGATTTGTATTTGTAATACATATAAACAATTAAAATTTTCCATATAACCATCAGCTATATATTAAAAAATAATTTTGCTAATTTATAATGTTTAATCAGTTTCAAACTATAATGATATGTCAAAAAATTCTCTGTTGACTGACATTAAGGAAATTCTCTGACAAAAAAAAACAATTACGAGTATAATAAAATCTAAGTAGAATTTTCAATATAATTTTATTACCTCTACACCTATGTATATATGTATTTATTTACAATATATATATATGCATTTTATATTTAAATTTAATAAAAAATTCAGTAGATTTTTATTTGAACACAATAAAGAAATTTTCAAGTACTGTGTAAATAAGTAAAAAAAAAAATACTCTCTGAACAAAAAAAACCCCAACAACTCTTGAAAATGTATTTCATAATTGGATACAACTTGGACAACATTACTTTTTTTTTAGCTATAAAAATATATAAAATTCTATGCACATTTCTTATGTATTTAATTCAAAAAATCTTTATTCGTTGTATAATTTTTCTTTTCTTTTCTGTATATATACAAAAGGATTACATTATTTTGATAACTCTAACAGTTGTGACCTGAATTTTTCATATCAAGAAAATCTTAATTTCTTTTTTTCTTCACTGAAAAACAGATAGCGATGCAGCTAGATTTTCTGTATTTTGTTTTTTGCTATGTATACATTTCAAATCGAACTATATAGTGGATGATGTTAGCAAAATTTGCAAATTTTGTGATAGCAAGGAAAAATAGCTTTACTTTTAAATATTATCTGTTCACAAAATTACAGCAATATTTGCCATAAAAATTCCAAAAACTCATATTCTTTCAAAAAATAAATTTTTTTTTTTAATTTTTCGGCTAGAAAAAACAATAAAAATTATATTTTTCGAGTAGCTAATTTTGCTACAATTCATTTGTTGTGCAGTTTTGGACATTCAATATTTTGACACTAAGTATCAGAAAATATTGCAGTTTTATAGTTATTATAACTTAACAGCTGGTTCTATAACGAATCTTTTTTTTCAGTGTACGTTCAACTAAGTCAAGTTACTTTATATTGGTTGATAGTGTGAAAAAAGAAAAATTTGTTATTACATTGACCTTTTGAATATTTGTTTTGAAAAACAAAAAAAAAGGAATTGAATTAAAGATTCAAAAATGCTTTTTTCTTTTTTTTTTGCTTAAAATAATACTTATGCTTGTCATAACGAATTTCGCACATCTATGTATATAGATATTGATTTTATGTTATTATATAAAGAAAAAAGAAAATTTTAAAGAAAAAAAATATTGTCAAAAAAGAAAATCTTTTTAAAATTACAAAGTCAAAATTTTTCTTTTTATGCTTAATAGTATACGGAAAAAGTGTTATATCTGTCTTGCGAACAATTCAATATATGCTTTGTACTCATTTAATGTACCACAGTGACAAAGGGCTAAGACAGGACAAAGCAACAAAATAAACTAATTTGCTATTTTTGAAACACTATTAAACAACCTTATAGTGGTTTAGTTCGATCGAATTTCACCGCACACAACAAGCAAGTCTTTTCTATATAAATTGCTATATAAATTCAAGGAAATGTTTAAGCCCAGCACAAACTATTTTATCAGCCAACTAGAACCTTAAATTCTAAATTAAACCATAATCAAATCAAACATCCAAAACGTAATAGTTTATTAGTTTAAATAAAAAATAAAAATTTTTCTTTCATAAGTGCACTAAAATAAAAACATGAAAACATCGCATGAGCAAAAACATCTGGAATGTTATGCACAAATATGCTTAAACGAACAAAGCAACAATTTAAAGAAGAAAAATCATTAGTATGTACATTGTACATATAATTCTGGTTCATTAGCTTGAATTAGTGTTAAAATTAAGTTTAAATTTAAGTGTGGACTTAAGTTGTCTCATTCGTACGCTACTGGCTATAATATGCTTTCCAAACTACAAATTTTATTCATAAATTAAATGAAGTTGTTCCTCAATTGGAAATTGCTGTTCATATTCAAACTATGATCTTTTCTAACTAGGGTTAATTTGGTTGGTTTTATTCTTCCAATTTATTTTTTTTTAAATTTATAAAAAGAATTTGTGAATAAAATGTAATCAAATATAATTTAAAAAATATATAAAAAATACTATAAGTGAATTAATTACTTTAAAATTGAAATCGGAAAATAAAAATTACAAACAAATTTATTTTTTATTTTTAAGCTTTTTTTAAGGCCGTTTTTTTTTTCTTTTTTTATTATTTAAACGCACATGCCTAATCGATTTTTTTGGTTCAATGAATATGTTTTGATTACCCGATTTCAGAACATATTAATTGAATCCAAATAAACAATGCTAGGTTTTATTAGGTGAACCAGGTTTAACTCATATTTAACTGAACTTTAAAACAACAAAATTTTTTGGATGATAAACCTCCTTTAACTCAAGAACTATTTATAAATATTTGCGAAACCCGAAGTTTGTACAGCTTATAAGTAGACTGTTAAATTTACATGTAATAATTCTCAACATGGGTTTAGCATTTTTTGTTTTGTCATATTCACTATGATGAAAGAAAGTGTTAAAAATTTGCTTCAAAATTCAAAAAAAAAAAAATTGAAATTTACTGATTTTACCCTGATTTTCGTTTTGTATATTACAAAAAGATATTTGACAATTTCCTTCATCGCACTGAAACCGAAATAGGTTGTCTTACAAATAGTCGAGTAATGTATAAACTTTAAGAAAATAATGTTTTCCTCAAGTTTAACTTAATAAATAAAAAGTTTTATATATAAATGATAAATGTGAGAAAAATGTAGAACCTAAGAAAACTCTACAAATTTTGGATAAGAAAGATATGAAAATAATGAAACATAAATACTTTTACGGATCAGTAAAGTATTAATATATATAAAAAATCAAAACTTTTAAATGAAAATTTTTAATTTTCAAGGTTTTTCAAAAGAAATTACATTTTCAATGTTAACCATCCATATAATTTAAGTTTTTTATTTTTTTTTTATTTCTACAATTTTTATCTAAAAAAGATTGCAATCTATTAAATATAAAAAAAATATCGTATATACATATATTTTTTGTTGCTATGAAAAATGCAATAAAATTAATATTTAAATTTTAAGCTTAAGAAGTTTAAGCACACTACAAATTGTTTGAAATTAAAAAAAGCAAAAAAATAATTTTGAAAACTTAATCTCTTGAAATGAATAATTATTATGAAGAAAATTATAGTTAATAATGTTGTATACATATAATATTGTCGTTGTCCTGCGTCGTTGTTAATGTAAAGGATGTAAAGGATTGCAAAAATTTAAAATCGGAGATAAATATGAAATTAGTATAAAAGACGAAAAA
Organism: Hybos culiciformis; assembly: GCA_964007475.1. Classification (NCBI taxonomy): domain Eukaryota; kingdom Metazoa; phylum Arthropoda; class Insecta; order Diptera; family Hybotidae; genus Hybos; species Hybos culiciformis. Next base: position 63,341,177 of record OZ023274.1, on the reverse strand, counting down.
TTTGGGTTTTCTAAAGTACATTTGCCCTTAAATCACAAAAAAGTTTTAGTTAACCTTTATAGAAATAAGAATTAATTGAACAAAATGAACGATTTATTCATTAGTTGAATAATTGCCTTGGACGAATTATTGCATTACATCATAATTTTAATGCAAAAATTTGTATCTACGTTCATACAAATTTTTTTATATAGTTTCTTTGAATTCAAAACAATTTCCGAAATTTTTTTTCATGCAACTTAAAATATGAAAAATACAGGTATATACTATTTTTTCGTTAACGAAGAGAGAGATTTACATAGTTTGTTTTTGACAGAGAATAAAAATTTTCCTTCCAAATTTATTTAATTAAATTTCGTATTTTTTTTTCTTTTAAAATGAACAAGAAATATTTTAATAACAAATTTTATAAAATTTAATAAATAAATAAAAACATTATTAAATGAAAAGAAAATAATAAAATGTTTATAAGAAAGCTTTTAAAACTATAACAATTAATATTAAAATTTAGTTTTTATAATTAACTATTTAAATAATAACTAAAATATTAATAATAATTTTTCAACTATTTTTTTTCGGTGAGATAGTTAACATCGCGACTTGACGATAGGTTTAAGTCACTAAATTCACTTGGGCGGCTAAATTATAATTTTATTGAGAATTCTTGCGGTGTGATTTCTGGCGCTAATGAGTTTATTCCACAAAGTCAAACATATTTATACTGGAAAAAAAAATCTTTTATAAAATCAGCTAAAGGAACCAGCTATAAAGTTAAAACTAAAACTGAAATATTTTCTGATAGTAGAAATTTCTAAAAATTTTGAATTGAAGCATAATTTGCTACTGGAAAATTATAATATTTATTGTTTTTTCTAGCGAAAAATTAATATCAAAAAATATTTTCCTATACAATATGAGTTTCTGAAAGATTTATGGCATTAATATATAAACTATATCTCCTATATGACGAAATAACATATTTTGATAACGTCATTCACTAGTTCGATTTGAACTTTGTATGAATAGCAAAATGTTTTTTCCGAGTAATTTTTTTATTTTTAAACTTTAATTCAGTTCTTCCATACTAAATATAGTTAATTTATTGTAATTTATTGAAACGAAAAATGATAAGAATTTATCACAAAACTTTATTACAAATTTTTTGCAAATATCAAAAATATAGCGTGAATTTAATTTTGAAAGAAAATTTAGAAATAAAATGTAATTATTACCAGGATTTTTAACAATTTATTTTCCCATGGGTTCTGCCTTGAAGTTTAAATATTTGAAGAATGAATTAAGAAAAATTCTGCAATAAAATATAGAGTACTTACTATACAATGAAAAAAATTTCCCCAATTACAATGCATCGATCACAGCTAATACCGCAAAGCAATTTAGAGCTACCGTAAAAACCGATTTTCTGCGTTATTTCTTATTTATTTTAAATAAAAATTATAAAAAACGCAAGATATTAATTTTATTGATTTTTTGTAAAAAGAATTTCTTAAAATTATTTCATAATTAATTAGAAAAATAAATTTTTTTTTTTTTTGCTCCTAATGCGTTGTTTATAGCTAATTGACCTATCTGAAAAAATGGTACTGTAAAAACCGTTTTTCTATGTTATTATTCTATTTTTATTTAAGCAGATTTACTGAAAATGAAGATATTAATTTTATCTATTTTTCGTAAAAACAATTTTTTTAAAATATTTTCCAATAACTAAGAAAATTGAATTTATTTTTTTTTGATATCTGAAAAATTTCATTACTTCACAAAATTATTTTTTTGTTTCTTTTTCATTACGTTTCCTACCTATCATAATATTTTTTTACGATACCTTTCCTGTCAAAAATATTTTTTTTGTTTTTTTTTATATTTTTTGCATTTGATTTTTTACTTTCAGATAAAATTAGCTGTGAATAGGTTTCCGGAACATTCCTCCGAAAATTACTTTACTGTGGTAGCTATAAACAACGCATAAAAGAATTGACTACATCACAAAATAATTTTTTTGTTTCTTTTTCACATCGTTTCTTTTGGATCGAAATTTAGTTTTGCTTCGAAATTTAGTTTTGCTGCAATCATATTATAAAAAAAACAAAAGCAGTTGTTTGCAGTTGATTTCTTTTGCTTTCAGGTAAAATTAGAACAGGTTTCCGGAACATTCCTTCCAAAATTTCTTTGCGGTATTAGCTGTGCTCAAGGCATAAGGAAATTTAGATTTAACGTATTTTCTATATGAGTATATAGTTTATCACAGAAAAATAATTTCTTTTCTTTAAAGGCGAAATAAATTTAAAGAACAATATTTAATACTTATATCTCTAAACTGTCATCATTAAACCTCTATACATATGTTTCCCATGATAAATTAAAAATAAAACGAAAATAAATTTCATATTAATGTCAACAACATTGAGAATATATTTATGTTTATATTTTTTTTTTTCTTATTTTAATTTTTCTATATATATGTAACATCCTGTAAACCACCTTGTGTAAATAATTTGAATTAATTTTATGATAATTAGAAATCTTTGATGTTATTTTCGAAAAGTTTAAGGAAAATAATAATAATAATATATAATTATATAAGAAAATCTGTTTTTCTTCTATTTTCAAAATCACAATATGTGTGTGAAAAAAAAAACATTTTAATAATATTATAATAATAATAAATGTCTTATAAATATTTATTATCAAAATAAGCGCTAATCAAATTTAAATTAAATCTAAATTATTATTATGTTCAGCAAGTTTAAATGGAAATACTTCGAGTGAATGAACATTAAATGTTGTAATGTTGTGTGTAATATAATCATAAAATCATTTCAGATTTTATTTTTTATATATAGATATGACTATATGTGTATATTTTTTTCTTTTCTTTTTCTTTTTCTTTTTTCTTTTTTTTTTATATAAATATTCTATAAAATGATTTTATGATGATTTAACAAAAAAAAAAAAAAATTCTTTTCTAAATTATTTTCAAATTGTGGAAAATTTGTTTTTCCATAAATATCTCTAGGAATTCTTTTTCTTAACCAAAAAGCAAACAATGTTTTTTTTTTTTCAAAGATTTTTCTTTATATAATATCTAATTTATTTTAAAGGTTGAAAAATCGTTAAAGTTTATAAAAAAAATAAAATAAAAATGAATTAAATGAATAATAACAGCGTAATATTTTTGCACCTGAGTTATTTTGGACAAGGAAAAATATATAAAATATTTTTTAAACATAGTAGTTAGATAGTGCATGCTTGTAAATATTGCGTTGACAGCAGAAATTGACCATAGTTACAGCCTAAGTAATTCTGGCAAAAATACTTAAAACGCAAAGAAATTAAAACCTGAAAGCTTTTTTCATATGATTATTTCTGAAACTTATTGTATGACATGTAAGATTGTTGGCATGTAGGAGATTCTTCTTAAATAAATTTTATTTTGAAAATGTTTGCGATCTTTGAATTTAGACTCCAATCCTCAATTATGTATATGGAATCTATTATGGCTGGAAGTAGAGCTGTTCACACGGCAAATTCTTAATTTAAATAAGTCACTAAGTGAAATGTAACTATTTTGTTTTTGATAAATACAGGAAATAAAAGCGAAAATTCGATAATTTTAGTGAAATATAGAAAATATTGTGTTAAACCAAAAAAAGGACCAAAAATTTAAATGAATATGAAACTCAGAAATAGGATTTCTTAATCTTCCATCAAATATTATTTTGCGTGTATTTGATGCAATTTTCAAATCCCGGGATAAGATTTTTTATATTCCCGGGATCTCGGAATTTATATTTTATAATTAAGGGGAAATCCCGTGAATTTTTGTTGAAATCCCAGGATTTCGAGATTCAATTTTACAACAGAGATCCCAGGAAAACGGGATCCTGTTTGAGAAACCCTAGTTGGAACTGAATACGTGCTCTTAATAAGAGATTGAATATTTGAAATTATATTTTCGATAACTTCAAGCTAATACAATAATACTTATCACTTCGCCAAAAACTAAAAATTTAAAAAAAGTTTTTTTTTTAACAAAATGGAACTTTTCTCTATTTCAATATATATTTAAAGTTTTATATATAATAATTGCATATATGGTGTTTTCGGAGTTCTTAATAAAAAGAAAACAATAATGAATTATGTATATACAAATACATAACCCGTGCGATAGGGGTTTTTTATACATCTTCTACACTTTTTATACTTTTTTTATACATCTATGTAAAAGTCCTTGCTTATTTTTGCTTGAAGTGAATTCAAGAATATTCTACTCATGTCATACAATTAAAGTGAAATGAAAACTAAATTTAGAATTGTTATGTTCTAGAAACTAAGTTAATTTTTAAAAATATTTTAAAAGAATGACATAAAAATTTAAGAATTTTATTATGTAAAAGAAAACACGTTCTTAAAAGTTTTTATTTCTAAATTTTTTTTTTTTTTTTTTTGAGTAATAAAAAGACAAAGATCACATAATTATAATGCGGAACAAAACGTTGACATTATGAAGAAAAAAAAATAGAACTAGGTATATATTGCATTTAAAATCACTTCTTTTTTTTTAAATAATATTATAAAAGTATTCTTGTTAACATAACATTTATAAAATAACAAGAATATTAGAAGAATAATTTTAATGGTACATGAAATTTTCATTTTTAATTTGCAAACAAAATTTTATTAATAAATTCAATTAATAAAAAAATGTGTATGAATACATGACATTTATATAATACAACCTCCAACAATTTAATATAAGTTAATATGCGCATTGTACACACATGAATTATTTTTGTATTTGTTTATATATTAATCATGGGGTAAATTTATGTCATTTCAATTTATTGAAATATTATCGAATTCAGAAATTTCCAACATTGTTCAATAAATTTTTTCATTTAAGAAAGAACAAAAACAAATAAATTAATATATAATAAATATAATCTCTAAAAATAGGAAATCATCTTTCAAATTCATATCTAAATTTGAAACCAAAATAAAAAAGGAAAAATACTTTAAATAACAATAATTTAATTATAATATAATATGTACAACTCGAATGCAAATTTATTCAGTTTTCTGATGTAAACCATTTTAAATGAACTCATGCAGTTCATAATTATAATCTAAATATGTATATACATAATGTAAAATGTGTTTTAAACTTATAATTAAATTATAAATGATATGAACTTTAACAACATGTAAAAAATGTGTAATTATTATGTTCATTTAAATGTTGATGCAAATTATTACTGAATAAATGTATAACTACTATTATAATAATATTATTTTAAAATATATTTGTAACACAAAATGAAAATGAAAAGTGGTGTACATTAAAAATAGTACTTATATATATAAAACTAAGTAGGTATATATTTTATATGAAGTTAAGATATTAATAACATTGTTAAAATATTCATTAAAATTATGTGTGGTATGTTTATATATTTATTACATACATTATTAAATATTGATTAAAAAATAATATTCATTGATGCATTTAATTTGTAACTTTGAGATTGATTATATACTCTTTAATTAATTTATTTATTAAATTATTTAATTTTTGATTTAATTAAGAAAAATTTTTTTTTTAATAAATATTATATGTACATTTTATATTATATTAAAAATTATAGTCTCTGAATTCTTTTTTCATATAAATGATGTGTATTTTGAACATGTTATATAAGTTACAGATCTTCTGTGATGATGGGGTTCGGACCCTTGATATTAATATGAACCATATAATGTGGACTAATATTTACAAAAAGATTATTTTTTTTACCAAAGATCTTTCTCCATAAATTTAATGCTCTAAATATTAAATGGTTCTTTCAACTAATATTACATATAATTTTTTATTTTTTGTTTATCCGATAAGATCCAATATAAATTTAATAAATAATAAAATTTTTGTTTTATTAAACAACTATCTTATAATTTTAATATATTATATTATATTTATAGTTTATAAATATATATAGTAATATGTATTGGAAACCAGAAAAAAAGCAAAAAAAAACTTAATATAACTAAATTCAACTTAAATATTAAAATATTCTACAATAAAAAGAAATTTTCTTTAAAGTAAAGATGTAGGATTATCAGGGTAAAAATATATATGTATGTTTTTATTTATATTTCCTTTAAGTCAAAAGAAATTTTTCACATACCATAAGTGATTAAATATTGTGAAAAGTTTTTCAATATCCCTATATTCAAAAGCTAAAAAAATTATTCATATTATGTATTATAAAATGTATGTATATTGTTAAATTTATTAAGTCATCTATAAAAAAAATTATTTTATATTGTAAAATTTATTAATAATGATGAATAATATTAAATGTGATATAAATATAAGTACTATGTAGTATTAAAATGTATAAAATACAATAATGAATATTTTTCGGAAGGAAAAATTTTTCATCCTAACAATATAAAATAATATACACTTTAACTTAAATAATAAAAAAAAAAATTTATCTTTCAATAACAGACTTGTATTTATGTATGATTGTGCGTTTGTATACTACACAATCATACATATACAAATTGATTATTATCATTAAGGATTAAGAATTTAATTTCGTTTAATTAAAGTGACTTTTCATTCAAACGGATTAGATAATCTTTCGTTTATATTTATATAGTAAATATCTGTGTTTTGTTGAATATTATAATAAATATTTTATTTGTTCTAATTAAAAACACAAGTTATGATTTAGTTTAGAATTTTGGAAACTACAAAAATGCTTTAGATAACTTAATGTTAAATATTTTTGTATAGATAAGAGTTTGATAGTGTAATATAGGCAGTTCGCTAACATCAACCATCAAACAAACTTCATACCGTAAAATTTTTAAAGTTCTTTCAATATATATATTTTTTTTTAATTTTCCCAATAATATGAAATGCAATTCTGTAAAAAAAAAAAGATAGACCATGTTTATGTATAATGTAAGTATGGTTATAATCATTTATTGTCGTGATTATTCTATCCTATACATTGTAGTTATATCTTATATCTATAGATACTGCATATAATTTTGTTAACAATAATAATAACATATATTGTACACGAATATGTACACAAAATGTATACACTCATATTATCAACAAGTGTGAATTTTTATTGAAATTTTATTCCATAAATAATAATAATTATAATTATATAGATATGACTAAAATAATAATATCTAATGAATACAAAAAAAAAAAAAATTGTTATCTCCAGGGAACAGAAAAATAAAAATTGATATTGAATTTATCTATAATATATGTACAATATAAAAGCATTTTATCCACAATATTGGACACACATAATATTCCCCTGTATATCTACATGTTACTATTATTAAATGTTCATTATTAACACTATTATTCCTTTGACAATTTGTCATTTCAAATAACATTAAATTTTCCAAAGTTGATTAGTTGAAAAACTGACTGTCATAATAAAAACGATAATAAAAAAAAAAAATAGAAAAACCTATGAATATATTCTTTAATTGAAGAAAACTTTTAACTTTTGTAAGTAATATTTTTTTGTATAGAAAAGTTTTCATGTAAAATATTTTGAAAACTTTTGTACATTATTATTACCTTACTTTAGGCATATTATAATTTAAGTTAATAAATTATTTCATGAAAAACTTTGAAAAGAATAGCTAGGTATAATTTTGATTTGAATTTTCGAAAAAAAAAAAATATATATATATTATTACAAAAGTTATATGCTTCAAACTATAATATATCGTAATTTTGGAAACATTTTATTATACCTAACATTATTGGATATTACTTAAATATTTCAAACAGTGCCACAAATATTTTACCAACTTATATGAACTAATAATAATTTAGTCTAGTTTTTGCAAAGAATTTATCTAGAACTCTTCAAATAATAATTTTTAGTTTATGGTTCCAAAATCCAAATAATAAACTTTAATTATGATTCTGACATATAGCCAGGATAACTTAAATTGCTTGCGAAACTTTTCTAATAACATTGTGGCCATAAAGACACCATTTTTTTTATTTATTTAATTATTATGCTCTTATATAAAACAGTGGTGTCGTGTCTAATTGATTATATTCTCCATTTTATATATATTTACTTCAAACGAATTCAAATAGAAAATAGAAAAAAACTTTAATAACGAACGTTAACCTTCATTTAGACAAGTGAATAAGGTAAATATTAAACACCACTGATTTGTAACACTTATTATTTTGACAGCATGGTAATGTGTAATGTTTGTGATATTAATAGAAATGAATTACGCGTTTAAATAATTTAATAATGTTTTTTTTTTTTCTACTCAGTCCATAGAAAATATTTTTATGTGTATTTTTTATTTATGTGTTTTCATAGTTGGAAAAAAAACACATAACTTGGCGTTCTAGGACTTTTTTTTCTCTCCCAATAATAATTGAGTTCGGTTGAAAATTTTCTCTATATTATACTTTCTTGATGATTATGTGAGTACTGAGTACGTAAATCGTTTGATCAAAAATTAAATAGAAAATGATCATTTGTCAAATATTATTTGCCACAAAATTCATTTGGGAAAAATTTGTTTGGCAAAAATTTGTTAATGAATGAGAAATATATTCTTGACAAAAAATCGCTGAAAATTATTCGAATATCATCTCTTCTTTTTTTACGTTAAAAGATTTATTAAACTTCGAATATTTGCTGAATATTTGCGGAGAAAGGCAAGTACCCCATTACCCCCGTAAGTCCGATACTGTGTAAACTACTTTTTATTAGTTAGAACGGCCGTTTTAAATTCTCTCTATAGGCTACAAATTAACTGAGTCTTTGAAGTCTTTTGAAAAAATTATTCACACTAGTAAACGGACTTACTTTGAATATACTTATTTTGACAGAAAAAAAATATTTAAGTTGCAAAAGTAATAAAAATGGAATAAGAAATACTAGAATTGATTAATTTATTTATTTTTTTTTTTCAATTTTATTTACAATTTATTTAGAATTTTATATTTTTGATTTAGTGTTACCCCCAAGAAATCTGTAAAAAGAATTACAAAAATAAAAAAAAGATAAGTACTTTAGTAGAGACTAAATGAGAGCCTTTCTTTCGGTATATGAAATTTTATTTTGCAAATACGAATTTAAAATCAAATGACGTCTTATTGCAAAAGTCTCAATTAAGTCGAAGTGTGTAGAGAGTGTTATTCTATGATATATATCGGATTAACCATTGATCACTTTTGTGTCTGTGCATGATTATTATAAATGAAACTGAATTTATTTTTAATTTATACAAATAATTGAATAATATCTTCCATTTAAATAAATTTCATTGAAATTATAAACCTGAAAAATTGATTTTCACTTTATTTTATCGGTATAGTACTTGGATCGGCTATGAGCAGCATAATAAAGTCGGACGCATAACATTAAAGATAGTTTCATGTACAGTTTTTTTTTTTAATTAAATTTCAACATTATGTCTTTGTCTACACATAACATAAAATAGATTAAATATTTTCTTTTGTTAGCCTATGATTTTATCTATATGTACATTCTAATTCTAGTGTTAATATATGTTTTTTTTTTCCAAGGTAAAAAATTGATTTTTCTTTTTTATATGTAGTAATTAAGGTTGTACACATGTAATTCTTAGATTTTTTAGTTCTTTAAAATAAAGGACAATAATTATAATATTGTTTAATAATTTGTCATGAAGAAACAAAAATCAATCTGAAGGACAATAATAATAGAAAATAATTATGAAAACAATCAATGAAATTGTTATAGGCATATTGATGTAACAGAATATAATTAATTTTTTTTTTTTTTGTATTAAAATTACTTAAAATTTTTCATTTATTTTCGATTTTTTTATAAATATAACCTTAATGCGAAATAAATTAAATGATTAATTTCTCTTTTTGGTTTAATGTAAAGTTTCGGGTATTTATTTATTAGCTGAATTAATAGAACGAACGAATTTACTTTACTTTAACTGCAATTTACAGTCTTGTAATCTTACAGTCTTACAAACTTACAAACTAACAGTGTTTGTTTTCCGGAATAATGATAAATTTTGTATTGGTTTTTTTTACTCTCTCCATCATTTTAATTTGTTTTTGGTAAGGGAATTAAAAACTAATTTTATTTAAATCTCAAGATTGATGTATGATCAAAATGTTTTCTACGTTATATATGTTTAGTCTTTAGTCTAGCCGTGGTAGAGATTCTGGTTCTGGATTGCTAAAAATAAAGTATGTTCCTTTGCTTTAAAAACTGTTATTTTTTCTATAGTAATACACTTGTTAGATTTGATCATTTATTGCCTAATAACAATAAAATGATGGAGAAAATATTTTTCGATTTAGCATATTATGGAAAGCACATAATCATTATTATGTGATTCCCTTAATGCGATATATTATGCAACCTATAAATAAAAAAAATATTATTTATAATAAAATTGTTTACAATTTACATAATACTTTTAAAAAGCAATATAATTTTGCTTTTATTATTTTTATAATAACTACTCCCAACAAATTTCAAGTTCTACTCTCTATACCCATATCTTAAACGATAAAATATATAATATAAATGTATTTTTTGTATGTAAAGGATTTGAAATTATAATATTATAGTCAAGCTAAGTATAATAAATTTTCACCAAAATCTTATCTTTTATTATTGTTTTAATGATTTTTGTGGGAAAAAAATTTACGATTATACAATTATTGCCTAGATATTATAATAACTTCATTATTGTTTTTCACGAATTGTGAACACGCATTTTTTTTTGTACATATTTTTTGAAATAAATTAAACATAAAAATGAAATATTTGAAAAAGAAATTTCCACAATTAATAATATACTCTTGATAAAATATAAAATAAAATGTGCAAAAATGAAAAATCACAAAAAATAAATAAATAAAATATTTATGTTTAACATTTTATTAGTCGTATATATAAAAATAGAATTTAAGGCTTTAATATTAATTTGATATATATGTACTTTGTAACAAACAACTTATAAATTATTATGTTTCCAAATACTCCTAGCTCTAGTTATATTTTTTTTTTGTTGTTAATCGCCTATTATTAAGGTTGTATAAAATGCAACCAGTGCTGTAAGTTAGTATTATAAAATAGACTTATCGATTCGTATATAAAATAATTTATTTAACAATAGTGTAGACTGTATTATATACTATCAGATCAGAGATCAGACTATTAGTATTTCTGATATGTAGTCTCAATATGTCGTTATTTAATAAGAGTGTCTACGCCTTAATAATTTTCACATCACAAGTAAATTGGTTTGCTTTGCATTTTTGTTAATATTATTTTTATTTTATTCTGTTATGTTTGTCAAAAATATAATGTTCACAAGTCAGTTACTTTAAGTAAGATTGGAACAGTCCTAGGATCTACAGGTCTTTCGGGACTAAGGTCAATTGGATTTTTGCATTATTCACTAAGGTAAGCAATGGGCTTAATCACCCTCATCAATGCTGTAAGTGATGATTTAGTAATTGAAAGTCGTATTATTCCAAAAAATTCTCAGAATCCATTTGGAATCTTAGATTAGAGAAAAGTTAGTGTTTTATTATATCTGTAAATTTTTTGCATAAACTTAACCATAGGATCATGATGCCGCGTTTATGTTATCTATGAATATAATAATTGCTCCTTAGAGAGTATATTCAATTATTCATCTCAATCCTAGACAATGGAATCCTTAACGACTATTTCGTCCTAATGTCTATAAGTTGAAATAAAATAACCCTATATCAAAAGTTATTCCCTAATTCATAAAATAAGTTCAGATGTCAGAAATTTGATAGCAAGAATTTTTGAAAGCAATTTATTTTAAAAAATCTCAATTTATGAATTAAATATATTTTTTAGAGTAGATATTTATTGATATTTAAAGTATATATTTTTAAAAATATCAATCCTTTTTCTGAAATTTCAAAATGAATAATATGAATATAATATTGAAAACAAAAATTTTTCATGAACACAAGAACTCAATTTATTTAAAAGGAATAAATAAAAAGTTATTACAACCTTTTGTGACAACTTTTTAGATATATATTTTTTTTTTTTATATATTTTTTTTTTTCTTATTTTTTCTTTTTTCCATTTTTCTGATTAATACATTTATATACACTCGTATATATACATCTTCTATAATGTGTAAAAAAATTTTCTTTTATTTAATGTATTTTGTTGGGAAAACGTTTTTCATAATATTTTTGAAACAGAGAATTTTCTTCCAAAAATTTTAAAAGAAAAATATTTTAAAAATTTCAATAAGACAATTTTTATTATTATTTTAAGCTGAATTGATTTACAATCTTTATATAAATTGAGTGAAAAAATATTATGTTTGTTTTCAAATACTTACATGTATGTAAGTATCTTTAAAATATTGTTGAAAATTCAAATTAAAAATTCGTATAAAATTTAAAAAAGAAGAAACTTCTCCTTCTTGAATTAAGTTAAGTGAAGAAATGAAGGAGGCATTTTAAAATATCTCCATTTCTTGCAATACTCGTTGCAAAATGTATCACAGCCAGAGCTGGACTGGTCTAACAAGATAGCGGGAGTGGGCCATGCAAAAATCCGTTGTCTAAAATTGTAATGTTTTCTTTTACAAAGAAAAATTTTAATTTTCCGGTGCTAAATTCATTCCCAGTCCTTTTATAATAAAAACTTTCTGGTTCGTTTAAAAATTAAAATATTCAAATAAATTTCTTATTTTTATGCAAATAATTGAAAACGTTGTCAAGAAAAATATTATTTTGATAAATAATTTTGACACAAGTGAGAGTTTTTTCAGATTAAAATGTATATCGTACAAGAAATAGAGTTATAGTGAGTTTTCATAATATACGCGACGATGTTGATATATTTTTATTTTTTACTCTTTGTCATATCATATCACATAAATATAACCTAATTGTATATGTATTGAAAAAAAAAACAAATTTGGTTAAGTTTTATATTTTTCTTATTTAACTTTTTCAAAGTAAAAAAAATTTCACAAAAAAAAAAAAAAAAATGTGAAAAAAAGAAAATTATAAAAATATAAAACTTAAGAAAATTTTGTTTTTCCTTAGAAAATATATTATTTGTAATATATATTCATATATTTGTAACGCCCTCTTCGAGATTCGAACCCTGGCCTTTGGCATTCCACATCAAATTTAAAATTATTACAAATAGCTATAATCTTACTACAGTAATCCAATATAGTTCGATTTGAGATATTTATATTATATATACAGCAAGAGATGTACAGAAATTATAGCTGAGGCAGTTATCTTTTTTTTTTTTTCAGTGTATTATCTAATCTCTTGCAAAATATTGACAATTTGATTATTATGTTTTTCTTGGAACGCACCAAATTGTATTTTATTGAATAAAATAAAATAAACACGCGCCTTGGTCAAATAAACTATATATTTTATATATAGATACATGTTAATGTTTATAAAACCAGATATGCTTGAGTAGTTTTCTTTTTCCTTGTTACAATAAATTTCTTAATTGTTCCAAGCATAGTGTATTGTATACGGAGATAGAAATTTATTAAACTTTTAATATACTTAAAGGAAATACGGTATATATTAATGTTGACATAATTATATTTATGTGTGTCTTTTTTTTTATAATATATTTGTTTAAAGGAAAAATTATAAACGTTTTTTTCTTTATATTCAATTAACCTTGAAAAAGAAAAAAAATTTTCTTTTATTTTTTTTTTTTTTTAGAATAAAAGAAAATATAGCGCTGAAGGAGGATTCTAATAATAATAATAATAATAATAATTTCAATCAGAATTACGTTCAAATATAAACTTAAATGGAACGGAAATATTACTTTTAATTTTTGTTATTATTTTTTTTTTTCAAATATAAGTAATTATGTATAAGCAAGCATAACAATTTCCTCATCCTTTGTTTAAGTATAATGAAAATACTAAATCCTTTAAAAAATAAAAAAAAAAATAAAAACCAAAATTTTTGTATTTTATTAAGGAAATGATAAAATTTATATAGAATTATTTGAATCGGATTTAATTCATTATTTATATAATTATATATGTATAATACAATTCTGAGCAATATTGTATTGAGATTATTATGAAATAAGGGTTTCAGGGTAGATTTATATAGAAAAGATTGTAAATTTCTTTCATTCTTTGAATTATTCTTTCAATTTCAAGTTGAAGGATTTTAAATAAATTTTTTTCTTTTTTTTTTTTATAAAGACTCTGGAAAAAAAAAACTCGTTGGAACATTAGCTGAAACAGCAAGATATAAAGTTATAACTGAAACTGCCTGGTAATATGTGCTAAAAATCTTGCCATTTATTATTAAATGCAAATGATTTGTAACAAAATTTGCTACTCGAAAAATATAATTTTTATTGTTTTTCTAGAATATGAGTTTCAGAAATGTTTATGACAAATATTGCCGTAATCATATGCACAGATATATATTAAAAATATTAGCTATTTTTCCTTGCTATGCCAAATAGCAAATTTCGATAAAGTCATTCACTAGTTCCCCTATCTGTTTTTTCAGTGTAAGCAAAATTTACTTACATCAATTAAGAGTTTTTGTATGTACAATTTATATATCATAATAAGGCTGTCACACTTCGGCTTTTTAATGGCTTTTTGAAAAAGCTATCATCGTTGTGGCTATTTCGTGGCTTTTTCCATACAAAAAAAAGAAAAAAAAGCTAGTGGCTTTTCAAAAAGCCACTAGAAAATCAGGGATCAAATAACAAATGAGCTCTGTGAGAAAAAAATAAACTAACAATTGCATACTTTCAGGAAGTTGGCGGCAATTTTTAAAAAAAAACGAATAAAAAAACAAAAAAAATTCCCAAAAAAAAAGGAAAAAGATATGACAAAACGAGAAAAAAAAAGAAAAAAAACCAAAAAGTGCAAGTGTGAACGCATTTAAAAAAGCCGTCATGAGTAGTGGCTTTTTAGTTGTAGTGTGACTCGCTTGTAAGTATAACATTATAGTATTTATATGAATATGTACAAATATCTATGTTCATAATGTATTTTACTTTTATTGATGATTTCTGATAGAATGATAAGGTAATTTGTATGGATCAATCAATCCAACTGACATTTGACACTATAATATGGAAAACTTAAAAATGTCAATCTATTTGTATGTTTATAAGGTAAATAACTAAAAACGAGCTTTTTTTTTTTGGCTTTTGTCCTTTGTTTTAATTGTATATTAATTTATTTTTTCAAATATAGAATAGTGTTAGAACTAGTTCTGGATTTACCATGCATAAGACAATTGTATATATAAGACTCAAAGGGCCGGAAAAATAAAAATTTTGAGATCAAAATCAAAGTCAGTATTTGTGAAATAAATTTAAAAGAATACAAAAAAATTTTTTAACCCTAAAATTACGGAATTCGAAGTTAGAAGTAAAAAAAAAATATTCTTACAAAAGTTGAAAACCGGTCGTTATATTTCTATTTCGACACTGAAATGCTTGGATATTAATTTTTCTCGATCGAAAGTTTAATTAGTTAACTATAATGACAAAATAATTCATAGTCTTATGAATTTTGAAGAGAAACAATGCAAAGATTAATTAATTAATTGCTTTTTTTTTATTTATTTTCAAAAAAAAAATTGTTTTATTATTATTTAAGTATGAAAATTTAATTTGAATCAACTTTGAAACAAAAACTTTTCCATTATCATCCTTTTATTTCACAAAATATGTAATTTCTGTAGAAGGAAAAAATATATAATATTTAAATATATATAAGAAAATGTACATATACAAGGT
Source organism: Hybos culiciformis (assembly GCA_964007475.1). Taxonomy (NCBI): domain Eukaryota; kingdom Metazoa; phylum Arthropoda; class Insecta; order Diptera; family Hybotidae; genus Hybos; species Hybos culiciformis. Next base: position 63,325,299 of record OZ023274.1, on the reverse strand, counting down.
TTAAGTTTATACTTGAAATGAAAATGAAACCAAATATTTGTCTATAAGTTTTATTGATTCTTTTTTAAGGAAAATCATGTTTACAAAAAGGCTTCCCAGATTTATTTATTTTTTTATACTTATTTTGTCTTTTATTTAATTATTTCAAATTTCTATAATAATTTCCTTATTCATGGTTCTTGTCACAAAAATTTATAGTTTTTCTCAGCAATAAAAATTATAATATTTTTATTTAACATCTGGTAAGCCTGTTTAGAGGAAACAAATATTATAAGAATCAAAAAACCCTTATTTTTGTAATATTAATGATATGTAAAATTATTAGGCATTGAAATCAGTGTTATTAATAACATCATATTTTAATTGTCTTTAAAGCTTAGCATTTATAGTTCTATATGCATACTTATTAGTAGATTATTGTATATGTAAACTAAATTTGTTATTAATTAAGAGTTCTGTATACACAAAAAAACATTGACACGAGACAAGTGTCAATGTATTTTTGTGTAAATACAGAACGAGTTGTATAACAAATTTTGTTTACATATCCAATATACTGTTTTAATGCGTAGGGGAGAGGTAGTTGCAAAGAGAGAATATTTTTTCTTCTCATTTTTTCTCATTTTTTTTTTGTATTTGGCTGTATTGAAATATTGTGAGAGATATTATGTTTGTTTAGGTATTACGTAATATTCAACACGAAACATCTAAATGATTTCATTATTTACGCTGATGCATCTAAATTTTTTCATTATATACGCTGATGCATCTAAATTTTTTCATTATTTACGCAGATGCATCTAAATGATTGCATGTGTATTGACGCATATAATACTCCATTTAGTGATCTAAATTCTATAGCACTAAATACAACATAACGATCCCCAACGCATTAAAATAATTAATGTGGTATAAGATAAATAAAAAGTTCTCAATGATTAATGGTCAAATATTATATATAAAAAAAAAATTGTTTTGTACAATATTTTGAAAATTTGCAATTAATACGCTCAAGTGTATATTTTTAAACGATGGTACGGTCATGAATATAAAGAATGATATTTGAGTTTAATAATGAAAGTAAAGGTATATTATGAAATTAATGATTTGATTTGTTGAGCAAAATTGATTCGAATTGATTTCGGTTAATGAAGTAATGGTTAAATGTTTTGGTGACAGCGATAACGATAGTATTACAATTCACTTGCCTTTAGGAATTAAAAAATATTTTTAAATCAAAGACATCTGTTGCGGAATTTATGGCTGTAGTTATGAAATTAAATTAAGTAGACTCGATGGGAATGGCAGACTGTTAAAATGTTTTTTGATCAACATTTCGATAGTTTTCATATGAAAATATTTCAAATATAATTTGTTTTTATCTGCAATAGAAATAGGCTAACCTTACCGATAAAATGCAGTTGTAAAAATTCTTTGAAATTTAAACTTGATAATTTTTTATACGAATAAAAATGACAAAAATAAAAAACTAACCAAAAATCAAACTTTAAATTTGCGCTCAAAATTTAATTTTTCTAAGTTTATTGCAGTGAAAAAATTTCTACGACTTTAATTATTAGATAATAGAATTTTCATTCATATCACCTAGTTTTTATGTATTTTATAAATTAAAACCTTAAATTTTATGTTTTTAAATACTTAGTACCAGGGCAAAAAAAAATAATTCGCAAAAAAAAGTCAATAAAAGCTGATTAAAAGTTAATGCGAATAAAAATGTGTATTTTAATTTAATTTGGGAATAATTTAATTTTCTTTTATACTTCAGTTAATTAATCTTTTGTGGATTTTATTTTATTTTAAAAATATTTTCGACTATACCTTTTAATACTTTTTTTTTTAGACTCAAAAAACATGAAATTTTATGTTACTTTTTATTTACATTTGTCTATTTAATTTTAATAAAAATAAATTTGATTTTTAAAATGTTAAATTTTGTATGCCAAAAATTCTACTTTTTTTTTAAAGTTTCATCCAGAACTTTTATGAAATAAGAAAAAGTTTTTTTTTTTTTTTTTTGGTTAAGCTTTTTGGGACGAGAATTTACTCTGAAAACTATATTCGGATTAATGTGAAAATAGGTTTTTTTTTTTTGTAGAATCTATACATATAACATATTTTTAAATATTTTTCTTTTCTAAAAAGTTAAAGCTACCAATTTTATTTCATACCACAATAATGAAATCTTTTTAGTAAAGAAATATATAATTTGAAAGTAGATTAGTAGAAAACTTGGTTCCAGTTAGCAACATCAAGAGTCCCGTTCGATTTCCGTCTTAGAGTAAGGTAACGATTTCCAAATACGTTAAAAGAGTTTATTTTGCTTTGAGAGTTTGAGAGTTCTTAAACTTTAGTCTAACTAAAGTCTTTAGACCAAAATTAACTTTCCTACTATTGAACTCTTCAGAAATTGGAAGAATATTATAGAGTATTATTGAAGAAGAGATGGATTTTAAACTCGGTAATCTGTATTTGAGATCTAATGGGAGGAATAATGAATTTCCAAAAGCCACATGCATAATTATTTGAAAAATAATCTTCTCCTATTTTATCACGGGAAAAAGAATCTGTTATGAGCAAATGGAATCCATTCAAAAGCATTTTCCAAATATCGTCTAAAAAACAAATAACCGAGATCCAAGGATATTCTACCTTATTGAATTTCTGTACTGAGATCGTTGGAGATTACTTATGCAAATTGATACCTGAAATGAAAATATATAACTAAGTAAAATTTTATTTGCGTTACGGGTTTACTTTAAATATACAAAAACAACACCTACTAACATATAATTAATACTAATAATTTAACTTATTAAAGTTTTCACAATTTTTATAACAAAATCACAAGTTTTGTTACAAAATCCCAATTCTATCGATAATAATTTGTCTTCTTATAATAAAACTTAAAAATAAATCTTTTTACAATAAAAAAAGAAAAATAAAAAAAAAATTTCATAGATGTTTTATTTTCCAATAAATTTATTTTTTTTTTTATATTATTTTATCAATTTTTAAAATCCTTTTATTTTTTTTAATCTTATTACAAATTGCTACGATAACACGATTTGATTGAAACTCTTGAATTTTTCATAACACAAAATAAATACATAAACATAAACATGAACATAAAAAAAACATAATACATATACGTAGAGAATATAAAAAAAAAAAAATATAGAAATCTAAGGACTTGTTAGCGGCTTTAAAACCATTTGTTATGAAATTGTTTATATTATATATATATAATGTTCTTATTTTTATTTGACTTATATTACAAAGGAATATAAAAATAATAAATAAAAATAGATTAAACTCGTGAAACATTTTATTTTGACTGAATTGGGATCGAACTTGACAAAATTGCCACCTGCTCACTTTTATAGTGCCTATTTGAGAGTCGTTTGTCGGATATATAGCTCTAATAATTATTTTACAGCATAAAACTTATGTTAAGTTTCAGAAAAGAAAACTTTTAACTCCATTCATCTTTGCTTAAAGTTGTCCACAATATATAAAAGCTCGAATGCATTGGAAAAAACAAAACTCTAATACTTAATTTTTTTGTTTGGATGTTGAGAAAAAGAATATATACCTACAGTAAGTACACTATAAAAAAAAAAATAAAGAAAGACATTCATTGCCATCGCAAAGATTGTAAATCTTAATAACGAAATGTTTTATATTTAATAAAATTACCAGATTAAAAAAATCCTTTAAATAATTTATAGAATTTTTTTTTTTAACATTATAAATTTCGAATAAAATTCAATTACCTAATTTTATTTTTCATTTTTTTGTGGCAATAAAAATGTGTCCCACGAGAAGCCGCCAAATCAAAACTTCGATTTTAATATTGAGATTCTTTACAATACTCCTTTTGATTTAAATTCCCGCTCATTTTCAAACTTAATAAGAAATTTTAGAACCTATATAAATTCATTTTATTATAACCTTTCATTTTGCAGTGTGTAAAATACCAAAAGCATAATATGTAGGTATATTGTATATATGCAAAAAAAAAAATATATATACATAAAAAAAAGTGAAATAAAAATTGAATAAAAATTGTTTCTATCGAGAATCAACTATATATAAAATCGAAAAAAAAAAAAAAAAAAACTATACAGAAGTATTAAGGAAAAGAAAACTGAAGTTAAGGAAAAAAAAATTATATACACGAGAGAGTAATTTCACACTACACTTGATTATTTATTTTCATCTTCCAATGATAAATAGCGAACATCGTTATATTGTGTTTCCAAGATAAGATTGAAAATATAATATAGTAACCTACTTGAAAGTTTTAACTCAAACATATAACTATATGTATACATAATTTCAGAAATGATAACTCTATTTAAATTATGACTATATATAACTAATCATAAATAGTTAGAAACTATGATTCGCAATGTTATTTCACCATTACATATAATGTATTCAACTTAATGATAAGAATAATATAAGTTATTTATATAATTTTTATTATTATTATTATATTCTACAGAATGAAGAATTTGAGGTAGATAAATGAACGAATTTATTCTTAAAGATAGATATAGTAAACTATAAAAGAATATTGATTGAATTTCGAATGGCTTTAAATACTATATACCAAAATAGGTAAACTCGAAAATATTTAGTCAAAATTTTCAAATTTTTAATTGACAATAGTTATAAAGTTTAACACTTATAGTCATATAAAATTAAAACAAGAATATCAATAACACTTTATCTAAGAATATCAATAACACTTTATCGCTTAGTATTTTAATATCATTATAGTAATTTTTTCGTAATTGTTTAACAATAATTGTAGTGCCACGGATTGTTGGAAAAAATATCTTGTATTAAAAATATGTAAAGGTTATGGTTCGGTTCGGCGATCGGAGATAGGCTACTCGACAGTAAGAAATGTAGGAAATGCTAAGACCCTAACCAGGTAGAAAGCGTTGAGCATTCGATATGTCACTGCCCAGCACTTGCTAGGCAGCTGTCATATTAAAAACTTAAGCTAGGCCCGAGAATCGAAATTAGAAGCTTACTTAAATTTGCGCAAAGGACTGGAATTTTTAAAACAATAAAAATTCCACAACCTAAAACATTCAGGGAAGATTTTTGGTACCACTATGGAGCCTGTAGGTCTTTATGAGGCCGGTTGGCCGCCACCTTAACCTTATCTAAGATACTTATTGGTGACAACACATTTACACATTTTTAGAACTTTATTTGATGTCAGATTCAAAAGCCGCAAAAAAAATATATTATTGGTGCAAGCTTTATTTGTAGTTCGAAGAAAAACAATAATTGGTCAAAAGGATCAAAACTTCATGTACAAGCACCACGTTTCTCATACATGTAATAATTGATTTAAAAATGAAAATACTATTATATATAAAAGTTTAACAAAAACTATTTAATGGTAATCATATAAATTCAATAAATCTAAATTGAAAATGGAATACACCTATATTTATTTTATTATTTTTTATTTACATTAACCGAGAGTAAAACAAAATACAGTATAAACATACTTCTATGAAATTTTTTTGTTTTTATATTGTATAAATGATGTTTTCGGATACAGTATATGTCCTTATAATATGTAATGTAGGAACATTGTAGAAAGTTTTAGCTATAAAAAATATTGTAACTACAATATAATCGTATACGTTAAAGCTTGTAAGAATTTAAATTCTTGTGGCCATACAAGAAAGTCTCAAAAAAAATAAAAATAAATCAATTTGTTTATTTTTTAAAGGAAAGAAAAAATAAAGGAAAAATAACATATCCACTAAACTATGTTTTACTTATTCAAGGCAAATACAGATAGTAAATTTCTTTTTTTTTTTTCCTTCGAAGAAGGATAATATGAAAATTATAATAAATTTTTTTTTTATTTCTTGTGTATAATATGTAAGAAATAAAGAACGGAATAAAGATAAAATAATCAAATTTAACAACATGTAAATAGGATTTTATGATGTATGTATGTACAAAACTGAAATATTGTTATGATAAATTAGTTATTTATTTCAATATCAAATTTTTGACTTTTCATATTATAAAATGTACATCGCTTTATGAGGAAATTCAGAAAATTTTGAGAATGGGCGTTAGGAAAAAAAACACTCTTGAAATATAATAAGGAAGTTTAATATTGTGAACAAAATTTATTTTTAATTTTTTTCTGTTTTGGATAATTGAAATATTGCAAAAAACTTAACTTTTTTTTTTGCTTCAGTTTCGCATAATTCATGAAATTTATATCTTAATTTTTACATAATTATGTATAATTCTGACATTTTGACTGGCAAAAGATTTTCCAGAATTGCGATTTGCCCCTTTCTGTATCCCACTTACTCAGGCTGAATTTACTGAATTTATATATCAAAGTTTTCATTTTTAAACTTTGTTGTGGATTGTTATATTGTTTAAAATTTTTCGTTATTGGATTTATGAATTTTTTTTAACATACTTAATAAAATTAGTTTTTAATATTAAGTGGAGTTGGACAAAGTAATTTCTTCTAATAATGTCCAAAAATTACAAAATAAAATGATATTGCTGATACCACATGTGAACTTTCAATATTCTAATATTTCTGAGGCTATGAACATTTAACCTAATTTAATCAAGCCTACATTGAATTAAACACACCACTGGTATGGTAATATCATTGTGAAATAATTTTGAATAAATATAAATCAACCTAATGATGAATTTTCAAATTCTGTCGCATTGTGAAATAAACCCTTAATTCTTTAATATCTCTTAGATTAGAGAATCTCTTTCTTTTTTTTTTTTTCTTTTTTTTTGTTCAATAAAGGGTGAACCAAAATTAATATTGAAATATTGTAATCTATTTTTAGTAGGTGGAATTTTTATTTTTTAATTAAAAAAATAGTTGAAGTGGATTAGGCATGGTTTTATAAATAAATATATCTAAATCTAATTAAACTGACTTTGATTAGATAATAAAAATAAAATTAATATTTAGGATGTGCATTAATGTTTTTTTTTCTTTTGTATAGTCAAAGAATAAACTAAATTTAATTATTATTCCTCAATAACGTTGTAATCGTAAAAAAAAATAAAAATTATTTTCAACCATATATGAATGTAGGTTTCACATTTGTGGGTGGCAATATTTCTAAATTTATATATTTTAAAAATACTAATAGTTCTGTAGAAGTGGGTTAGTTTTACCCACTTTGGAAATGTGTTTTCATCATTATTGAACAAAATTTTACAAATTTCAATAAAATATGCATAAAATACGATAAAGGAATTTAATTATTGTTATGTTCACGGTTTTTTATTTAGGTTTTAGTACAATTTATTGTTCTATGCATTGTTTTAGATAATATTTTTTTTTTTTTATAGAGTAATAATTTCCTGGTTTAGGCGCAAAAATCGCATAATGTAGCTAATCTTTTGCATTAGACTATTACTTAAAATATAGATCCTAGTTGTAGAATAGATATAAGATAATGAATTACTAAACCATACATTATAATTTGGTAGATTTAAGATATATAGGGGAGAGGCTTGCAGGTTGCCACCCCATATATTTTTTTATCATAACTCGTCAAAAAATGAACGTATTGTACAAAAAGTACATGCGTTGGAAGTTAAAAGCTACAATCCTGGCCTAGAAATCATTTGAAATCTCAAAAAATTAAAATTTTCAAAAGTATCTAAAATCGAACTCTTAAAATTTAGGCTTGCAGGTTGCCACCCTTTGGAAAATTGCTGAAAATGTTGAAAAACTGAAACTGAAAAATGTCTCGTTTAGAAATGTATTCAAATTTATTGAATTTCACTTGCACCCAGTGGCGGTAAACATAAAGAAATGACTGAAAATTGACATAAAAAATAAAATTGCAATATGGTATGGAATCATTCCAAATCGTCATCGGAAACAGAATTCGGTCAAGTTTAAACACTGAAACACATTTCGCGTGAACGGCTCTTCTGCATTTGTGGCACATAATAGAGTTGTGTCTACTTCCGACATTTTCTTCAAACAAATCATACAGTCGTCAGTGCTTTCAATCTTTCATCAAGGTGGCAACCTGCAAGCCAATAAAGGTGGCAACCTGTATTCTGACGCAATTTTGTATAATCCATTTAAAAAAATTTCCAATTCATAATATATTTTTAATTCTTTTTGGAATATGTTAATTGAATGAAAATGCATCACAACCCAATTATTTTTATTGATTTGCTAATAAAAAAGTTCACTTTACGAGCACAGGACAAAAACACGATTTTTAATTTTTAAAGTTTTTGAAAATAATAATTCACACTTTGCTCAGTAAACACTGTGTTATTGCGTCTGTCCGCTCCAGAAGTAGATTAAAAGTGACAACTGTTCTTTTGACGTCGATGTCACTTGGAGTTTAGTTTGTGAGACGGCTAGAATGTCAAAATACATCAGTGGTGGCAACCTGCAAGCAGTGGAAACCTGCAAGCCTCTCCGCTATATATACTGTATATTTTAAAATATAAATTATAAACATAAGAGCCGCAATAAATTTAAACTTAAACTTAAACTTAAATTATGAAGTAAAAATTAAATAGTTCAATAAGTCCGTTCAAAAATATTTTTCGATGATCTTTCTTTTCCTCGATCACGGTATTTCAATAATTCTAAGTTGCCGGCCATATTAGTGGTAAAGATAAATTTTTCAATCTTGAAACAGATGAATTATACATAGGTGTACGAACACATTATTATTATTTGAAAATAAGAAAGAACACATGGAAAATTTGTTATTAGATTTTCAAATTAAAAATAAATAAATATAAATTTTTTGTTAGCTCAAGACGATAAAATATGTTATACGTATAGAATGTATGTAACATTATGTATGTATGGTACATTTGATTTTTGTATTCATATTATGATGGCAAAAAAAAAGAAAAAAACAAAAAAAAAACTAAAACAATGGCCAATAAAAGCTCCTAAAAAGTTCACAAAAGAAAAAAAATAAATTTTTTTTATTAGCATTATTTTATGATAAAATTATACAATGAAGTGAAAAAGTTCAATAAAGTTCTGTACACTTTATTAAGCAATTTACAATATATAATATGCTTTAATAACATTAAAGATTCATGTAATAAGTCTTTACTTTATGAGTGTTTTTCTACACACACAACTAATTAATCAAAATATCAGTGTTGTTTGACAGTGTTTTTTAAACTTAATTTATTCTTTATTTGGATAAAAAATTCTTATTTCATATTTCAATTCTGAACTAAAATGAATAGTAATTTTTTTTTTGAAGAGTGCTGATAAAAATGTTTTAATTAAAGTTTAAAGGTTAAAAAATTTCGAATACTTATTTTCATTAAGCCATCGTACAATCCATCATCTTAGTTTTATAATCTCAAACTTTTTCTCTTTTACTTTGTTGGATCACTAATTACTCGGGTGAAAACTGAATTGGAACGAAACCTTTATATTATAACGAACATGAAAACTAGCATATTTCTGCTAAAATAACATAAGTTTTTCGACGTAAATACATCTAATATTCAAGACGTCAACGTTGTACCTACATTGAATTTTGTAATATTTTATCCATATATGTTTTGTTTTATATTGTCCGTATATAGAAATGAATAACTTTATATTTCTTGATGATCGTTTAATTTATTTTTAAAAAATTAATTTAATCATGCCTGTTGGGACAGATTTGTCAAATTTTACAGTAAACTTCAACATAATGTATGTATTTTTATTATTAAATTTTTTTTTTAAATATACATTATTACAGTATGTCACATTAATAATGGCAGTTACCGCTCATTTTCAATATGCTAACAATACATACAACATACATAATATATGTATGAAATATGCAACTTACAATGTAATAAAATAAAAAACTTTTTGAAAATTTGTTTATTCGAGAAAAAGAAAGAAACTTTTTTAATTACAATCTGCCTGGATTTTTATAATTTTTTTTTTACAAAAGAGGTGGATTAATAAAAAAAAAAAAGTCTCCATAAAAATAATATTTCCGTTTTTTTTTTTGTATATATGTAAGTTCTTATTGTCAAATTATAAATTTAGGTACAATTGAAAAATTAGTACGCATTTTTAATCTCATTTTGTATGTATTCTTCCCAAAATTTCAAAAATTTTCATAATTTCTGATTCAAATTAATAATGCATTTATTTATTTTTATTATTTATCAAAATAATGCACAAAATAGATTGACTCATTTCTCTCTATGACTAATTGAAGTTTTTATCATTTTACTATCGCCACATCTGGGGAAACTATAGTCCAATATTATCAGTTTAGGAAATGGATCAGTCGACAAAGACTACAGCTTTCACACAGAAAATTGTTTTTTCGATAAACAAACAAAATATAGTAATCTCATATTCATATTTAAGTTTAATAAAATTGTCGATAAGCTTTAAATTTAAAGGCTTTAAGTAAAAAATGTTATAAGGAAATGTAGTTATTTTTTCAATAACACCAAAGCTCTAATTTAAGTGAACAACTTGAAAAATTGATACTAATTTCAGTCTGATGTGGCCATGTACGATTCGAATCCACGACCGAACAAGCCGTATAGGATAATGGTAATTCAGCATGACGGCCGAAAATTTCATTCTTATATATACTATTCCAGAACTATATTTCAATAAAAAGTTCTTCTGTGTACCGAAGGAATATTTTATTCTGAAAGTTTTTATTACGCACAATAAAAATTCAAATAAACCCATAAATAAAACAAAAAAAATAATAAAAATAATGTTAAAAATTCGACAATATTATTGACACAAAAAATATCTGTTTATTATTTTTCTTTTCCAGTATAGTAACAAAAAAAAATGTGTCTTTATTGTTTTTCTTTTTTATATTATAGGTATGTACATTATATGTTTTTCATTTTTATTTTTATATGTAAAAGTTAAACATATGACCTGTATTGTTTTTTTTTTTTTCCACTGTACATATATTTTTAAGAAAAACAAAATGAAAATTTATATTTTTCGGAGGTTAACTATAAAACGAAAAAAAAAAGAAATATAAAAGCAAACAAACACTATTTATTTCCACCAGAAGGAAAAAAAAAATTACAAAGAACGTAAAATACTAATTATTTATTTATGTTCCCAAGAAGATGTATATACCTTGTAATTTTTGGTTTATATTATGTAAAAGAAAAGAACCAAAAAAAAAATTCAATTCAATGCTAAACGTATTTAATGTTATAATAAAAAATTAAAATACGTTATTTTATATTATTTAAAAAAAAAAAAAAATTAAAAATAAATAAAAATAAAAAAGAGAAAAGTCAATCTTATTTCAAAAATCGAAATATTTATTTATTTTTTTTTTGTTTGTTTCAATAATAAATTCTTCTTCTTCTTCAGCTTTGTTATATTTTTTCATGGCTTGTCTAAAGGAATGATACTTTAATCCCAACTAAATTCTATAATTCAAACCTTGCTTTTACAACACCAAGAAAATGGTGTGTGAAGATTGGAGTTGGAACATTTTAATTTAAATTTTGAAAACTAATAACATCGCCTAAAATCAAATTTAATTATTTTGTAAACAACAAATGTATTTATTTCTTTATATTTTTAAATTGATACCGATTTTTCATTTTTCAACCCAATACAACTTTTTATTTATTTTTTCGCCCCCTATGAAATTTAATTGAAATTATTAAATTCATTCCTGAAAATTTTCTCGAATTCAATCCGACAACGGTCTTCTTGTTCCAATCCGCTTTTAATTCCTGTGTTGTAAACGCCGTATTAGAGAGAGAGAGAGAGAGAGAGAGAGAGAGAGAGAGACAGAGTGCGTTAGTTATTTCAAATAGAAATAACAATAAAATTTTATTCTTTGGTTTTCATTCTTTTTTTTATTATTATGCGCGCAATGAAAAACTTACGTAAATGTTTCGGGGATATGTGTTATTTTCTTTTGTTTTTTTTTTAATTTAATTTTTTTATTTTTAAAAGACGCAATATAAAAAATTCTTATAAATTTTAAATTAAATATATATAGGGAACAAAAAATACATATCAAATTTAATATTTTTAGGTATATAATGTTGGTCCTTTAGAAAATTTTTTTTTGGTTTTTTATTTTTTTTTTTTTGTATTATTTATTAAAGCATTTTTATTCAACTATTATTTTATTATATTATTATTTTATTTTTTTATTTTAATTAAAATTTACTTTTTTTTTTTTATCACACTTTAATTTCCTGCAAGTAAAATTAATAAAATTTATATTTTTTCGAATAGGTAATTTTAATTTTTGTTAACTTTGATGTATTTTTTTTCTAATTTTTGGCTAAAAAAAGTAAGCGCTTGATAGTTTTTCTATATAAATATAGTTTGTTATATTTATTTATGAAATAAGGCTATAGCTACTATACAGTAGAAATTCTATGTTAAATTTAAGTATAGGAATTCGAAGCATAATAATGATTTAAAACTTGATATATTCAAAAGTCGTAAGTTTTAATCATTTTATATATGAAATTAAAATGATTTTCAAAAAAAAAAAATTTCTGACAATTCTTTTTTAATAAAAATGAGTATCTTAAAAATGTAATTGTGATATTTTACTAAAACTATACAAGACAAAATAGATGACAAAACAATTTTTTTTTTACATTTCTATAAATGATTATGTTTATTTCTATCAAAGTCAGTATTTTTCTAAATATGAAAATTATTTAAATATAAATAATGTATTCTAAAAATTATTTTTTTGGATATTTGAATTTTATTTCAGAATTGATCAGATAACCCCATTCCAATATCAGGGATTCAAAATAAAATTCAATATTCTTCAAAAGAATAAAGTATATATTTAACGACCACCTACTGTTTTTAGGAAATAGAAAAATTAATAAAAATTTTCTATTCAGAGTTAGAATCATTTTGAATATTGAATATTGAAAAAACAATACAAATATAAAATATACAAAACTTAGAATAAAGAATATATAAATATTTCCAAAAATAATTTGTAAAAAAAAAAAAAAAATTTGTGGAAAATAAAAGCTTAATAAATTCTCTGGATTATAATTTCTTGTATGCTGGTTGATCATTTTGCTGTGATATTCATTTTAATTGAGAATTTTAATAATAAATGAAGAAGTGTGTACATGGCATAATAATAATACATTTTCCACATTTATGAAAATTAGCATGAATTTTTAAGTTCCAATATACAAAATTACAAAAAAAAAAAATTTTTCTTTTATTATATAAAAAAAATAAAATAATATATTACCTAATAGCATACGGAGAAAATTAAGCACACTTTACATGTGAACATAATTATAGTATATAAATTATATATGTTTGTAATATAAATATTTTAGTTTTCAATTTCTCAATATTTGTACTTATTATGAAGATATATTATAATCCACAGATTAAAACTGTGTATAGAAATTTAATCTAATCTGGAAAATAATTCATAAGAAATATAATGAATTATTGAGTCGACTACTATATAGAATATGTAAACAACATCCATGGAAACAATGTATTATAAAATCACACGAAAGTGGTTAGAAAATCTTTAAAATAAATAGATGCTGAACAAAATAAATTTTACTTGTAGATAAATTCCATTGACAACAAGTTACTTATTATTATGATATATTTCTGAATAATTTAATCCGCATTTTCGAAAACTAAAGGCTAACGTTCTAATTTATGTAAAATTTAAATCACAGAATTATTAAATATAAATTTACAATTTTATATAATTATAATTTTTAGAGCTTGAATTGTCTATTATTCTTTTCTATAAAAAACATCAATTTTCTTTTTCAGTTTCAATCAGTTAAACGCACTTTTGTGTTAGAAAATTAATAATTTTTATATATCTGTGGAGAAAATAATCAACAAAATTAAGAATAAAGTAGGAAAAATAATAATAGTTATAATAATGATAGTTATACTGAACTCTAGTTTTAAAGAGTCAAAAAGCGAAGACAAGCAGTTGTTGAAAAGTGGACATATTGAGAAATTAATTCAAATTCTAGTCCGAGGTTGAAATCGAACCCACGAGCGAACATCCCGTTGGATAAAGACAATACCACTGCACCATGACGACCGTTCAATAGTGATAATTATGAAGTAAATAAGAAATAACGAGATTTAAAAAAAAACTGCAATATACTAAGTCTACATACTAACTTCATATTTTATGAACTCGAAAAATTTATTAATTTTCCTTATAAGGCAGATCAATTGGAAAAAAAAAAACATTATACGCCGAGCACTTAAATTAATTAATATAAAAAAAATATTGAATTTTTAATAAATTAATGAAATAAAAAGGCATGAAAATATTTCATTGAAATAAAATTATTTTTAATTGAATTTTAAAAACTTTGAAAGCTTTGAATATTTCTGAACAGAATAATATTTGTAAAAAAACTGACATGTTATGTGCAAGAAATATAGGTGTGATAATAATATGAAAGGCGAAAGGGTTAGTTCTAATACACTTTACTATGTTTTCTTTAAATGATGAAAATATATCTTTTCTATACAAAATCTGTATCTCTTATATCGCATAGTATCAAAATAAAAAATAAAACTATTAAAATCTCTATCGAAAATTTCTTATTACACTCTAACGTAGAATATTCAAACTTCATTCTGTCGAAAATAAGATCGACATTAAGGTTTCCCTCAAAAATTAAATTCATTTGATCTTGTTTTAGAAAATTTTGAGGGAAAAATTCAAATTTATAACGCTAATGTTATAAATTTAGAAGAGTAATAAGTTCGATATAATTATAATAATAAAAATTTACCCATAAAATTAAATTATTCGTAAAAATATAAATTTTATTTATTTCAAATTAAATATTATATTTCATTTTTTTTTTTTAATTTTTAATTAATTTTTAAAATTATATCCTTTTTTGTTATCACTATATATTATACTGAAAACCGGCATCAGATCAAATTATTTCGAAAAAATATAAATAACATTATTATCTATATATTTAAAAATAATTATGTTAAAAATTTCATTTAAACTTTAAAACCGTTGCCGCGCCACGCTCGCCGTTTCAACCGAATCACGTTTCTTTTCTTTTTTTTCTTCTTCTTTTTTTTTTTTATCTTCACATGAAATTCATGCTAAAACTTCAGCGAATAAATATAAACTGAAACAAAGTATATAAATTTTGTTTTCAGATCAAAATAAAGTTTTTAAACATTTTTCATTTTTTTTTTTTTTTTGTTTTTCCTTTTTTTGTTTTTTTTTCTTTAAATGAAGAAAACGGATTTCCCAACAACAATGTTGTTGTTGTTGAAACAAAAATAAAAAATACTAAACTAACTATTATGGTATATATTTTCGGAAATCGTAATTTGATTTTTTCCAACAAAATATAATAAAATAAAATTAAGAGGTTTTTCCTTTTTTTTCATATTTTTTTTTCTGGTTTTTGTGAATGAGAAAAAAGTTCAAATTTCAAAGCTCTACAAACAAAAAATAATAATAAATATAAAGTTTAACCAAATGAAAGAAAATTCATTTTGAGGGAAAAGTTTAAGAGAATTTTTTTTTGTAATATGGAAAACTTTTGTGTTTTGAAAGAGAAAAATGTTAGATTGCATGAGAGAGAAAAAAAAATTTTCTGTCTGACAGAAAGGAAACTTATTTAAGCTTAATTTTAATAAGGGAAAATTTTACATTTAAGTTCGAAAAAAAAAAATAAAATGAAATTTCTCTTAACAATTTTTATTCTATTTATAAAAACTGAATGAATGTTTTTCATTTTCTTATTACTATTTATTTTACTCGGAAAACATTGAATTTTTTTTTTATTTCGTTTATTTGATCTTGATTGTTTATTTCTTTTCTGGAACTAAAAATCAAAAATATGGTTCACATAAATTTTATATCTATGGACTATTTTTATTTTTATTTTTTTTTATAAATTTTTATTATAAATAAAGTACAAAAATATTGAAATTCAAACATTATTTATAAATAATACCAAGTTTAAAATAACAATACCACATAAAGTTATTTTGCATTTTTTGTTTTGAAAAATCATATTTTATATTTTTAATTAAAAATATTTTTTTATTTTTAAAAAAAATTGTAATGATAAAATACACATTTTAAAAACTGAAAAGCACAACACTGTACAATTTTCATATTTTTACTTCAAAATTCATGCAATTTTCATATTTCCCTCATTCAAGAGGAAAACTCTTAAGTCTTAATACATGTTTTTTTTTTTTGTTTTTTAGCTAAGTCTGAAAAATAGTTTCTTGGAAGAAATTTTATTTTATAAAAACATGAAAAAATAAATTCAATTTAAAATCGGTTTATATTATAGCAGAAATATGTGCTTCAAAAATATATAGCAAATGAATTGTGGCAAAAATTACTACACCAAAATTATATTTTTTATCGTTTTAAAAAAAAATAAAAAATTAAAAAAAAAAATTTATTATACAAGAACAGATATTAAAAAATGAAAGTTCGAGCTATTTTTCCTTGATATGAAAAATCATGCTTATAGGTCATTCACCAGTTCGATTTGGTTTATAATAGCAAAAGATGTACAAAAATTATAACTGTGGGAACATAAAATTTGAGAAAAATTGTGGATTAAAATTCTATTAAAATTTACTAAAAAAATTTCATATTACTTCCATACATGAAAATTCCATGCATGAGAAATTATAATTTTATTATTCCTCTATATAAATTTATTATTTTCAGCAAACAAATAAAAATCGACTTATTTTATCAATTTTATTTCTTAAAATAAATTAAAACATTCATTAACATAATATATATATACAATATGATTATTATTGAAAACAAATGAAAACATTACGTATTCACACGATATTTTCGTTGTTAATAACACTTTAAGTCTTAATTATGTAATCAGAATATTTGAAAAAAAAAAATAATTAATCTGTTGAGTTGTGGAATCTTTTAATTTTGTTAATAAAGGAAATTAAAAATAAATATTTTTATTATTGAGATTATTTACCTTAAAAAATTGTATATTTCCTTAATAATTTTTAAATTTGTGAAAATACACATCGGACTTCATGAATACGAACCTGTTTTGGTACATACCTACTATTTTGCCAATAAATTTAAATTGATTATTTAGGTTGAAATTAATGAAGGAACTGAGTTAACTCTGAAAACAGAAGTGAGTTTACATTATCAAACAAATTGCTCAACGTTGTGAAAACATTATTCTGCATGAATTCACAGTGGTCGGTATTTTTGTAAGTAAACGGCCTATATGTTGCGTAGTTTGTTCCATATTTTAAGGGCCTCTTAAAGTGGTAGTGATAGACGAAATTCAAACAAGTTTATTTACAACCTTAACCCTCAAGAAAACAGCTTATAACTTAAGCATTAATAACTATAAAATAGAAAATAAAACTTCGTAGTTTCCGGATTAAATTTAAATAAATAAATTCAATAAATAAAATAAGTTCTTTTATTGGCGAAAAGTTTCTTAACACTAACTACACATTTATAGTTACATCAACAAACCAGATAAAACTTTTGATTTTCGATACTTAAAAAAATAAATAAAGTTGAAGAAAAAGATTAACATCTCTGGTTATTGTGATGCTTAAATATAAATTAATAAAACTTATTATTTATTATATTCGATAGAAATCAGTTAATTTATTTTTCCCACCAAACTCTTAAGTTCTTAATTTATTTACATCTCATTATTTATAAAAAAAATGTAATATCGCATATCTGATGTGAGCACTGTGTGTCTATATAATATTTACTTCCCTTTTTTGAATATTTTCTAACGATTGAAGTTTCAAATAAAAATGCTGATGTTAAGGAAAATATACATATTATACCTAATTATAAGAATATAATGTGGGCTAGGAAATTAAATATATTTTATATTAAATATTATATGTGTGGTATAAAATATAGTAATGTGAATAAATATGATAAAAAAATTATTCAAATAATACTGAGAAAATTATACGAAAATGTTGAAAAAAAAAAAAGAAATAAATTCTAAGAAAAATAAAAAGGATTTTTCGAGGCTATATTAAAATTAATTAAAGCTCATTTAGCTCATATTACTATTCTAAGTGCAAATATAATAATTTCATATTTCCAAGCATGAAATTTATAATATCTACATATTAAAATTTTTTCCTAGAATATGTTGCGGTCAGATTCAAAAAAGTTGTACGTATAAAGAAATTATTTCAAAGTCGATATACAATGGTTTTATAAGGTTTCGTCATGTTTGTTGAAAATTGTGCATTCTTTACTTTCATCACAACAAAAATTCTTTTTATGACTATTATATTATTATTTAAATATAGTATTGGACATAATATATATATTTATGGTGTATATTATATATTTTTTAATGTTGACAATCAAATTTCGTATGTTTGTACCATACTTCTTTTTCTAATTCTAACACTAATTCTAGGTCTATTCAAAATTAAAAACTTATATTAAGCTGGTTCGTTTGTTCAACACGAGTCTGACAAAATGAATTTGTGAATTCATAAATAATCTACACAAATATTGTACATAAGTATAAAATATTTTATAATTTTGCCATTATAAAAGAAAACAACATACTGTTTAATTAAGTTGGGATTTAATTTCAGAAATTACAAATGAAAATTACGCACAAATGGGTATAAAATTACATAAACAAGGTACATCTACTTATATAATATGACATATTTCATATGTATATACATAGATACATAATATATTCATTAAGTTATAAATGTTATTAAAACTAATCATTTTTGAAAAATAATGAAATTTGTTAATAATGAAAGTTTTTAATAATTATATAAATTTATGATATAGTTATAAAAAAAACATGTAAATAAATAATTGAAAAAAAATTTTTAACGTCAAAATGGAATAATAAAATTGTTGTATATGTACCTACTTATACTTATACTTATATACCTACTTATATACCTAACTATAATTATTAAATAAACGATTAAACATTTTTATTTTTGTTTTAATTTTAGGTTTTATATAAAATTCTTTTTGGACAAAATTGTATTTAATAATATAGTACCTTGTATTAGTTACAATTTAGTATTTAAATTAAGAAATTAAAGAAAGTATTTTTTTGCAATATGTGCTTCGTTTAACTATACTTGACTCCAATAATTCTAATAACTAACGATTTAAATTAATAAAATTAGCATTAGAAATTTTTATTTTGTTAATATTGTTTCGAATCACAGCACGTGATACATCGTTGATTTACAACAAAAGAAATTCAGTATGTCGATATTAAAGAAGTTTGAGTCAAAAATTTTTAAATCTAAACAGCTTTAACTAACTTTAAGAATTTTGAATATTTATTATACATATTTGCTTTGTTTAAATTTGCAATAAAATTTTTGTTTAGATAATGTAAGGTTTTGTAAACTATAGTATTAAGCAGATAAATAAAATAAAATAAAATAAAAAATAAAACAAAATAAACGCAAAAATTGTGTAATTTTATTAAATATCGATGTTGTATTAAAATATTATTGTTTAGGCCTTAAAGTTAAGTTAAGAAAAGGATTACAAAAATTATTTATATTTTATTTGTATTATTTATAATATTATATTTATATTACATTTATATTATTTATATTATTTATATTATAATACTATACACAATTGACTTAGTGAAATTAAACTGAGCTTTATAACTTCCACAATATCAAGTTGCGAGTATTAAGGTTTTGGCATCATAAAGTTGGCAATACTTATAGAATAAAAAACAAAAAACTTAAAAATTTTCTTATAGTAAGTTCTGCTTGTAAACCAACGATATAAACGCCATAACTGAAACAGCTTTTTCATAAAACAAATCCTAAGATCTTATAATTATTTTCTTAGCTTACAAAGTCAACTGAAATTTCTTGAAAACATAACATAAATTTCAAATTTTATATAATTTTAAATATACATATTTACATTATTTTTATAAAACCAAAATTAATTTTTTTTTATATATGGGAACTATTTTACTTTCTCTGAAGTTAGTTAAAGCAAGTAACATTTTCTTATACTTGTTTATTGCCAGACATGATTCTATAGACAGAACCTGAAGTGGAAAAAATTTTTCTAATAAATTTCTTAAACATTTAAGGATTTAAAAAACATTTAAGGATTTCTATTTAAAGAACTTGAAATTTTTTTTTATTAAAATATAAAACTACTTTAATAGGCATATAGTCTTTAGTGTCAAAAGTATTAAGCAGTAATGGAAATAATCAAACTACATACATATATTGACTAAACGATGTTCTCAAAATAACTCAGAAAATAAATTTAAACCATAATACTCTGCTCGATTTTATTAATTTATTTTTGTAATCATGAGAAATTTTCAGGTGTAATTGAAAAGGGTTAAATTCAAATCAAAAAAGCTATAGGTTTTTTTTTTAATTTTTTTTAATAATAATAACAAAGTTTTATTGAAGACATAATAGCTTAAAGAGTTTTTTTTTTCATTGTTTTTTAAATTATAAACTTTTAAATAAAAGAAAATTATTTGGGTTATATTTTTTTTATTTTCAAAATAAAAAAACATGATAAAAAGAAATCCCTTTAAGTGAAATTTCTTGTGAATCAAAAAAAAAAAAAAAAAAAGGATAAAAATATTCAATATCGCGACTATAGGTATTTAAAATATATATACCTATGCTTTAGCTGGATGGCATTTTATTATAATTGTTTTCAAAATTATTAAAGGTTCATTGGAAAATGATATTTATTAAATTTTAATTTTGCAAGTAATAAATTTACAATTGAACCGAAAATTCATTTCCAACTTTTTATTCTGTCAAAAAAAATTATAAACATTTTTATGATGTCATCAACATTTGGTCGAAAACTTAAAAAAAAAAATTCGTTAGAAAATCAGCTATAAGGACCAGTTATAAATTTATAACTAAAATTGCGGTATTTTCTAATAGAATGTGCTCAAAATCTTGCATTTATTATGAAATACAAAACAACCCACGTCTAAAAATATAAAGCATATAAATTATACTTATTTATTGTTTTTTCAGTGAAAAATAAATAACAAAAAATACTTTTTTATACAAAATGACTTTCTGAAATTTTTATGACAAATATTGCTATACATATAATCATATATTAAAAAATAAAACTATTATAGCTATTTTTCCTTCCTGGAAATAGCAAACTTTATTGCTAACGTCATTCACTAGTGCGATTTGCACTATATATAGAGCAAAAAATATTCAGCAGCTATCTGTTTTTTTTTCAGTGAATTAAAGTTTTTACAATTATTCACGATAAAAATAAATTATGTACATTTAAATGAAAAATGAAAAAACTGATATGTATATTTTTTTGCGGTATAAACTACGCACATTTCGAAAAAAAAATAAATGCTAAAGATCCTATATTAATGACAAAGATTTGAAACTAAAGAATACTGATTAAATTTGGACAAAGATATGATATGATGATTGTGTGCTTTTTAAATTTCCATAAATGTAATTTTTAGCCCGTTTCCATCAAAAACGAGATGTGCATGCGTTGTTTAACAGTAACTAATGAAATACGTAATTGATTTAAATTATTTAAAGGCAAAAATATTATCAATCTTGTTCATTTTCACCTCCACTAATGAGATCGTGCGATTTCGCTCTAGAATTAATATAGATAGATTCAATAATTTCATACATAATAGGTGTATATATTTTAAACTTTTTCGGTAAGATATAGTCCAAATGTATACGTACTTTTTAGATTAAAAAAAACCTACAATTTTAACATAATTTCAGTATAATTATAAACATCCTTATTTTACTAATTTTAATGACGACTTATAAAATTAATTAAAACAATTATTTTCTTTTGCCGAACAGTGGAACAGAAAGAGAATGGAATAACACCAAATAATGCGCGAAAAGCATTAAAGAAAAGTTAGAATTAACTGAATGACACTTTAAAAAGAAAAAGGAACTAATTTTCTAAAATTACCGAGTTAAATTTCAACAACATTTTTTATTATTATTTTTTTTTTTAAAAAGGTTTAACAAGGATTAATGCTGTAGCTAATTTTATATCTCAAGTTAAATTAGAATTTTAAATGAAAGCTTTCTTTTTTTTTTGTGTATAAATTTAAAATTATGTTGATTGTCTTCTTTTTTTTTTTTGATTTTATAAATTTTATGCTAAATCTAATCAATTTGTAATTTGTGCTGACGGCTACTTCTGTACATGTTTGATACTTTAACACACATACAAAAGTTATGCTCAAGATATCTAGGATAAAAAAATATTGTAAAAATTATGCTTTTTTTATAATTTTCAAAAAAATTACAGAAATTTTTGTATTTTCGATTAATTACAAAAATTCGATTAAACAGGGAAATCTTAAAGCACAAGTGAAATACAAATAAATTGTTTAAATTTTTTTTTTTTAATTTTTTTTTTAACTTTTTAATCTTTTTTTTCCTATAATAATAACGTCCAGTATACCAACAAATTTATTTTATTCAAAAATTCAAAATACTATTTATTTTTTGGAAAATAAATACGCCACTGTTGAGGAAAATTTTGAATTAATTCCAACAGAAAGCTTTAAAAAAACATAATTATATTTGAATAAGTTTTTCCAAATATCTTGTTCATATAAAAGCTTCAAGAATATTATGGAATAAAAAATGTAGGGGAAATTTTTTCCAAGCTACAAGTAACTTTTAGTACAGAATGTAGTAATATGAACTTTTAATGTACGTATACATTGAGAATCCTGCTGCAACAAATTTTCGTAGCTGAGTGTTTATCTTGTTGATGGTTTTGTCTTTTCTTCAAAAGCTTTTCCATTTTTTTTAGTGTAGAATTCTTTACTGAACTTCATAACTTAATTTAAATTCGTTTTTTTTTTATTTTGATGTCACAAAAGATAAATTCTTAAATAATTTTCGTAACGTACAGAGAATTATATTATGTAGAGGTGTATGTGTATAATTTTTATTTCACCTTGTTTTTTTTTTGTTGTAGTACTACAAGGAAGATATTTTTCAATAAAAGAAAAAGTTTTTGAATTTAAACTTTCTTAAGCATTTATTTTAAATTATCCTACGAGTTCTTTTTAGATAAAAAAAAATTCGGAAAATCCTTTTTTTTTTGTTTATTTTTTATCTGAAGTATATGTTTTTCTTTTATTAATTTTTTTTGACAATACAAGACTGGAATAGAGATTTGAATTTAGTATTTTTTTTTTAACATCGTGAATATAAAGAAAAACCTAATAACAATTTCTTTATAGAAAATTAATTAATAAAATAACCTATTAAGCTTACTGATAGAGTCAAAGTTATTGCTGTTTTGTGGGCATATGAATAGTCTTCTATAGCTCTAGAGTAATCGAAGTTAGACCAATCGAGGAGGTGAAATTCTATGAATCTATTAAAAATATTAAAACTATTTGTATTTACAAAATATAATATGTATTAATTTATATCAATAATGATAAAATAATGTATAGCAAACAAATGTAAGCGAAAGATGCTACACTAAAATATAATAGTTTTAAACTATTTTTCTATAGAAAAAACATTTTAACCTGCCATTTACACAGGATGTTTTCGAAGATTAAAATTAAGATTTTTTTTGAATGTTTTTTCGTAAAAATCTCCGAAATAATTTTCACTGTTCAGATTAATCTAGATTTTAGTTTGGATTAAAATTTTTTTCTTAATAAAACTATTTAATTGTTGATTTTAATTTTAAATTTATAACTTCAAAAATAAAATAAAGCAAAAATATTTTTTTTCGTTTTAGGTTTTCATTTATTTATTTTTTTAACTTTGATATTTCTATTTTCAAAATTTTCAAAAATAAAATAAAGCAAAAATATTTTTTTTCGTTTTAGGTTTTCATTTATTTATTTTTTTAACTTTGATATTTCTATTTTCAAAAATTTTTTTTGTCCATTTTTTTTTTTTTTGACAGAAAATAATTAAAATTTTAAGCAAGATTTTTAGTCCAGACTAAAATCAAGATTTTTTCGTTTTATACAACTTTTACATACACAGTTAAAAAAAATCTTGATTTTAATGTTCGAAAACATCCTGTGTAAATGGCAAGTAAAAAAATATTATTTTATGCAATAAATAAAATAGTTTTATTTATGAATAAAATTTTCCCATAAAAGTTATAAAATTTTTGTGAAAGTTATTTCAAAGAATTTACAAGACTAAAAATAACAAGTTGAGTTGTTTCTGACAATTATGTATATGTCGAGTATATATATTTATACAGTCGTGTAATGAGAAACATTAAAAATTTAAATTATCTTAGTTGATTCAGCCTTCTTATTAGTAACTATAGTTGCTATTAATATTACTTCTTGTAACGTAAGAATATTTACTATAAAATAATCCAATTAAATGATAATGATCAAAATTCTAAAAGTAAAAAGTTAATTGATTTCCAATATTAATGATCATTTTTCCTTAATTACCTCGGGGAAAGGAAGAAAACCTATGTGTGATCATTTTATTTTTATTTTCAAAACTTTTTTCTGCGATATAAAATAAAACTTATGATTGTAGTAATAGTAAAATGGAGTTTATTATAAATGAAATGTATACTTTAAGTTATTGTTAAGATTCACTTATATTATATTATTAAGAATTAAATGTACAAAAGAATTATAATGACATTCAATAAATGACTTTGAAGAATACAACATGGGTTATAAATAATACATGGCGCAGTCGGTAATTTAATTGAATAATAGAAAAAATCAAGCATCTGTAAAAAAAAAAAAAACTGTAAAAAAAAAAAAAAATTTTGCATGTTTAAAAAGAAAGGAAGACCACCAAAAAAAAGAGTAGTCTACATAAATCAAGCTATGGATTATATAAGAAAAATTGATACGTTAGACTTGGAATCTGGAAACTTAGAGGAAAACTGGAAGGTATTCTGGCAAAATTTTCAAGTGTTTGCAACAGCGATTGAGTTGGACACAAAAACAGAGCCTGTCCAAATAGCAATTTTCCTCAACTCAGCGGGTAAAGATGCTACTGATAAATTTCACTCTGTAATTAAACTAGAAGAAGCAGACAGGAAAAAATTTTTAAAAGTTACAGAAGCATTTCAAAATTTTTGCAAAGGTAAAACTAATGAATTATATGATACTTTTGTGTTTGAATCAAGGAAACAAGCAAATAATGAACCTTTTGATCTGTTCTTAATGGACATTACCAAGCTAGTCAAAAGGTGTAATTTTGCGGAAGAAGATAAGATGCTAAGAAATCGAATTGTATTTGGAATAAATGATAATGGTTTGCGAAAAAATATGATGGAAAAAGAAAATTTGACCTTGAGCCAAGCAATATCAATGGCAAGAGCAACAGAGGCTACATCTAAACAATTAAATATTATGAATGAAAACAACATGTCAAAGGTTGATGGAATTGAAAAATCAAGTAGTGGTAAAACAGGATACAATAGTAACTATAATAAATTTAATAATAAAAATAAAAATCAAAATTTTAATAATAATAATTCAAATAAAAGATTTCAGAATAATTTTCAGAATAATGAAAAAAAAAATAATACAGAAAACAATACTAAAAAAATTGATTGCACATTTTGTGGTAAGAGTCACGTGAAGGGTAAATGTCCGGCTTATGGTAAAGTTTGTAAAAATTGCGGAGGGAAAAATCATTATGCAATAGCATGCAAAAAGAAAAATGTAAGTGATATTAAAGAAATTAATAATAAAAATTCTGAGGAAAGTTTTTATATAGATACAATTAGAAATGAATTTAAAAATGAAAATACGTCTTCTTGGTTCGAAAACATAAAAGTAGACACAAAAACAATTAAGTTTAAGCTAGACACAGGAGCCCAAGTTAATATTTTACCTTATAATTTAATATCAGGGTTAAATATTAAAATTGAAGAAAGTTTTACTAAGCTAGAGGCTTATAATGGCACCGAAATAAAAGTTTTAGGTGTAGCAATTTTTAAATGTGTTGCAAGAAATGAAATATCTGAACAAAGTTTTTATATTTTTAAAGGAAATCCTGTTCCAATTCTTGGGTTATCTAGTTGCATTGAATTAGGGCTTATAAAACGGGTAAATGAACTAAAAATTGAAAAGGAAAGTTTTGTAGAAGAAAATAAAATTGTTTTTGAGGGGTTGGGATGTTGTTTCGAAAATTTTCATATTAATTTAAAACATAACATGATTCCTGTTTCGAAACCTGCTAGACGAATACCACAGGTATTAAAAGAACCATTGAAAATTGAACTCGAAAGATTAATGAGATTAAATATTATTGAACCCGCGGACGGGAATTCAGAATGGATATCAAACATAGTAATAGTTGAAAAACCGAATAAACGAGTAAGAATGTGTCTCGACCCGAAATTTTTAAATGAAGCGATTATGGATCAATTTTATGAACTTCCAACTTTTGATGAAATAAAAATAAATTTTTTAAACAAAAAATTTTTTTCAGTGTTTGATATGTCCGAAGGATTTTTTCAAATATCTTTAGATGAAGCATCTAAAAAGTTATGTTGCTTCAGTACCCCCTTGGGTTGTTATTGTTTTAAGAGGCTGCCATTTGGGCTTAAAATTGCGCCTCAAGCTTTTCAAAAAATTAACGAAAAAAATTTTAGCCATATACCCAATGTTTCGATTTTTATAGATGACATTGCGATTGCTACGGAAACTGAAGAGGAACACGATAAAATACTTAAATTATTAATTAAAACAGCTAAAGAAAAAAATATAAAGTTTAATCAAAATAAAATTCAATTTAAACAAAAAGAAATAAAATTTATGGGGCATAAAATTTCGGAAAAGGGGATAGCATTAGATGATGAAAGAATTAAAACAATACAAGAGCTAGAAAGTCCTAAAAACAAAAAAGACTTACAAAGTCTATTAGGTTTTATAAACTATGTAAGAGATTATTTACCGAATTTGTCGGAAATTACCAACCCTATTAGAGAATTATTGAGAAAAAATGTAACATTTCAATGGACAGAAAAACATGAAAAAGTGTTATCAAAAATTAAAGAAATGGTACTTAATGCAAAAACATTACAGCCTTTTGATATTAGGGAAAATATTTCAATACAAACAGATGCGTCAAAAAACGGAATAGGTTGTTGTCTTATGCAAAAAGGAAAACCGGTCTCGTTTGCTTCTTGTAGCTTAACAGAAGCACAGAGAAATTATTCACAGATAGAAAAAGAATTTCTAGCTGTAGTATATGCATGTACTAAATGGCACTCTATGATTTATGGGAGAAAAATAGAAATATTGACAGATCATAAACCATTACTGGGAATAATTTCCAAAGAATATTATAAAATACCCTCCCCTAAACTTCAAAGAATGAAGTTAAAACTGGAAAAATACAATTTAAAATTTACGTATGTGCCAGGAAAATATTTATATGTGGCCGATTTTCTTTCGCGTAATTTTAGTAAAGATACAATGAAAAATTATGAAATTAAAGGAATGAATGAATTAGTTCACACAGTAAATATAAGTGATTCGAGAAAAATAGAATATCGTGAAGAGACAGAAAAAGATGCAATTTTGAAAATATTAAAAGTCTACATAAAAAATGGGTAGCCAAAAGATAAATCAAAAGTTGATGATAAAGTTAAATATTTTTGGAAAATTCGGAATGATTTATTTTGGGAAGACGGTTTAGTTTTTTATTGGGATAGATTATTCATTCCTAAAAAATTAAGAAAAACGTTTTGGAAGCATTACATCAGCCACATCTAGGCATGGAAAAAACGAAAAAAAGGGCCAAAACGTTAGTTTACTGGCCCAATCTAAATGAAGACATAGAAAACTTAGTACAGAAATGTGTTATATGTCAAAAATATAGATCATCTAATATTAAAGAACCTCTTATAAACCACGTTGTACCGGATGGACCATATCAAATTTTAGGAATGGACATAATGGAAACTGGGGGAAAAAATTATTTGATAATAGGTGATTATTTCACAAAATTTTTAGAAATTATTCCCATTAAAAGAAAAACTGCATTTGAAATAATCAAAAAATTAGAAATATCATTTTCAATATTTGGTTTACCAAAACGAATTATAGCAGACAACATGCCTTTTAATTCATATCAATTTAGAAATTTTTAAAAACCATTGATATTGAAATACGTACTAGTAGTCCAGGTTATGCAAGATCAAATGGTTTCGCGGAAAAATTTGTAGACATAGGAAAAAAATTAGTCGTAAAATCTCAAGAATCTAAAATTAGCTT
>OZ023274.1:63021434-63296731 GCA_964007475.1 Hybos culiciformis | reverse complement strand
TTACCGGAACGCTATATTATTTTTAATTCTATAGAATGAAAACTGATACAGAAACTGAATTTCTGTTGATTGTATTGTACATTAATATTAAGAGCCCTCGACGTGAAATTCTGTTTTCTAGTTTTGCAGTTTTTTTTTGTTTTATTTTACAGAAAATAAACGGCCGTGAAAAATGCGACAAAAAATGTACGAAAACACCTCTACGAGAAAATCACAAAACTATATTTGAATTTTATTTCTGTGCAAAAACTCGAATTTATCAAAAAAATTGAAAAAATTTTAGAAATAAATGAAACTAATTCAAAATTGTTTAGGAAATTTAAGAAATTCAAAATTCTCTTTATTTCTGCGTTTGAGATTTTTTATTATCTTTTTCCTTTACTGCATAATCTCAGCAAATATGTTCAAGTTTTTCTAAGGCTCATTTGGGCCAACAAAACTCAAAATTTAAAAAATCCGCCTCACATACTGTCTCATATCCGCCTCATATACTGTCTAACATATCAAAAAATCACTTCAGTCGAGATTGTATTAACTCTAGAATCAAAGCAAAACCAAGACCCATTTTCCGCAGTGAGGGCTCTTAATAGGCGGATTATGCGTTCGAACATTGCAAGAAACTTTCTATGCGTTACATATCTCGCCTCCTCTAAGTTTTTTTTGGTAGGGTATTAAAATAACTATTTATTATTTTCATATTCTTGGGATATATTCAGGGGCGGATTTACGAATATGCCGCCCCTAGGCACTTTTTGAGAGTTTCAGTGTGATTGTAATTTAAATAAGAAACAAACTGTATTATTTAATTAGCTCAATTTACTTATTCTTTTTTTTAATTTTTTTATTTATGAATTTATCGAATGTATCTTCAAATTAAATTTTTTTTAACACTTCGTTCTCGATGTGCATAATTGAAATGTAATTTAATTTCGTTTCTTTCAATTGTGATCGAAGATAAGTTTTAATTCTATTCAAAGAAGAAAACAAGCTTCCAGCAGAACAATTATGCTAGTTTCGAAATACGTTCTTATTATTTTTTTGTAGATTAGTTACATATTCAATTCTACAAATAGAAAAATTTATTTATTTGATTTTTTTTTTTTTTTATCGGTTTTATGTTATATTTTGCCGCTCCTTCAAATCTGCCACCCTAGGCAGGCGCCTAGTGTTCCTATTCGTAAATCCTGCGCTGGATATATTTAAAAACTATATTATAAGTGACACTTTGAAAAATAAATTTAAATTCTTCACTTCCTGAAATCTTCAAAGTAACGTAGAATAATTAGTAATCGCAGAATAGGTAACTAGACAAAAAATATAGAAAAAAAATAGCAATCAAAAAATAGCAATCGCAAACCTAGTTATGGCAAATCTATGATTTAAAATTTTTATTAGATAAAAATTATTGTTTTTTACGAATTTTTCTCATGAGAAAAATAACGACAATTTTTTTAATCTAATAAGAATTGGTTTTTTATTTTTTATTTAATTTATATTTACCGGAGCTGCGCTCCGGTGAGCTCCGGTACAAAAAAAGCCCTGTATATATATATATATATATATAAATATGAGAGGAACGCTTTTCTTACATTAGATTCCTATATAAGTTTACTTTAAATGTCACAGTTTTTTTCTTTCCTCAAAAAGAAAATAAATGATAAGGAAAATCTCTTATTAATATTTCAATAATTATTGTTGTGTTTTTGACTTAGTTTAATTTTTTTTCTGTTGAATAACTGACATCCAGAAGTTTTTTGACACTTGAAATTAATTATTTTTTAATTCAAAACAGGCCTTCAAAAAAAAAAAATTATTCACATTTTTTGCCGAATACGAGACCAAAAGTTTTTTTCGTCTTATTGTACATAAAATTGCCTCAAGTAATTTAATTTTATATCCATTTTTATAAAGAATAATTTTCTTTATTGATAATACGTGTGTTCTTTTAATTTCTAAAAAAGAAAAAAAAAACTTGTACTTAAGACAAACATTAACTAAACACAGCTCTTTTTAAATTTTTTGCGAATAAAAATTAAAAAAAAAATTTCTTCTTGCACGATTTCATGACAGTGTATAGTGCTTAATAAATAAAAATTTATTTGTCTAAAATAAATTAAAATGAATTAATGACATAAAATTCTAAGTTTTTTGTTTCTTCGCAAAAATTATATGTAATTTTTTAAGTATTTTTTCGTAACATTTTTCTTTTTCTATAAAATTGTAAAAGAAAAATTTGTTAGCATTTGATTTTAGTTTTATTTTGTACACTGAAAAAAGCAGAAGCTATATTTTCTGTATATTTTGTGCTTTGTATATATACAGTTCAAATCGAACTGAAGTCTCCGCTCGAACATAACGACTGGACATTCTGTGTGAGTAGTACGCCTAATGAGCGTTTTATTCAAACACAACGACTAGCTGGTTCTTGTAGCTAATTTTCCAACGAGTTTTTTTTTTTTTCAGTGTACATACGAGGATAAGTAATTTACGTAGAAAATTTTAGACCGGTATTATATCATAGAAATAAATTAAAAAATATTATTTATGACCACCGTTTGTAAATGGTTATAAAAAAAAGTGATACACTCGAATCTCAATTGAGCACCAAAAATAGCTGGAAGAAAACAATTTTAGGAAGAATTCGTCTAAAAATGTTTCTCTGGGTGTTCAAATAAATCAAATCGTTACTATTATTTTTTCCTATAGAGTTCTATATCATTTATAATATATTATGATTCTCTTTGTTGTATTGAACTTTGTAGAAAATGTATTTTTATCTTGAATTCTTTGATTTTGATATAATTATTATTACTATCATTCGTTACTTTCATTATATCATAAAAACCGCTACGGTTATCTTTTATAAATTATAATGAAAAAATGGAAAATATCTTTAAATTTGTACATAATCTCATTTTTAATTTTTTTTTCAAGATTCCTTTTTCTGACATAAGGATTCCGCTGTTTTGTTAAAAATTTATATATTCTATATAATTAATTAACCACAAAATAAATGATCATTGAATTATGCCATAAGCATTTTAATTATGTTTTTTTTTTTTTTGAAGCATCATTTTATAATTTATTATCTATATTATATTAAAAATAATATTGCGGTTAATAGAATAAAATTTTACTAATTTGATTGTATGGAAAAATGACTTCTGAATTAAAAAAAATATATATATAAATATATATCTACTTTTATGTTCACAAGTATGTACAAAAATAATGCATATCTGTACACAATGTAATTTTTTTTATTTTACTTTTAATGAATTTCAAATTAAAATGTTTTGCATATAGAAGAGCATTATGCAAAATTTAATGATTTGACGCTTAATGTCGAAAGAAAATTTATTCATATTTTCTATGTAATGATTATTCTTGATTATTTCCTTTCAAAGGAAATAGTTTGCCTTCTTTTTCCTTCTCGTTTTCAGAATAAATATTTTTTTTCTGTAAAAATAAGATCCTTCTCTTCTGTTTATTATAAATTTTTTGAATAAAATGAAATTAACCCTTCATTAACCCAACAGTATTATTTCAAAACAGTGTATATTAAATGTATTTAAGTGAATAAAGGAGAATATTATAACAAATTGGATTAAATTATACAACTCTTTATAGCGAATTTAATTGATTAAAATAAATATATACGGGTCAAAATTGTGAATTTTTTTTTTAAATATATTTAGATTATCATAATGATGGAAATGAAGTATCTTAAATAAAATTTTTATTTAACAATTAACCGGTCAAAATCTAGTTAATATTGAGATTGAATACCGAATGTAAATGTGAGTCCTAAATTACTTCCGAGTCAAGCTTTTTGTGTTGACATTCTTATAAACCTAAGCTCACCGAAAATAAGGAGCAGATTTTCAAAATTCAGTTCCTGAACACCTGAAAATAAAAACTGAATCCCCGTCACTGTCAGTGTTTTAAGTCCATCATTTAGTTAAAATTAAATTCGTATCCAAAAATCTATCCCAGAGAAGATGTAACCTTTTGCAAGCGATCGTTACCCCAAAAGATTTATTTTTCACATATAAAAATAAAAAAAAATCCATTTATATATATGTTTATAATATTTATGCTATTTTATATCTATGATATTATTCAATTATTAAATTAAAGAAATTTGTAAGAAAACTTTTTAGTTTCAAAGCATATTAAGTATATGAGAAGATCAAGTTTATAAAAACTTTTTATATTGTATATTTTCAGACGAACAGGGAACAAAAAGTAAAATCCAAAAAACCTATATCCAAAGAAGATTAAATTATTGACCTTTTTATATAAATTTTTTTTATTTTATTAGGATGTCAAACCAAATTTGTTTTCAAGATTTTTAAATCCAACTATGTATATATTTCAATTTTCTCTTGAGGATAAATTCACTTAAGAGTTAAAATTTAATTTTGTTCTTTTATTTTATTATAAAATAAAAATTGGTAACATTTGTATTCAGTTTTTTTTTTCTTGCATCATTTTGTTTCAAATCATTGTTTTTAATATGCTTATTAGCAGAACTGTATATACAAAAGAAAATTTAAATTTAAAGAAAATTTTTTTTGGCAAATTTTTCATTTTTTTTTTATTTAAGATTAAATGAATTGCATGCAGAATAAAAATAAAGCAAAATCTACGCAGGATGCTTTTGAAGCATACCCCAATGAATACTTTTTACGTAATGATAAATTTGTTTATTTTCAATTATCAGTTTTTCAACTCTTAGCATTTCCACTTTCCACTTTCGTTTCTGTGGGTGGGTTTTTATATTTGTCCGCAACTTTTTGACAACCAATTTTCAACCACATCTATACTAATGCTAATGTGGTCAAAACATTTTTATTTTGATTTGTTATCGTTTGTTATAATTTTTCGAGACTCACTTGAGTTTTTCAAATACATACTTTAATAATGATAATAAAATAAATAATTTATAAAAAAAGTTTTAAATACCACGTTTTTTAATTCACTAAAAAAAGAAAATTAAAATTTGTCTCAGGCTCATTCAGAGATTTGTGGACACTATTATTTGAAACTGATTACAACAGTTTATAGCCAAAAACGTGGGGTGCATTTTTGAGGCAAAAATATAGATAGTGCGCAGGTAAAAATTTTACGACACATTTATATTATTCCCTGAATGAGCTGGAGAAAAATTTTTATTTTCTTTTTTTTTAGTCAATTGAAAAACGTGGTTTATAAAATTTTTTTATTAAGTAATTTTTTAATAAATTATTTCATTAAATTTTTCTTTCACGCCGTCCAAAGCTATGCAGTTAGAATGTTCCGCTGCACCATTTTTCAAACTTACTAAAGGTATACAGTTTATTGAAATGCAAGAAGAGCCCGCCCGCGTATTTCGCGTGAGTTGTTTATTTAATTTTGCTGTCGCATGAATTTTTATCCAAAATGGAATTAGTTTGAGATTGTTTGGATTAGCTTTAGCTAACAAGTTAGAAATTACCATTTTTAACTTTCAAAATGAATTATTCATTCATCTTCGCTTTCTTTCTATATGCAAAATATTTCGTTGCAAAGGATCATTATGTGACTGAGTTTTTTTTTTAAGATTTATAAAAGTTAAGAAAAGATAGGAATTCTTAATAATATTAAGTTTATCATAATATAAAAAAAAATGAAAGAAAAAAGCTTCTCACTTACAGATTACCACCAGCATGTGGACATGAATTATTCATTGAATTAGAAAATCGATTTTATTCTTATTTTGAGTTTAACATTTCACCTATTGACTTCTAAATTTATACTGACTGAAATTTATTACAGATTTTTATTTTTATAAAAAAAACATAAATTTCAAAAGAACCTGTATAATATTTATAATTCCATTAAATCTGACAACATCAAATAATATGACCATGACCATTACAGATATTTTTATCTTATTTTTAATAGTTTATGTTAAAAGATATTTCGAAGAAAATTTTAAACTTTAAGTGTTCTTAAAGTGGATAACATTGAAAATCAGTATTTACTTCGTTTATTTTTATTTATTTTACTAAGTATTTATTTTATTAAGTGCTGAACAATTTCACGAAAAAATGTACAGCGAGTTTACTGGAAAACGATTAGACCCTTTCCGTTTCAGTTAAACTTCCGGGATTAATTAAGATTCTAATATCACCTTTTAGGATATTTTTTATAAAAATATCAGTTTATAAAATTTTTTATTTTATTAATTTTAATATTTAGAGGCCTTAATTCAAGCACTTTGGCAGCAGGCACAAAAATAAAGTGATTTGTGATATTTTTACCTTTTTATTTTTGATTAATAAATTCTATATTTAATATTTCAACTTTGTTTTTCACACAGCAATGAAATAATTTAATTGTAACTTTAATTATGGTCGAAATTGTTGTAAAATATCAAATAAATAAAATAAAATCAATAAAACTCTTTGATTGTTTTATTCTGAGAGTTTTATGATCGATTGGTACCGAAAATAGTTATATGATTTTCTAATTTGAAACTATTTTTTACACAAGAAATATTGCCACTATGTGGTTAAAAACTTTTGTCAATAATAATTTATTAAAAAAAATAGAAATTAATCATTTAGCAACATTTCAACTTTAACTAAGGGAAACATAAGCCGGCCGAAATAATCCTAATTTTTTTTCTTTAAAGCAGAATACCTTAAAACTATCACATTTTTTCTAGCACTTATATTAAACTCAATATTAAAAAAAGTCAACAAAGAAATAAAATTTGAAATGAACAACTTGAAAGTTTGTTGAAGTTGTCATGCACAAATTTCATTGTCAATTTTGATGAAATCCTTATAATAAATTATTTATGTAAGAAAATAAAATAAAAATAAAAAACAAATAAAAAAAAATGTAAGAAAAGAAAAAAAAATTAAATCCTTTCATAAAAACCACCTACCTTGACGTGCTATGAAGACTGCATATTACTAAAAGGTGTTTCATTGAAAAAAGAAATAATTTTTTTTTTTTGTATACCTACTTACTTCTAAAGAAACACAAATATAAAATAAATTTGTAGCGATATTTTATAGAATGGTAGAATTTTCTGCTAATAAAGTTCTACTTTAAATTATTTTATATTTTTATTTGAGTTTTGGAGTTTTGTAGATAATTATGGAACTAAACAACTAACTCAATGAAATATGAAATTATTCATAATATACGAAATAATAAAAAATCTATGAAAATTTAACAAAAAAAAAGTTATTTATGTTTAAAAAACGGTTTTATAATGAAGAACTTTGAATAATAGTTTAACTATCAGGATGTAGGAAGACAGACATCAAATTATTTAAGCTTTAAAATTTTGCAAGTTGTTCTTTTTTTCCCCGTTTTCAAAACATAAAAATTCAAATTTTTGTACTAAGTATTTTAGGCTAGTTCATTTCAATCATTCACTCACTCACTCAATTAGGTAAGAATGAACGAACATTATTTAGTGAGATATGTATAGGACGGTTTGTCGTCACAGTTAGAACATGATGTGCTTAACCTTCAATGAAGCTTAGATTTTAAAACATATTATTATGTCTCATAATTTTAATCCATAAAAAAAATTTAATAAAAAAAATATAAAATTCAAAAATTTATTCTAAACATTTTAGATAAATAATTGAAATTTTTGGCTCACTGAATAATCAAAAACAGATAAAGATAGTTTTTTTACCTATTCGAACACATAAACTTACCTTATTCATATTGTTTTTTTTTAATGCGTTTAGAACGAAAAATTTCCAACCTATTACATAAATTTATAATACAAATTTAATATAATTTTTCATTCATTTATTTCAATATATTTAAAAAAAAAAGAAAACATTTATTTTTCTTATTATTTAAATATTATTTTCAAATCATACCAGTATTTTGTGAAACAAGAACCATTTGTTATTGAGAAAAACAATAAGAATATGAAAGAATTTGCCATTTGACTTACCTGAAAAGAAAAAGCGAAAAACATGAAAATTTATTAATATTATTTAAATTTTATGTTAAACTTATATATTTACAAGGAAAACAATATATTTATTTAAAGCCAAACAAATTTTGATTGTTACATTAAAATGACAATTGAGAAATAAATATATATTAAATGAATATTTTGAGTTTTGTTTTCTTTTTGTTTATTATTATTATTTTATTTGTTATTTTTAAAGACTAAGGCACACTCATATCATATAACATATAATATTATAACAATCATAGGCATAACTAAACATTTTACATACACTAGGAAGGAAAAGTCTGCATACGGTCTCGTTTTCTTATTTTTTGTTTGAAATGTTCACAATTTTTGATGTGATTTAAAGGGACTCTTAAAAAAAAAACTTTTTTTTTTCAAAATTAAATTTTAGAAAAATCCAATATTTGGAAAGCTCAGTCGGTTTTAATGCCACGTCTCAGAAATTAACTGGTAATGTCATTTGAAAGACAATTGAATAAAGAGAATTTTGCGCCGATAAGGGAGAGTGTCAAAAATCACCTTTGAAAATTATAGAAATAGTTTAGAACCGCTGGAAAATTGAACCGCTTGTTTTTATGCGATTTTTGACACTTTCTTGGTATGAATGACAGTCAAATAGAATTAGTGAATAACTTCAGCAACCTGTTTATCATAGCAAGGAAAAATAGCAAACTTAAATCCTTTCTCGTTTTTCACAGCTAGAATTAATTTACAATCCATCTTAGGACATGTTATTATATAAACATACACATACCATACAGTTTTTTTTCCAGTGTTGTTTATGACAATATTATTTAGTGTTTTTATAACAAAATTATTATGTAAATAGATAAATTATTTAATTTTAATAAACTTTATTTTCTGTTACATACAGATATTTATATAAAAAAAATTCTCATTTAAAATCTAATTTTTAATTTTTTGATAAACCATGGTGTTGTGTGGTTATTTAATATTCTAAATATTTAAATACCATCCACGTATATATTTTTTGGTTTTGCTTTTAAATTTACAGGAGTACAGAAATTGTGACCTACACGAAAATAGATTTTAAAGAGCAAATCACTTTTATTTGTGATTTCAGTATTATATTTATATAAAGTGTTGAACATGTTAAATAACTTTTAGAATAACTTTTGAATGTATAATACATTAAGGTACAATTTTTTTTTATTTTACGAAATACTTAATAATATGTGTCGATGTTTATCAAAACTCGTCAATTCCACTTTTCAAAAAAAATGAGTATAATACATCGTTGGATTCGTCTTCGAATGTGCTATCAGTTTTTGCTATTTTTAAATTTAAAAAAAAAATGGAATAGACGCGGTTTGATAAACATCGACACAATATGCTAAAATGTATATTCTGAAATTTATATTTCCAACTATTTTTCGTGACAAATTTTGAGAAATTAGAAATCTTTTGAACTTTTATGTGCAATAGCGCAATGAATAAATATGATTAGTTAGATGAGAATAAAATATATATCCTGACTACCCAACTAGCAAATTAGCTCTATAAGAAGATTCAATTCTTTTAGTAGAAAGCTTATGTATTCTAGTAACTGTCTATTAAGTATCACGAATCCTGTTATAACCTCAGAAGTGGCGAAAATTATAAGTATAATTTGTTATATAAGTATCTATAAATGGGTTAGTAAATGGCTAATAACATTCTTGAATTCTGTGACTAATCCCATTATTAGCCTGTATAACACTTTTTTTCATGAAAGAAAAGAGAAGGACAGCCATAAAAAAAAGAAGTGCATAAATATAGTATATAAAAAAGAAAATAGTTAAAAGAAAAGGAAAACCAATAAAATATAATAAATAAATATTTAGATGGGTATATGTAATGATAAAATAAATGTATTTGTATTTAATTTAACTTGTGCACATTTTAATTTTTAAATGTGTATTAAATTAAGTATATACAAAACTATTGCAATTGTTGAAAAAAATAAAATTGAATTTTTTTTTTTTTCATGCAATTGAAAAAATAATGCAATTTTTAATATTCTAGGATTAATAAATATGAAAACCTAGTGAAATTTATGATATTTAAATTATTATAAATTTAAAAAGGCATTAAATTTGTTAAAATTTTGGTACATTTTAAAGTCATATAAGCAAAGTATGAGTAAAATGTAGTTTGCCATGGCACAAATAAATAAAATTTAACTGATGTTCTATTCTTTTTATGTAGTTTTTTGAATTCATAGATTTTTTCAAAAAGAATCAACAATTTGCCAAATAATAAAATATTTAGTTCTTCAAACAAACTTTTGCGTTTAAATAACTTCAATTTCCATAAAGTATTTTGTTCCTATATTCGGATAACCTATGTTATTTTTAGGAACTTTTATAGAAAGATCTCAAAATTTTAAATTATTTCCTGTTTCGAAGTGGCGACATACAGTCAACCCTCCTACAACGCGAGAGATACGTTCTTAGAAAACGTCGTGTAGTAGGCAATCGCGTTGCAGGAGACATGAACTCTATAGAAAAAAAGGGGTTAGGTTCCAAGTATAAAAAAATGCAATTAAATTAATAATTAAATATACTCAAGATTTTATTAGAAATCCTTCAATAAAATTATAATAAATTAATAAAAATTAACAAAATTAAAATTAAGAACTAAATAAAAATTCAAATTTATAAAGATTAAAATGTAAAAAGGAATATTGATGAATATAAGAATAATATCACTGCTAACCGGATTATGCCGCGAACGTTTTGCTGGTGCTATATCCGAATCTGAACTACTAAAACAAGAGATAGGTTCGTTAGCTCTTGCGGTCGTTTAAAACATTCCGAGATAAGCGATTTTTTTTAAAAAATAATTTTTTTTAATCACGTTGTAGGAAAAAAATCGCGTTGTGAGAAAAATTGCCGCCATTTATGAATCGCGTTGTAGCGAAAACGCGTTATAGAAGTGTCGCGTTGTATAGGGTTTACTGTACTTAAGTTTTGTTTATTGATTTTTATTTTTAAGGATATTATTTTTAATTTTTTCAATTGTTAAAAAACACTAAAAAAATGTTTAATAGGGATAAAAATTAATTTAATTTTGTGAAACTAAAATAACAAATAAAAAAAATTAAATAGTCGTTTTTCATTTTTGAAGCAAAAATTAATCAAAAACGAATTTTCCTTATTTGATTGGAATTATTTTTTTAAAATTAATACTTTCGTGTTTTTTTACACGAAAGAGGTCTAGTGAAGTTAAACTATTCACTGGTATCATTCACTATAAATTTTTCATCACAAAAAACTAAAATGGTAACCAACCTGTCTGTATTGCCATGTCTATAAATAATTTAAAGGAACATTTTGGAGTTCTAGGTACAATTAACAAGGATAAAAAAGTGCGAATTTTTAGACAAAACGGAAGGTATTAAAAATTCAACCTTACAATAAAGAATGCTATTAAATTCTTAGTCAGTAGTTTGATTTTATTTCCCAAAATAATTAATATTTTCTTAACAACGTAAAAATTCAGAAAATAATAATTATCCGGGAAAAAATTCTCACAAATTCCACCCAAGGATACGTCTAACTAAAAAATCCTTTAGGTTGATTTTCCGATCATCATACTCTTTTATTATTTCGGACCATTTGAACCTTTCAACCCTTACACAATAATTTTCTATTTCCGTACAATAAGTGCATCATTTTAAAATCATGAATCTGCAAAGAATTTCCGCAAAATTATAATAAAAACGTCAACGTAAAGCAAGTCAAAGTGATAATTTTACAAACAATAAACTCTCTCAAGTCCTTATTATATTTATATGGTTAGGGGATTAGTGCAATAACCTGGTAACACGGAATTTAAATTATTTTTGTTATTGTTTTTAAAAGCATACGGCAAATACGCATGAAACTATTTTTGTCCTCTTTTCTCATAGTGCAAAGTAAAAAACAAATGTAAAAGTTACTAGCAGGATCACGGCCGGCATTAAAGAACACTTTTTTTCCTCTTTTCTCATAGTATGAAGTGAAAGAGAAAAAAAATAGTTTTGTTATAAAAATAAAAGCTAATAGCAGGATCACGGCCGGTATTAAAGAAAACTTTTTTTCCTCTTTTCTCATAGAACGAAGTAAAAGAGAAAAAAAATAGTTTTGTTATAAAAATAAAAGCTACTAGCAGGATCACGGCCGGCATTAAAGAACACTTTTTTTCCTCTTTTCTCATAGTATGAAGTAAATGAGAGAAAAAATAGTTTTGTTATAAAAATAAAAGCTAATAGCAGGATCACGGCCGGTATTAAAGAAAACTTTTTTTCCTCTTTTCTCATAGAACGAAGTAAAAGAGAAAAAAAATAGTTTTGTTATAAAAATAAAAGCTAATAATAGCAGGATCACGGCCGGCATTAAAGACCTTTTTTTTTCCTTTTTACTCATTTGTAGGAGGTAAAAGAGAGAAAAAATAGTTTTGTTATGAAAATAGAAGCTAATAGCAGGATCACGGTCCGCATTAAAGAACATTTTTTTTCCTTTTTACTCATATGTACAAAGTAAAAGAGAAGAAGAATTTTGGGATAAGATGAATTCTAATAGGAAGACTGAAACCGGCATTAAAGAGCTGTTTATATTTTTTAATGAAATAGAATTCTTATAAATGTTGCATAATAAGATCACTATGATTCAGTATCACGAATCCTTTTACTAGAATCTTATACAGCTTATAAGTGGTATAACAGTTATTTACAAGAATAATCTGCTAGTTGGGTATAGGGCTCCCAACTAGCAAATTAGCTCTATAAGAGAATTCGATTCTTTTAGTAGAAAGCTTATGTATTCTAGTAACTATCTATTAAGTAGCAAGAATTCTGTTATTACCTCAAAAGTGGCGAAAATTATAAGTATAATTTGTTATATAAGTATTTACAAACGGGTTAGTAGGTGGCTAATAACATTCTCGAATTCTGTAACTATTCCCATTATTAGCCTGTATAACACTTTTTTTCATGAAAGAAAAGAGAAGGACAGCGATAAAAAAGAAGTGCATAAATATATATAAAAAAAAAAAATAGTGAAAAGAAAAGGAAAACAAATAAAATATAATAAATAAATATTACGATGGGTATATGTAATAATAAAATAAATGTATTTGTATTTAACTTAACTTGCGCACAT
Organism: Hybos culiciformis; assembly: GCA_964007475.1. Classification (NCBI taxonomy): domain Eukaryota; kingdom Metazoa; phylum Arthropoda; class Insecta; order Diptera; family Hybotidae; genus Hybos; species Hybos culiciformis. The sequence continues at coordinate 63,283,603 of OZ023274.1, read as the reverse complement.
TTTAATTTTTAAATGTGTATTAAATTATGTATTTATAATAAAAACTATTGTAATTGTTGAAAAAAATTAAATAGACATTTTTTTTTTCATGCAATTGAAAAAATAATTAAATTTTTTATATTTCAGGATTGATAAATATGAAAACCTAGTGAAATTTTTGATATTTAAATAATTTTAAATTAGAAAAGGCATTAAATTTGTTAATATTTTCATACATTTTAAACTCATATAAGCAAAGTATGAGCAAAATGTAGTTTGCCATGGCAGATATAAATAAAATTTAACTGATGTTCTATTCTTTTTATTTTTTATGTAGTTTTGAATTCATAGATTTTTTCAAAAAGAATTAAAAATTTGCCAAAGAATAAAATATTTAGTTCTCCCAAACACATTGTGCGTTTAAATAAGTTGAATTTCCATAAAGTATTTTATTCCTATATTCGGATAACCTATGAGATTTTTAAGAAATTTTATAGAAAAATCCCAAAATTTTAAATTATTTCCTGTTTTGAAGTGACTTAAGTTTTGTTTATTGATTTTTTTATAGGGATAAGTATTATTTTTAATTTTTTCAATTGTTATAAAACACCAAAAAAAATGGCGCCGTGACATTTGTACGCGATGAAATTTGTATGGAAAACTTCGCGGACAAATGTCATTTTGCAAACTGTCATTTGTCCGCGATAGATTTTTCAGATTTTTAGCGGACAAAAGACATTTCGAATCGCGGACAAATGTCATTTTTATGTCCGCTATATAAAAACAAATCGCGGACAAATGTCCCGCGGAAAAATGTCCAACCCCCAAAAAAAATGTTTAATAGGGATAAAAATTAATTTAATTTTGTGAAACTATAAAATAACAAATAAAAAAATGAAATAGTCGGTTTTTCATTTTTGAAGCAAAAATCAATCAAAAATGAATTTTCTTTATTTGATTGGATTTTTTTTTTTAATCTAGTGAAGTAAAACTATTCACTGGTATCATTCACTATAACTTTTTTATCACACGAACAAAAAAAACTAAAATGGTTAACAACCTGTCTGTATTGCCATGTTTCTAGATAATTTAAAGGAACATTTTGGAGCTCTATAGGTATTATGCAATTAGCAAGGATAAAACTGCGGATTTTTAGACAAAACGGAAGGTATTAAAAAGTCAACCTTACAATAAAGAATGATATTAAATTCTCAGTCAGTAGTTTGATTTTATTTCTCGAAATAAATATTATTTTTTGCATGAATTAGCAAATTCAAAACTTTTATACGAAAAAATAGAAAAAAATGCATTAAAATTCACAGAAAAATGTGAAATTTCTAGTAATACGCTAATAAATGACCTATTTAGGTAAATTAGGCTTAGGTTTATAGTCATAGTTTTTTCTCTTTTTTTATTTATTTTTTATTTTATTTTATTTTATATTTTGTTATTTACTAGGTTAAGAAATTACAAATAAGGTTTTTAAAAATAAAAATTTTCTCCTTAAAATAAAATGTCAAATACATAAATATGCTAGTATAAAATATTAAAAAAAAAATTTTAAAGTTGTAAAGATAGAAATGGATCTAAAACTCTGAAAAAATTAATTAAATTTGTATACATTTTTTTTGTATAATGAATATTAATATAATAAAAATTGAATTGAATTGAATTGAATATTATTTTGTTAACAACGCAAAAATTTAGAAAATAATAATTATCCGGGCAAAACTTCTCACATATTTCACCCAAGTATAAGTCTAACTAAAAAATCCTTTAGGTTGATTTTCCGATCATCATACTCTTTTCTTTTTTCGGACCATTTGACCCTTCCAACCCTTTCGGAGGCAAATATTGAAATGTATTCTTATCAACATCGTCTACACAATAATTTTCTATTTCCGTACAATAAGTGCATCATTTTAAAATCATGAGTCTGCAAAGAATTAGCGCAAAAATATAATTAAAAAATCAACGTTAAGGAAGTCAAAGTAATATTTCCGCAAACAATAAACTCTCTCAAGTCCTTGTTATATTTATATTGTTAGGGGATTAGTGCAATAACCTGGTAACACGAAATTTAAATCATTTTTGTTTTTATTTTTAAAAGCATACGGCTAATACGCATCAAACTATTTTTGTCTTTTTTCCTCATAAAAGCTAATAGCAGGATCACGGTCGGCATTAAATAGCTTTTTTTTTCCTCTTTTCTCATAGAACGAAGTAAAAGAGAAAAAAAATAGTTCTGTTATATAAATAAAAACTAATAGCAGGATCACGGCCGGCATTAAAGAACTTTTTTTTTTCCTTTTTACTCATTTGTACGAAGTAAAAGAGAGAAAAAATAGTTTTGTTATGAAAATAAAAGCTAATAGCAGGATCACGGTCCGCATTAAAGAACATTTTTTTTCTTTTTTACTCATGTGTAAAAAGTAAAAGAGAAGAAGAATTTTGGGATAAGATAAATTCTAATAGGAAGACTGAAACCGGCATTAAGAGTTTTTGATGAAATAGAATTCTTATAAATGTTGCATAACAAGATCACTATGATTCAGTATCACGAATCATCTTACTAGAATCTTATACAGCTTATAAGTGGTATAACATTTATTTACAAGAATAATCTGCTAGTTGGGCTATTTAATATTAATTTTAATATTAAATTAATAATAATTTAAAAATTTGATTGATTCTTTGATTTTTTATATCACCATTACGCCGTCATAGTGTGGTGGTGTTGACATTATCCTATGTCGTGTTCGGTCGTTGTTCAACTACCACCTCGGACTGGAATTTGTGTCAATTTTCAATTTGTTCACTTGAATTAAGTGTTTGAGTTGTTTTTTTTTATCTTTTTGCAAACTAATAAGCCTATAACGGAATCGTTTGAGTTTTTCAGAAACAAAATTATTTAGACATTTGGAGAACCCATAAAATATAGCAAATGGAAATATTTTATAATAAAAACAGTTATAAGGTATTTGTTTAACAGCAGAATTTGATTGAAGAAATCATTTTTCATTCGTTGTATTCGTTGTTTTATGGACTTAATTATTCATTCAGAAAACTTAACTGATAATGATTGAATTCAGTTTTCAAAAATGGTAAAAAGTCTTAATCCTGAAAGTCTGGTATATTATTATTTTATGATAATTTTAGCATACGGTTATTTTACTTAACTTATTAATTATTATTATTATAATATTTAATAATATAGTTTAATAATGTTCATTAAAAATTAATGAAAACGATAGAATCATTAAATAAATGAAAAAAAAAAAAAATTATGACACTAATTAATTATAAAAATAGCTTGTTGCTATTTAACATTCGTGCAAACTTATAATCTTCAGTTAATAAATCATTAAATATAGGAAATAATATCAGAAGTAATAAAAAAAAAATTTTTTTTTGTTTATTGAAAACATTTAGATTGAGACACGTAAAAACAAAGTTTTATTACACATAAATCCTTTATATGGAAGGCCTCGGGTTTTTATTGATAATTTTCGATTTGTTGACTACTTCAATTGAATTGAATTATTTACACTGCGGTACTAAATGGAAAATTGCTTCATCTTAATTTTTGCACTTCACTTTTTAATTCCACAAAAAAATTCAGCCAACCACTGAATGTAATAAAAGCTTTTAACGGCCTCCTTGCTTCTCTTTTTCTCCCTTGTTCAATCGCTAAAATTTAGTACAAGGCATTGTCATCGACTACGATTCGATCTGACGATGGATATTGGATTAATTTTTACTTCTTAAATTTGGAGACAATCAACTCGACGAAATTACTTTAAAGCATTTGAAAATATAATAAATCTTAAGAAATATTTATTAATTTATTTGACCTATACTATATAGAAAATTAATTAATCATCTCCTTAATCACTATTTACTTAAGTAGTAATTTTGATTGAGATTAAGTTTTACATTACTTAAACACTATATATAATATGTAAATTATTTATCATAATTATTATTTTTGTGTACATGCAGGCATCCTAGAAATCTGACTACACATAATAGACATATGTATATATATGTAACTAGGGCATATATTTTTATTGATAATTATATATTAAAAATTCTTTGTATTTATTAGGGTGAAACTAAAATGCTGGATTAGAATTTAATAACGTATATATTTTGTTTTTCTAATATAAATTATTTGAAAAATATTTCATATTAATATGCAAATTATTTAGGTTCTTTGTACTTCTACTCCTAAAATAGTTTCTGTTACAAATGCATAATAATGTATCTGACAATTAATTTTCTACGCTGAGATAGAAATACGGATTAATAAACGTATTAAAATTATTTTCTTTCTTGATTAATTAAGTAATTCACTTAATGTACCAAAAATATCATATTTGCGGAATTGTATGAAAATCTGTCAAAACTGTTCGGTTATCTCAAATATGATACGCGCCAGTATTTATTTTTCACACAACACTTCAAAGGTGGATTTTTCTAATTGTTCCCCTATTAAGAATAAAATTATTTTATATACATACGTGTATTATTTATATTTCTAGCTATGTAGGTATATGTACAAAACGACGTTATTTATTATAATGAAAAGTTTCGATTTATTTTCTAGAACGATAAATTCCAATATTAATGTTTTTTTTTTATTATTTGATTCCATTATATATAGCTTAATTATTGTGAAAACATCAGTGGGAAAATAAACAAAAAATCTCTTGAAGAATCATTTATTACAAAAATAATTTTGTAATTCTGTAATTTATTTGATGTGACACGAATATGGTTAAGGTATTTCCTAAATTCAATGGACTAAATAATGTTCAAATAAAAAAATAATTTAACATTATATAGAGGCAATAAAGAAAGAGACATTAGATTTCACTACTCTTTGTGCTATTCGATTTTGTAGAATTTTAAATCTCGATAAAATAAAACTTTCGTAGCTAGAGATGTAATAAAACTTTCGTACTAAAAACTTAAACAATCTTGTAGATAATTTCAACTGAATTTTGACAGGATGCTTGCCAACGAAATATATGACTACAACCTGTTTCTAGTTTTGCGAAATTGTGCGGCGGAAATTTTAATAATGTCGTATGCGGCATTTGAACCCTTATGTAGCATGCCCCTTTAAAAGTAAAAATTAATAAAAATTTACGGAATGATGGAACTAAACATTTCAAATATAACTATCTATACATATACATATCGTTATTTATATTCAAAAATAAACATATTTTAGAAACGAAAGGTCTTTTTGAAACAAAAACATAAAAATTATTTTGCCTTTTTTATTATGAATCCTTATGTTTAATTTTTGTTCCTTTTTTTTATGTGAGGAGTACCATAATAGAACAACAATTGAACATCAGTACTGATTGCTTTGTAGGTTTATGAAAAACATATGAATAGTCATTTCCTAGTCATATATGCTCTTAAGATATCCAGAACCAAAAGATTTGCAAATATTATAGCTAAACGTTTAGCGGCACACAATATAAACGTTTAGCGGCACACAATACACAATATAACAGTTTACGTATATCATTACTAATTGTTAATTTAAACATTTATACTTCTTATAGTATAAAAGGTATCCCACCTAGTGATTTGGTAACTTTAATAAAAAAAAAAAAAAAAAAAACATAGTTTTCTAATTCTCTCTCTTTTTAGTTTACGAATTTTATTATAACTTGAGTCTCATAACAATATTTAACTTGATGTCGCAATCCGTTCATAAATATATTTCACGTCATCTTTGTGAATCCTTTTTAATTCAAAATATTACATATATGCTTAGTTAGTTATACATTATATTAGTATAAATATATAAATAAAATTGTATTTCCCAATTTATTTCTGACATTTTTAAAACAAGAAAGAAAATATAATATAAATGCATATATGTATATAAAAATATAATATTTTACAACACTATACGTTGAAAAATTGGGATAAAATTGTGTTTTCTTTTTTAAATAAAATTTTTTGAAAATAAATAACTTAATTTTCTAAATTATCTTAAAATATTTTCTTTTTACAGTATTGCTTGTTGCGGTTAATACACATGCACAGCAGCAGTTTTCCTTTATAAATTATGTAAAAAATAATTATTTTTTACGACTGCTAACCCGGCGAAATAAATATTGTCGTCAATAAATTATTTAACCGCCGTAGTCTGTAAAATGTAGGGCTATTGTTATTATAGAGTTCTTAATTAATTCAGACAGTGTTATATTATTACAAAACTTTTATCGTAAATGGATTATAATTAACTTATTATTATTATATATCTTAAAAGAATTTAAATCAATTTTATTTTTAATTTAATTATATCAGAAGTTTAAAAACTCTAATAAATTATTTTATGTAAATCTTTTTTATATGTACATAAATAATATATGGGTTATATTCATTTTTTTTTTTTAGTTTTCATCAAATAAATTTTCCACATAACTGTTGATACGTGTAGAAGTCATAAAATAAAAAATAAAAAACTTGATGGAAAAACATATAAATATATTAATATGAATATCCATGCACAATTATACATACTTTTAGTTTTATGTAAAATAAAACAAATTAGGTGCTTCCTGTGGTTTCAGAAATAATATTAATAAAAAAAACACAAAATTGAATTATGAAATAAATTAAATGATTTGATTTCTTATTTTGCCCCATATTGAGTGTGGTACATACAAAGCGATTTTTATTTTTATTTTCATATAGAATTTTCATTAAAATAAAACTCCTTTTTTGTGGTATTCCTTTTTTTTAATTCTGTTTTTGGGTTAAAATAAAAACTAATATTATTTTTATTATATCACTATTATCTCGCAGAATTTAAATCTTAAGAAGCTCTATCTCGAATAAAAAAATTAAAAAAAAAAAAATCTCGAAAAAAACCTAGAATTCAATATCTTTTAATAAAAATTAAGAAAATATCTCAAAAAAAAAATCTCGAATTGAAAAATCTTGAAAAAAGCAAAAAATTCGAGTTTTCTTAGTAACTTATTTTTTTTTCAATTGCGCACACCAAAAATTACTGTCAAATGTTACTCCGGGCTAATGAAATCCTGAATGTATAATTTTAGATAAAGTTTTTAAGTGAATTTTTTCCCTAAAGTGATTTTGGCAACGGTGAGTATAAAAAAAATTATTTTCGAAAAAGAGATATTTTGAATTTTGGGATGACGAATACAGTACTAACTGATCCTATATTTCAGACAAGCTCAAACTGCGCCTCTTTGAGATTTTTTTTTGGCTCAATAAATTATTAAGTTGTAACTGAAATTTTGTATTTTATTATACAATTTTAATATAATTTTTCAGATTTTTGTGCATATATTTTTCAAGTAATTTTTAAATGTATTAAATGTTATATTGAATTTTTTTATTTAATAAATTTATTGAAAGGTAATAATTTTAAAAAAATGCTTAAAATGATAATAAAATTTAAAATTTGATTGATGGCTCTACAGTATTTTACGATTTTCGAACATGGCTCCGCATAACCTTTGAGCACGCTATTTTACATGTCAAACAAAATCGGAAATCATGAAATTTGTTTTACTCGACAATTTTCAAACCCACAGTTTTATAGTTTTACTCGCTTTTCGAGATTTTTGCGACGTTTTTTTTGCGAGGTTATTCATATCGACGTTTTTTTCTCCTTTTTTTTTTTTTTTCGAGTTTCGTTTTGGCGAAATTTATTCATTCGAGATTTTTTTCTCGAGATTTGTTATCATTCAAATCTTAATAATACCAAATTCGTATAAATAAATAAAATATAAATAATTTCATATAGCAATTTATATATAAAAAAAAAAATTAATATTGCAGTAAATTCCTCGTTTTTTTTTTTGCAAAAGTCTTAGAATCATCACGTTTTCTTACTATATATAATTGTTTAATTAACCCTTTACTGTATTTAATAATAAATATGAAGGAGTTGATTTTGCTTAATTGTTTTATTTATATACATATGATATATATGTATAAATATTTGTTATCTGTCAAGAATTCATATAAGAAAAAAGTTATGCTGTTGGAAAAATCATGAAAAAATATTTTGTTTTTTTCTCATTAATTCTATATCTATATATTTATGTCAGTATATAATGTCCTTAATACTTTCTAATACTATATTAGAGAACTTTAACAGATTCAATTCTTCTGAGGGAAAACAAATAAATAAACATGACCAAAATTGAGTTTAACAACATAAATGTTAATATTAAATATACCAACTGAAATACAAGATTTATATTATTGTAATACTTATATACATATTTATTAACAACTAAATAAGAGTTGAAAATAATATTGGACAATTTTATTTACGGAAAATGATCATAAAAATAGAAAAGGAGGAAAACAATATTTATAAGTAGTAATTTCCTGGATAAGTAATTTTCGTATCATATTTAATTTATTTTCTCTAAAGAAATGTAATATTTGTTTTTCTTTGTTAAAAAATACGATGAAATAATTTTAGATTTTTAGTTGCAATACAATTTTATAAAGCTTTCATATTAATTCATTAAATAATAGAAAAGTGTGAGAATTAGACAAAACTTTTAATGCCTTCTCTCAACCTCTTCTAGATAAATGTTTTGCTACTTAAAGTTAGACAAAAAAAAACCATTAAAATGACAACGTAAATATTTATTTAGATTTGTGTGAACATTGAACTGTATTTGCTCTGTTTAATCTCTTTAGAAGTGACGTGTAATAAGTAGTTGATGATAAATTAATGTAAACCGTTGCTAATGTATTTGACGTATTTCTGTTAAACACTGTAACACTTTAGATCGATATAACATTTCTTCCGTTTTTATCAATGAAAGAATTTGGAACTTTTTGTTTCCCTTCAATAACATAAATCAAAAGTTTGTTAAAGTAAAATGGATTTGTCTAAGTCAAATATTCAAGAAGAACTATCTTCTTTTGCATGGGAAAAACGCCGGTGATATAGAAAAATATTCTGAAATTTCCAATACGGTTTATATTTAACAAAATCTTTTGATTGAAAACATAAACATATCAATGATAAAATGGCTCAAGAAAGTTGCTTCGTTATACATATTAGCCCACGACTGTGTTAATTGTATAGACATTTAATCAGTACATTTCATTTTAATTTTGCCGCTCTCTTTTATATAATTCTAAAAAATTTACATAAAATTACTTGTTTACTTTTTACTGATAATCAAACAATAAAATCGTCTAGTAAGTATTAAATTATTAATTATTAAAGAAGCAATATTTTTGGTTTAGAATAACAAAAAAATAACTCAGTTCCGGAATATTTTTTTATATGAAAAATCCAGTTCATTTTCCTGAAATATTCCGGAAAACAGCATATTCCACAAATATTCTCCTAATGTGAACACCATACAAGGTAAATTTTAATATTCACATATTTATATGTACATAGTCTTTTGTAATGGATGAACTTTGTAAAATCAGCAAAAAGAAGCAGGACTAAATATTAAGATAAATATTACGTAGGTTATTTGAAAAAAAATATATAGCATCTCGTAGGCATAAAAATCATACAGCAACTGTATGAAAACACCTATACATGGTTTTTTGATTTTTTAAAAGGGATTAATATTAAAACCAAAAAAATTAATTATGAAAAAAAACAACCTTAAAAAACAAAGTTTTAAAAACTCCCTCTATTTTTGTGGGATTTTGTTCTCAAATTTTAATTTTTTTTTTTTTTTAATTACAAAAAACTGCCAAGTGCCTAAAAATTTGCAGCATTTCTTCATTTTGTTTGTTTTTTTTTTAATTAAATTAATTAATTAATTATAGTAAATTCCCCGAGCTTTTTCTTTAAATGGAATGAAGTGTCATCGACCTGCAAAATTTCAGCTCGATCCGATCACGGGAAATGGATTAATTTGCCGTGGCAAGATTCCGAGGTCACAAACATGCATACATTAGTCAAGTTAAAATAGAGAGAGTAACAATTTCATCTATTATAATTTATTTTTATTTAATATTTCCAACAGACTGATTGATGTAAATATTGTAAATGCATGTAAAAAAGTGTAATATGTTACATGAAACTGTGCAAACATTACATCTGATATTTCCAATCGCTGCAAGCCTACTAAAAAAAAAATCGATCTACATAAATTAGCAAACGAACTTGCATAAATTTGAGAATCCTTCAGGAAGAGATTTCTTGCCAAAAAATAAAGTTAATCATTCTTTCATTAAGATATATCTGATATACGAATATCTTATGAAAAAAATGCATGAAAGTAGCTGAAACCTTGTTTTGTTGTTAAGTGTCTGGTCCCGACTGATAAGAACAACTATTCAGCTATTCAGTTTCAGATTAATGATTAATTTAGATTTGGTACTTCATTTTTTTTATTTTAGGTTGCCACTAGCGCTCGTTACAGATTCAATTTGATTCAAGTTATCGATTTAAGTAAATTTAATCCGGTAATAAAAATAAACCTATTAGTAGGAATTTATTGTGTTTACTTATCAAAAATAATGTGTTTTTTAGTTTACGAATTGAGTTTTCGAATTTCTGGAAATTTTTAAACAAACTTATTTTTTTCATAAAAATTAATATTCTTTATTTAATCAATAATTTTTAATAATACTTTTTTTTTTTTAGTTTTAATCCCTTTTTAGAAATCAATCTTTAAATTTTTGTATAATGTATTTTCATACAATTTTATATATATTTGCTATAATTTTTATGCCAACGAGATCTTTTGAACATAATTCTTTTTTTGATTTTATCCCTATGAGGTTTTGGTTTTTTTTCTCTTTTCACTGTACGAATTAATATTAATGTCGGTGTTGGCTGAGCAATCAAAAAATAAAAAGGACATTATTAAAAAAAACTTTACATATAAACTATATGTCTATGTAATAAAAAATTTTTACACAAGTAGTTTTCACACTATATATAAATTATTTTTTCATTTATTTATTTATTATTCATTTCTTTACTTATTTTTTTTTTTTTTGTAGTACATATTATATTTTTCAATATGGAATAACAAAAAAATATTACATTTTCATTCTCATGTGTGCTACATTACAAATTCCTGAAAAAACACAAAGTTTAAATTAATTTTAACATTATTATATGTATGATCTAGTTTATTGTTCACGTACATATTATGTACTTATCATATGATATTCCCTTTTTAGATTCAAATTAAATTTTTTCCCAAACAAAATACCTAACGAAAAACTTTTTTTTTTGTCGCTCTTCATTTAATGTGGAAAAGAAAATTTTGGTAAATCAGTCATAACATAATTTAACTATACTATTATCACGTTATCTAAATTAATTCAAAATTTATGGCGAATATTGCGAACATTCAATATGTTCAGAATGGGCTTCACGTAGAGTTTATTGGTAAAATTCTTAACCTACCGCTTCTTATTAGGGCTTCTTATAAGGCGACAATTGCTTCAAACCTTTGAATTGATGGAGCCTTAATGAACAAAGGGTGTATTTATTTTTCCCTTTTGTTCATAAAGTTATATCAGTGTAGTCTCACGTAGTTTTATACTTACTAAAATTTAATTATATGTACATCATGGAATATATCTGTAGGATTTTATATGCCTTTTCCAACAACTAATAATAATAATGGGTAATAATTAGATTTCGTTTCATATAAAGTGTGGAATGATTTGGAAACGAATTGTTTACTTTTCTTTAATTATTGTTTTTAATTATTTTTGTCACCGTAATTTTATATATTTTATGTACATATTTTATAGATGCTTGTGGACTGTGGTTAAGTGATCAATAAATAAATAAATAAATAAATAAAAATTAAATACTTAATTAATTACTTTTTGGACGATAAGATCTAGGAAACTTAAGATTTTTAATTTATTTTAATTGTTTTGCCAACTACGTATTTAATTTTATATTATACCCATAATGGTGTAGTACAGTGGTATCGTCCTTTTCCTATATGGCATGTTAGGTCGTGGGTTCGATTCGCATCTCGGACTGGAATTTGTGTTAATTTTTCAATTTGTCCACTTGTTTGTGTTGTTTTTTTTAAGAAAGAGAACTTAAATTTAGAATTTGAAAAAATTAGAATTTCTTATATCATTATTTCATTGAGCATTGATCCCTAACCAGATTATTTACATATAATCTATGCTTCTACAACTTATAATAATATTTAAATAAAGTTTAAAAAATTTCTTTTCATAATCTTCTTTTTTTTATTCCGTCGTAACAGTTATGAAAATATTAAAAATTTATATATTTGAAAAGCAAAAAAATTGTTCACATTAATAGACATTATTATATTTTAAGTATGTTTACAAATTTACTAAATGTTGCGGATGTTATACACAACGCCTAATAATATCGTATTTTTTTTTTTCATTCAACCATTCAAACCTTAAATCTTTATGAATGAGATATTAAGGTATACAATTAGGTATGTGAATTTTTTTTCACAGTATGTGTATATATCTATTCAACATTGTATGTAAACATAATGAACATAAATGCTAAAAAAAACAAGATTTATGAAATAATATAAATAATGTGTTATGAAAAATTGTGGGAAAATAACATTGGATTAAGAATTTTGTTACAGTTCTGTTTTTCCGAAGCAAAAGAAAATACAAAAAAAAAAGGTTTTATGAGGATAAATATTTTTTGTTTTATATTCAAAAGGCGAAAATAAAATATAGTATCAAAATAGTACATAAGTAGTGAGTGCAATACCGGGATCTCGAAAACCGGGATTCCGCAAGTATATCTTCCGGTATTCAGTACCGGTATTAAAGCTTTAATACTGCAGAATATCGAAATTAATTTCTTAGTGATCAGAAAACAAAACATACGTGTATTTTGAAAGAAATTAAAAAAAATTTAAATAATAGTAGAATAAATTACTTTATTAAAATTTTAGTTTAAATTTTTTTCTTAATAGATGTTGGTTTTTTTTTTCGTTTCGATATTAAATAAGGGATTCCGGTATTGAAATTTTTAATTACCGAAATACTGGTATAAATTTTTCGTTCTGGTATTGCACTCCCTATACATAAGTATCTACAGTTCACAAATAAAAATAAAGAAAACAATCAAAATTTTATGTAAAATAGATTGGACTATATTGGTTCATTGTCATTATTCATCAATTTGTCTCTATCTCTATGAATTTATAAACTTTCGTAGGCGTCAAGATACATAGGAAGGTCAACTGCTTTTTTAGGTGCAATCGTTTTATGATTTGCTACAGCTGATGACTTATCTCGATCAGACGACGGGTTTTTAAGTAATTTAAATTGTTGCACGAAAAAGAGAGTGAGAGTTCAAATAGTATGAAAAACACAACAAATATAAGCCGCTAAAAGATCCTATATAAAGGATATATATTAAAAACTTCGTTTTAAGGGTTATGTTTTTTTTAAATATATAGAAATACTGATAATGGAAAAAAATCTTTTTCACATTATACTAACATAAAATAAAATAAAAATATCTTGCCATTTAGAGAAGGTTTTGTTTTTATTTTCGATAAAACAGAAGCGCAATCAGTATGTGTTTCGATTCAGAAATAAATTATGTTTAAGTCTCAGTTTTTTTTCCAAAAATACATGAAAGAAAACAACTATTAATTATAATGTATATTACGCATATAGATATCATCTCTATGTTTATAATAATATTTTATATCAAATGGTTAACCTAATTTTTATTTTAATGTTTCTTGAAATTCATAATAAAATTATGTCGTAGACTTAAGTAGAAGAATACAATGAGGGTAGTATGTACACAAAGAAAATTCTTAGAATAATCAAAGAATAAAAATACATAAAGAGTTATTATGTCAAATAAATTTATTTTTTGTACATATTTTTATGTTATAAATCCCTTTTATATAAAATAAAAGAACAATATTTTATTTAAAAAAAAAATCTATTTTTTTTTGTACAAATATAAAGCTAATAATTTCAGCAATATAATTTTAATGAAAGACATATTTAAAGATAATTTTATTTTATTTCGGGACTCTCATCTAACACAGTTTTTCGAACGCAATATAAATTAAAAAAAAAATACAATTTTTATATATAATCGTTTGTGTGTACAACCTATGTTTATACATAAATATATTAAATAAATGAAAATCTTAAAAATCATCTAACATGACTTATGACATGTTATTATGTAATAGATTATATACTTAGTATACTTTTCTTTTACCCAGGAGGCTTTAACTTAAGAAAGTTCACTTATAAAAAAACTTGATAAATTTTATTAAATAAATGAAAGTGATGCGAAATTTTTTTTAATGTATAGAATATATTAACGACTGAAATAAAATATTATTTTTATTAATGAAAGCATAACAACATTTTAGATAATATATGTACTATTAAAGTCTCAACAACACAAAAATTGAGGTAAACATAATTACTTCAAGGTTTGACAACAATTTTAAACTCAAAAGTCATCGATATACGTTTTTCATGGTTTTGGAGTCGTGAATAATAAAAACATATATGTATTACAAAAACGTATATACAATTAGATTCTTTTGATGTTTTGATGTAGATACATTTATTAAATGAACTGTTATTTTTGAAAGTGGTATAAGTCCATTTTTTCATGCATCATTTTTTCATGTAAATATGAAGAGAAGGTGGCTATATCTTACTAAAATTACCATTAACTCATTTTTTTTAAAAAGTGGACTTATACCACTTTCAAAAAAAAACAGCTCAAATATTACACTCATTTTATTTATTGCTTATACATTCTTTGTTTAATTTGTTAAAACTTATTTTTTATAAGATTCTATGTTTAAACTTGTACTTGATTAAGTTATGTTTAAAATAAATTGCAACTTTATTTACTTTAGGTATCAAAAAAATAATAATTTAATTTTTTTAAGTTTTTATTTGTAATTATATTTATGACGTGAATATTTTGCCTGTTATCTGATGAGATATATTTTTTTTCTCGAGTTGTGATGACAAACTCAACTTGACAGGTGGAATCAAAGTGCCGAGAATAATTGTATACATGATTTGAGAATTATTGTAGAAGCTCAGGTAAACAGAAATGAAGTGGAAAAAAAGTTAATTTTAATTTTAAAAAAAACAAAAGTGTAAAAGATTTTTTTTTTCAAAAAACTTTCTGAATGGTTTAGCTTAAATCATATTTATCAAGAAGAAGTCAATCTTTAACGTCTCATCAGAATCTTAAGCTATACAAGTAGGTATTCCTCGGACAATAATGAACTTAAATGAATTGGCGGTGATAGTTAAGTAGTTTTATAGTTTTGTTTGTAAAATGTTATATGAAAACATTGAAAATAATTAGAAAAGAGTAAGCTACAATCGAAAAATAGCTAAAATCATGGTAATAAATATTTATATATGCATATGCAAAGTGATGAAATAACAATAAAGGTATTATGATCGATAAAGTCAAAGAAATACCTAACAATTATCATTTATATAATGGACAAAAATAAAAATTCAATGTTAACTTAGAATTAACATGCAATGTGAGTGGAAAAGTATACGGTTTTTTATATAAAAACCCAAATCTTAACCAAATTAATGTAATGACTTTAAAAAAAAACCAATATAATATATTAATTAAACCACTCCTCGATGATACGGTCCTTGTTTAGTATTCCAACTTAGATTGGCAGATTCAAGAATTGCAAATCAAAGATATATATACAACAATGTTATTAGAGCTTAACATATTAGAGCTTAACAATAGTATTTACGAGAAATAACTGAAGGAGAAACACAACCGCAGAATCTTAACGACGTTCGTGTTTAAAGATGATAGTTAATTTTATTTGATTAATTGCTAAATATTTGAAAAAAAAAATTAATTAAAAAATTTACTTCAACAAAAAAAATATATATTTTTTTTTACCTTTCATCCAATCTCATACTACTTCGACTAATGTCACTCCATACTGACATTGATCGTGGTCTCTGGAAAAAATTTGATGTCCGGCGTTTTGATGTGCCGGTAGTTGTAATTTGTGGATAACCAGTATCTGGCGGAAAATTAACATTTCTAGTCCGACTTGATGGTACAGATAAAGAAGTATCATCTGACATTTTTAATGCACTATAACTAGCTTCATATTTGTAACTCATGTCGATTAAACGACATTTTCTTATTTTCTAGGTTTTTTCTTTCTCTCTACACTATTTTAATATTTAACACTTTATAATATCGTACACATTTTATTATAAATGTATTTTTAAAATTTTGCACTTACTTTTTGAATTTATGAACTACATTAGCAACAAAAAAAAATACTCAAATTTTGAAAAGAATTCATAGATTATTATTATTTTATTGAAACCAATTTTTTTAATTTTTTCTATTTTTTTTTTTTTTATTTTAGTTAATAAAATTTATAGATTAGGATTTTTGTTTTTTTTTTTATTTTTGTTAATGAACTTTCAATTTAGAATATTTTCTACTCTTATTTATTGCTAATAAAATAAATTTTATATTTAATTTATTATACTTATATTTAATTAAAAGAACACAATTTCAAACTCTGCTTGAAATTCTATTCCTTTTTTTTATCAAAATTAGAAGTTTTCCATACTATAATTTGATTTATTTGGTTTGAAATTTTTACAACATTATGTGAGTTCCTAATTTATCAATTATTTAATTTAATTGAGAATTTTTTGTTTTTAAAGTTTTATGACGAATTTGGAAAGTGAATTGAAGTGCAATTGCTTTGGGAGCAAATAAACTCGGGGTAAAAGAGTACCTGACGTACATATAAATTTTTTCCTTGCCATTTTGACATAATTGTTATCCACCATAACAAAAACATGACATTCATCTAGTAGTTAAATATCAAAATTTTAGAATATCTTTCTATATTTTTCTATATGGAGTGAATATGGAGAGTCTTAAATCACTTCAACTACGCTTTTATTCCCGTAGACTGTAGAGCTACATATGCCTAAAAACTAGAATTAAAGACATCAAAAAACAAATTTCATTAAAAAAAAAAAATATAGTAATGGAGAGAATTTCTTAAACTTAATATTAATTTGATATTTTTATTACTCAGTAACCATCATTTCTTAACATTTTCGTCAGTTAAATTATGAAATTATGTCTTTGAGCAAGTTTTTATTTTTATTTAATTATTTTTTTTTTTTTTGAATTTTTTTTAATTAAATTTTCCGATCCTAAAGCCCAATTTTTTTAAAGAAAATTTTTCTTTAATTTTTCTTAAGTTCTTTTTCTTTGAATCTAATTAATTATTATATTATCTATATGTTTATATATCCTTTTTAATAAAATATTAAAAAAAATTCTCTGCAAAGATAAAAATCCTTAATACATGCATGAAATTTTTTTTTGTCTTTTAATTTAATTTTCCAAATGATTTAATTCTAATAGAATTTTGCCCAAAAAGAATTCTTTGAATTTTAATTTAAATCAATTATACATTTCCCAAAAAAATCAAATGATTTCATTTAAATAAATTAAATTTTATTTATATCACAATTTTGCTATTTAATTTTTATAGAATTCTTTAAATATATAATTTTTCATCAAAATATGATGTGGAACTAAATAAAAGCCAAGAGCGTGTCTAAAATCATTATTTATATTTTTAATAGATATTATTGGATGAAACCTCTCACCGCAATTATTGAAAAATATATTATATGAAAAAATTTCTATATATAGTTAAATAAAACATAAAATAAGATACAGAATTTTAATTAAAAATTGTCTATCATTAAGTTCACTCAAAAATATTATACAATCATTATGTTTGAAAATAATTAGACCGAAGGCAGAACATAGCATAATTATTATGTTGTTTTCATATTTAAATGATTGTATTTATATCATATTTGTGCATAGTATCATCTATGCCAACATTTATTAATTGATCCTTTGATTTCCTACTTCATGAAGAGTTCAAAAGTCACAAATTGTGTTCATCATTACAGCTTGAACATGAAAATTATGACTGAAAAATTATCGCAAATACATATGTAAAAATAATAAAATAATGGCAAGGCAACCCATTTTTAACTGGGCGAATTCGGAAGCAAATCTAATTAAACCATTTTTCCTATTTATACATATGTAGACTATTGGCACAGCTACGATTCTAGAAATACCCATATATTTTGCTTTAATGATGTTTTAAAACTCTTTGTGATCAGCAAAAATATTAAATTTATGAACTTTTTTTTTTGAGTGTATTATACTTTGTATTAAGCAATCAATAAATACAAAATAAAGAAAAATTAAATTATAATTAAAAGATTCAGAATTTTTATCTGTAAAATAATAATAATCTAATAATACTATATACTAACTACTGACTTGTGTGCATAAAATAATAAGAAGTATTCAGGCTCATTTAAAATTTATTTTATATAGAATAAACGTATAAATAAACGATTAATTGAAGATTTTTATTATATTTTTCATGCAGCGAAATATTACTTACGTACGTTACAAACATAAACAAAATACATATTAATATACGACATTACATATTGTGCTTTTTTATTAAATTATATTTTATCTTAAAAATTTTAAGATGAGCATATCCGATAATCATTTTTATTTAATGTTTGTAAAAAGTTTTCAAGTCATTTTAAGTACAAGAAAATTGAATAAAAATATTTTTTTTTATAATAGCAATTTTAGTATAGACGATATTAATATAATTTAATGGATCAAAATTTATTAATAATAATTATTTATTGTATACATAAAATGTAATGGGAATTTTTTTTTTTTTCAATGATTAATAATTTCATTTTAATTATTGTATTTTATTATAAATAAAATAAATTAACTTAAACGCATTTCTGATTTGCAATTTAAAAATTAAACGGTTCTAAAATTTTTCCAGTTTTCTTAAGTATTATATTTGTTTCATTAAGAGGTGCTTTTCATCTTATTGATAATATACAAAAAAGATCAACATTGCCTTTCTAATGGCTCATACATAAAGAGTTCAAAAAGTAGACATATGGTAAAAGAAATCGTGATAATGCTTTGTGTCCATAGGTACTATTGACTAATGATTAATGTAGAAAATTTGAACGCACGTACTAATATTTTTTTTTTTATGTATGTGTGTATTTGAGAATACAATACCTATATAACATTCAATAATATTAAATTTACATTATTACATTTAATATGAAATCCCTGCTAAAATGTTTTTAATGTGCATGTGAGCGGTAAGTTGTATTTACAATCGTAAATTTAGCTCGGTAAATGGTATATTAAATGCGTCAATTATTTATTTAAGAAAATTTTATTTACACACTTCAATTTTATTTA
Source organism: Hybos culiciformis (assembly GCA_964007475.1). Lineage (NCBI taxonomy): Eukaryota > Metazoa > Arthropoda > Insecta > Diptera > Hybotidae > Hybos > Hybos culiciformis. The sequence goes on along the minus strand of OZ023274.1, from coordinate 63,264,273 downwards.
CTTCCTTCATTTTGAACTTTTGTTTATTTTTTGCATTGCAAATGTATTGATTGCAACTACCTCTCACATGTACATTAAAACAGTATATAAAACATGTTAATAAAATTTGTTATACAGCTTGTTGTGTATATACACAAAAACACATAGACACTTGTCAATATTATATCACGAGACCGTTAGGTATTGACTCGTGTCCATGTGTTTTTGTGTATACATAACTCGTTGTAATAACAAATTTTCTTAACATGTGTTGTAATCTATTATTTTAAATCTAATATTGAAAAGAATGGTACCAAAAATACAACAAAAAAAAAGGTATAAATTTAATGCGATTATTCCATAAGTTACAGATTTTTATTCAAGAGTTTATTTTGTTTTCAAAAAAAATTTCAAATTTTTAACAAACTTTAATAATAGGGAAAAACAACCAAGTATATGTTCAACATCCTCTATATACATCGCGAATTAAAACTTTTCTTGACGTACTATTACAGAAAGTTCTTCGAAATTCAGAACCAAAACATATCGACACAAAATTGCAATATTAATAAAGTTAAAAAAAAAAATCGAACTATCGAATTTATTTCGATTAAATTCATTTTCTTCTAATGAATTACATTATTTTTATGTTCAAGCTTTTAAGGTATTTGATATTGCTTTTAAATCTTAAAAAATAAAAAAGCATAATAAATTATTTACCAACATTTCAGATGCAGCTGGGAATTTATTTTGAAAAAGAATAAAGAATTTTGTTTTTCCAAAAAAAAAAAAATATGTATATTTTCTCGAAAAGAAAAAATCTTGAAATTTGTTACATTACAATATAAAATATTCTTTTTTGAGATTTAAGTGTATACCTACTTTATGTTCATGTACATACGTTATACATATTATTCGTTCTTACGATAAACCGGACTTTAAATTTAAATATTAATATAATTTTTTTTTTTATGATTATCGAGATTTCATATTTATGCATTTATTATCAATTTTCCGGAAAAGATATGTTTATTTTTATTCTTTTGTTCTATAATGTGCCAGTACTTTTTTGGAAATATTAATTCGAATATCTAATAGAAAATTACAAATTTTGCTTTTTGATATTTTCTCTGTCGAAAATTTTTTAAATTCCTTAAATGTTGTATATTTAGTATCAAAATGTTTATGTACATATTACGTACCCTCAGCAACTAACTCTTGATTAAAATTTTACAATAAACATTAAACATAATACCCAATGATTCCAGGTGTACACTTCGAACGAAAATTCGAATAGAATGCTTCAAATAAATCAGATTCGATACCAGTACAAACCTAACTTAGTAGTATAATCACTAGCGGGGTGTGTATTAAATTAGAGTAAGATAATAGTGGTAAAATCAAAATTTTTTTACAATACAATCAAAGATGCTTAATACTCTTTGTCAATGAGCCATTAATTAAAATTATGCAAAAATTATTTGAAAAGAAATATTCTGAATTCAAATTTCGTATCGCCTTCAGCGAGAAAAAACCAAAAATAATTTTATACATTTCAACACAACATTAATAGAAGCAAATAGAAACAAATCATTATGAATCATTATGAATATTTGAGGAAAATCATTTAAAAAATTTCTCATAAACAAATATTATATTTTAGAGATTGAAAAACAATAATTTTCCTTAGAGGATTATTTTGTAACTTTGATGTGGCTGACCAAAAAAAAAACCAAAAATCGATGTTAAATTTAAAATATTATAAAATATTATTGAAAATGTGAAATTAATTTTAAGATTTGAAATAAATTTTCTAATAATTTTGTATTTTTTGTTAATATTTATGGCGCTGATGAAATTCATTTGGTTTCTATACTCTGGCTATAATCCAAAATAAAGAATAACGAATATTTATTTAGAAGATGAAACCTTTTTTTTAATTTTTCGTTATGTTAAATTTTTAAACAAAAAGTTTAAACATCTCATTGTGAAAAATTTTTTTTTTTTTATTTTTTTTAAACATATTAATATCAAAATAATGTTTATTGGCTTATATCCAAAAGTAAAACCGAACCAAAAAAAAATTTATGAAAAATAAATCATAAATTTTTTTGGCGGGAATAAAAATGAAAATTTTAAAAATGCATAAAATGCAAACAAAAATCAAAAGATTAACAAAAATTTAATAAAAATATTTTGAAAAAGGAATAATTTACATTCAAGAATTTCCATCAATGTAGTGTTTTATTAAATTTTATATAAATTTAAATTTATTATGAAAAAACAAAAATGTTTATTTTAAAATTTCTTAAAGTTCAATAATTTTTTTAAAGATCTTTTTTTTTATTTTGATACAAAAAAAAAGGTATATCCTTTAGAATTCCCCTAGAAAAGAAAAAAAAAACAAATTAAATAAATAAAATATGACCCAAAAATTTAAGCCAAATGTAAAAAAAATAAAAGTCAAAATAAATCAAATTGATTGTAATGGCTTTATTTATATAAATATTATGTATATTATTATTATTACTATTATATTTTTTTTTCATAAAATTTTTTTCTTTTCTATCATGAAATTACTAAAATTTTATTTATTTTTATGACAAAAATAAAGTCCTTTTCAAAAATAAAATGAAAATGTTATTAAGGATTTCAATAAAATTTTATTATTAATATGAAAATATGTATACATATATAAACAAATATGTAGTAAGTTAGGTTAGATATATATGTAGATATAGTACAAAAAGGCAAGAGGTTAATAATTTTGATTAAGTTTTCTCACAATTTTTTATAATTTAATTTTACCATGTCTTGTGGCATAAAGAGTAATGATGCCTTTAGATTATCAATATTTATTGTTTTCTAACGGCAGAAGCCTATCATGGACTAATGCAAAGTTCTGCCAGTTATTTAATCTGTCTGTTATATCAATAATGTCTGACAAATCTACCATATTATATACTTTAGATATTAAGTATGCTATTCCGCTGCCAGAATGTGAAAATGAATAGGATACAGGCCCGGTTCTAGACGTCGGCTCCAGCACTTGTAGGGCGGCATTTTCTAAATCTTTTGTCAGTTTTAAAATGAAAAATTTTTTTTTTTAAATTTGAATTTCTTACAAGTTCTGCGCCATTATTATAATTGTGATTTTTGGATTTAACAGTAATAATAATACTTCATAATTTACATATTAATCCTAAATTTCAACTCTTACTTTTATTTTGTGAACAAACATACAAAGAGAAAGTATCTTTTTGTCTTCATTATTTGAATTCTTCTCACATGCACAGGCAAGTAAATAAAAAAAAATATTTAATTTAAAAGTAGATTTGCGAAATATTAAATTATATATAAAAACAATTAAATTAAGTCAAAGGAGAAAAAAACTTCTCCAAATCTTATTGAAAATCCTTAGTTTTAATTAGAAAAAAAATCCCAAAATTTTTATGATCTCTAGATTTTTATTACTCGCTATTAAAAATTTGATTCATTAAAAATGCTTACGATGATGGACCATTTTATATTTTTATGAATTTTATATGAAAAAATAAGATGAGTGGGAAAAAACCAAAATTCAAAGCATAATGTTAATTACCCGTATAAAAGTTCTAAATTAAAATTTTTTTTTTAATGATTTCAGATTTTATTCATTCCGAAAGCATTTAAGGATTAACAAAAAAAAATTATTTTACGATTTCAGAAGACTTAACGAAAATTCTCTAGTTTCACACAGAATATAAATGGAATTTTAATGGGATTTTTATTTTAAAAACATTCTTTTATTTCAAAATACTCTTTTTAACCGCAGAACAAATCCTTTTTTATCATCACATGAATTTCAGAAAAAAAAACCTTTTTTGTCATTTGAATAAAGTTAACTTTGGATATACTTTATGAAAAATAGGGTTGGGTAATAGTTAACACCGCAATATACTTGTAAAGTAAACGCGCCACTTTTTGAACAATTTAGTTATGTGAAATTTTATGTATTTATATAATTAAACGCAACTTAAGCTAGAAAGAAATGAAGCAAGCGGAAAATTTTCTAACAGTATTTTTTCAATAATTTAAAAACCGAAACCTGTTCAAAATTTCAGCTTGTAAAAGTTTCAAAAGTTAACAAAAAAGCTAACTAACATATGTACATAAATATATTTATTTTAATGTCAAAATATTAATATGGAAGATTCATAAATTCCTGTTTGAGGTGGGAATCAATCCTCAAACACTGAATATGTAATATGTAATGTACATTCCCTAAGCTCTAAGGAATTTTAAAAAAATAAAATTTGTGTACCAGATTACCCGAAAACTTTCACATTCTGTATAATTGTATATAGATTCTTTTAAAAGTTTAAAACTGAAAACAAGAAAAAACTTCTTCAATTTGAAATAAATTAAATAAATTATAAACCAAAATCCTACATGCGGAAGTAAATATGTATATATATTTTGTTCCGAAATATTGTTTTGAATGAAAATTTTTGTCTAATAAGAGCTTAAAATTTAAAATAAAGCTCTAATAAAATATTGAAAAATAATATTACTCTGATTAGAAGAAATAAAATTAAAATATTTTGTTAGTAACAATGTTAAAAACAAATAAATTTGCTTCTTAATTTATTAAAATTTGAGCATAATTATTAGCCTCGTTATCGGAAATAAAAATAAAATTATAGTTTGACAACTAATTGAAAATGTGCGGATATAATGTAAGTGGAACAGCAGATAGAGTTGGAATTTATTTTAAATACTAACACACTTCAAGGCAATAAATTGCCAAGAAAATTTTACCGCCACTGTCGTATACATGCTAATATAAGGGAAAGGGGTTACAAAAAAAATTCAATAAAAAATTTAAAAACAAAAATATAAAACACCAAATTCAACTCTCGTTTCGGTTGATTATATAGACAAGAATAATGTTCGTAACACGGCGATTGTGTTCAGAAAGATGGTTTGCAAATAAATATTCATAATATTCGGTAGGTATATCCATAAACTATGGGCAAAGGAAAGAAATAGTTATCCACATGTATATATCTATATATATAAAACCGAAGTTGTATGTTTGTATGTTTGTCTGTTTGTCTGTTTGTCTGTTTGTCTGTTCCGAATAGGCTCCTAAACCGCTCAACCGATCGTTTTCAAACTTTCACCATGTCTTTGCGTCAGGTCGGGGGTCGTTATAGGCTATTTTAAAATTTGATTGGCCTCCTACCCAAGGACCTCCCCCGGGGGCGGACTTCAATAGTTCGTCCGATTTCCTTCAAATTTGGTACGTAAAAAGAGGACACAGATTCCGTAACAAAAAAATTTGTTGACCTCTTCCCAGGAACCTCCTTCCCATTGGGGCGGATTTTAAAAGTTCGTCCAATTTCATTCAAATTTGGTATGTAAAAAGAGGAGCTGATTACACACAAATTTCGTAACAAAAAATTTATTGACCTCCTACCCAGGAACCTCCTACCCAGAAACCCCTTGGGGGCGGACTTTAAAAGTTCGTCAGATTCCATTTAAATTTAGTATGTAAAAAGAAGAACTGATTACACACAAATTTCGTAACAAAAAATTTGTTGATATCCTACCCAGAGACTTCCCCTGGGGGCGGACTGCAAAAGTTCGTCCGATTTAATTCAAATTTGGTATGTAAAAAGAAAAGAACTGATTACACACAAATTTCGTAACAAAAAATTTGTTGATATCCTACCCAGAGACTTTCCCTGGGGGCAGACTGCAAAAGTTCGTCCGATTTAATTCAAATTTGGTATGTAAAAAGAAAAGAACTGATTACACACAAATTTTGTAACAAAAAATTTGTTGACCTCCTACCATAGGGACCTCCCCTCGGGGCGGACTTCAAAAGTTCGTCCGATTTGATTCAAATTTGGTATGTAAGAAGAGGAACTGCTTACACACAAATTTCGTGACAAAAAATTTGTTGACCTCCTACCCAGGGACCTCCCCTCGGGACGGACTTTCAAAGTTTGTCCAATTTCGTTCAAATTTGGTATGTAAAAAGAGGAACTGATTACACACAACTTTCGTAACAAAAAATTTGTTGAACTCCTTCACAGGGACCTCCCTGGGGGCGGACTTTAAGAGTTCGTCCGATTTCATTAAAATTTGGTAATTAAGAAGAGGAAATAATTACACACGAATTTCGTAACAAAAAATTTGTTGACCTCCCACTCAGCGACCTCCCCGGGGGCGGATTTCAAAAGTTCGTGCGATTTCATTCAAATTTGGTATGTAAAAAGAGGAACAGATCACACACAAATTTTTTAACAAATAATTTATTGACCTCCTAGGGGAGGACTTCAAAAGTTTGTCCGATTTCATTTAAATTTGGTATATAAAAATGATTAAACACACGAATTTTGTAACACAAAATTTGGCTCCCTCTTTTAAGGGGGCCTCTTCGAATATATAGAAATCAATTTCTTTATTACTAATAACTACAAAATATTAAAAACTAAACCACTACACCGTCTCTTTGTCTCGGAGTCGTTTTAGGCTAATTTAAAATTTGAATGGCAGAAACCCCTCCCGGGGAGGACTGCCAAAATTCTTCCAATTTTATTCAAATTTGATTCATAAAAAGAGGAAATGGATAAAAACACAAACTGGTTTGGTTTGGGAAGGATATCATTCGATTTCATACAATTTAAGTGTTGAATAAGTAGAAATGATAAATATTAATTCTTCTTAGATATTTTCCCAAATTTATAAAATAATAGCTCCTATAATTGTTAATCAATCTGACAACAAAAATTTCACTTAAAACGAGTGTTCCACAACAACGTGTGTGCGGGTACAGCTAGTTATAACTATATTTCAAACAGTATTATACATTTATCTTCATAATAATAACCAATACATTCATTTACAAAACTTTAATAATTAATTTTCATAAAAAAAAAAAAATTTATACAAAAAAAAATTGTAGTCAAATAATACCGTACTACATATTGTAATAGTACTTGAAATAAACAAGGAAGTATTTATTTCCTTTTACATTTAGTGGCCTATTATAATTTATCATGAAGATATTACAAAATAATAAATAAATATGTAGTAGAGTACATTAGTAGTTCTATAAAATTTAAGAATTATTTGTTGCTGATTAGGTTAGGCTGAAATCCCCAAATCGATAATCTTTGAAGAAAGTACACAAATAGCATACAAATAGCAAAAACACATCTTTCATTTTATTTATCTACTGAGAAATTTTACCGTAAAATTGAAATCAGTAATATTTCACTTTACAGGTTTTAATAAATGATTTAGAAGAATAAGTGCAGAATTTTGGAAATTAATTGTGAATTTATTATGAATGCTGGGCATCGCATTTCTATAGCACTGTTATATATCAAACTTTAATTAAATGAAACATATTTACTTCCAGTTTTTACATTATTAAGTTTTTTTTTAATAGCCCGTTTTGAATAAAAGGAAAAAAATGAATACGATTATTCCTATATTAAAACTAATGAATTGTCTTATTAATTGAAATTCTTTGATTGCCAAATATTCGTTAACTTTCGCCACGACTATCATAAATTTATATGTTTTACATTTTTTCAATTCCGATGAAAATTATTAATGTTGGGATGACGATAAAAGGAATAAGGAATTGTTACATCTAATTTTTTCCAAGGCCCCAGACCAAGGTCTCGAATTCGATGCAAATTGTTACATTTTATAGAATGGTTTATAGAATGGTGTTGATAAATTGGAGTAATATAAAAAATATATTTAATCCTTCGTTGTGGCCAAAGTATCTTAAAAGTTTTAGTATATATTAAATGGAAATGTTGACAACGGGCCTAACACTTCGTTACTATACTGTTCTATACTTTCTTTTTATAAATTTTGTATAAATGTTCAAATAAAATTAATCTATAAATCTTTAGATATTTTGTTTAATTAATTCATTTCCGAAATCTATACATGAAATCAAACAGGTTCTATTTAGGTCTATAAATAAATTTTATGTATGCCTACAATGTAACTATTATAATGCACTTGTTACTTCTTTAATTGAGGTGTAAAAATAAACAAAACCTTTTTGTTTTTTTTTTTTCATAAAATTTCATTTCAGACACTTCAGGAAGCAGGTGTGAATATTTAAAATTATTTCTTGGCACAAAATTTTTGAAAATAGTATAGGTATAGTTTTTTTTTTTTCAATGTAGGGAATTATATTTTTTTTTATTTTCAAATTGTATTTTTCACATTTTTTAGAAAATTTAAATATACTGGGAAAAAGTTTTGCCATTCATTTAAAAAAAAAAAGTTTTCTTTAAGAATCTAAACTCTAGTATATACAAAATATCTTGTAGATACATATTTTGGTATTATTACCTCATATATATATGTATAAAAAAGTTCTCCACCCCCATATTAATAAAATTTATAATATAATGATTTTTGTGCCAATTTTGTATTTTCTTCTTTTTTTTTGTGGTTTCTCTGAAGCTTTATTATTACACCCTCTAAATTTGAAAATAAAGTTTAAGAAGTGTTATTATGAAAAATGAAGAAAATGCGGTGAAATTTTTGTGGTTTATTTAGATGTATATATTTTCTTTTGTTTTTTTTCGGTAAAGAGGATATGTCGAATTTTCACTAAAAATCGTGATCTTAATAAAAATTGTTTGCAATAAAGTTTGGAAAAAAAAATAAAAATATTATGTATTTGAGGTTTTCAGTTCAAAATACCGCATAAATCAGAATAATATACATAGTATTTTTTTTTATAAATGGCAAGCGTGAGTGTCTGTTATTGACTTGAAAATGAAATTCAGCGTAATCATTACACTATTTCTCTCACAAAAAAAATTTATGGTCCCAAGAAATTTATTAACCCAACTCAATTTAAAAGAATAATTGATTTTTGTTATTCACTAAGTTTATAATAAAAATTTAAATAAAAATAAATCAAAGATTTTCTATTTCTATAAAAAAATCAAAGATTTCCTATTTATAAATTTCTATTAATTTTCAAACCACAACAACCAAATCGAAAACCCTAAGGATTTTCCGATTTAAAATTAAAAAAATGTCCAATATTTTTTTATGTTAAATGTGGAAATTTTTTTGTGCTCATAAATTTTAAATTATAATATTTAAAAGTCGAAAAAAATTTTTCTCTATATAATATTTTTAACGTAAAAAAATCTTTTATATATTTGATGATAACTACTATAAGGGAATTCACGAGTCATGCTATTTTGGAAACATCTTCCAGAACATTGGATAATGTTTTCTTTTTGTATTTTTAAACAAAATAAAAGAAAAGAAAAAATGAAAATTTTATGTTACAAACAAACAAGAAAAAAACCTCCACATCCTGTATTATTAACAAAAGGTGTTCATTGGAATTCGAAAGAAAATTCTTAAGAAAATATACAAGTTGAATATAATATTGGACCTTTTTTTTCTTTTTTTTTATTATTCAAAATAAATTGAATTTAAGATGTTTTAACAGAAAAAAAAAATATTTAGAAAAATTAATATGTTTCGTTTGACAACAAAAAAATAAGATGTTTACAGAAATAAGCTTAAGTTTGTATGTTATTATTGTTATAAAATCTTGTCACGTGTAAATTTGGGACGGTGGGTATCGTTTTTTTTTTGTCCAGCATTAAAAAGACTCTAAAATCTGAAAATAAAAAAAAATTATTAATATCAAACAAGACAACCTTTTGCTCATTTTTTGTCGTTATAATATAGACTATATCAATTTGGGTGACAATTTCGAAATTAAGTATTAAAAAAAAATTGTATAAATGGTATTAATGGTGACCGCATATGGATTCTGTCGTGTAACAGCCTCTGAAATCTGCTTGGATTCTACAAAACATACTCTCTAAATCTTATAATTATTATACAGATCTGAAAAGTTGAAAGTTTTTGTTGTTATTAGTTTGAAACAATCTAGTTGATGTTTTTGACTCTTTATAGGTTGCAGAAATATCAATAATATTTTTCTTTTCAATATTTCACAGAATATAAATTCCTTTGAATTTTTTTTTTTGGTATTTAAAAACCATATATTTCCCAAAGAATACATTATTGTTTTTCAAATCATTGAAATCTTAAGAGTTTTTATTGAATATATATGTTGCGCTCGCATACATGTATGTATCTTATATCACTTAAAAAATGTTTAGAATAATAAAAGTACGAACTTTTTTTTTTTTCATATGCTATCATTTTCAATAAAATGTGTTTGCTAATATACATAAGTATATGTATAATGAAAATTGTATGTAATATTCATTTCTTATACGCATCTGAAATTACTATATACCTACTATATAATGATAAATGATAAAACTTTATTGGAAATGATATGCCTAATTTTAATATAAATGGCAAATAAAAATTGAATATGAAATGTAATTTAATATGGAAATTTTACAAAAAACATTATACTAAATAATTTTCTTTTTTGTTAAAAGATTTCGTAAGAAAATTATTTTCTTAATATTATACTTTATAAACTAAAATACAAACACGATAATTTTATATTTATATTAGACAAAAATGTCGAGAATATAAATAAACTGTGGTGCCAATATAAATTCTATAATCTTGAAAAAAAATAAACAAAAATTGTCCAAATCTCAAATTTAATTGACTTTTAACAATTTTATATAGCTTTATAAATTTATTCATTGTATCTTAAAAAGTAGCAAGAAGTGAAAATTTAGTAAAAATTAAAGATGAAAGAACCAATAGTCTGGAATGAAATCTGGAAAATCAATTCATTCGTATTTTATTCTTTTAATTAGTTTTTCCATGAAACTAAATCGATTCAGAGTAAAATTATTTTAATTTTGAATGTAACACACCGATATTGCACAAAACTTTTCTCAACTACTTAAGTACTTAAAAAAATTCAGATAAAGAGTTCACTTATGTATTCCTTTTTAAATTTGAAATTTTAGATAAACAGGTATAACTTTAGAATTAAAATGCAACAACCTCATGGCCTAGTACAGCGGTCGGCAAACTTTTTTGGTCGTGGGTAAAACTCGCCTAAGATGAGATTTTTTTAAACTTATAGTGGGTCAGTGGCAATTTTATATGAAAGCAATTTAAAAAAAAATAGTTAAATTAAAAGTTAATTTATTTATTATCTAAGGCTTACAAAAACACTTGCTGGGAAAACTTTCTATTTTATATACAATTGTTGTAAACAAAAAATTTTTATATGCAATTGTTGTAAGCAAAAACTATATTCATTGATTTGGGAACCACTTCAAAATTTCGAAGCGGGTAACATGAAATGATGCTTTGGGTCACCCCGTGACCCACGGGTCATAGTTTGCCGACCGCTGGCCTAGTAAATGTGTATATTGGTTTTTTATCTTTAATAACATGATTTTTTTTCTAAATATTTTCTTACGAAAGTTATTATTTTGTCCTGGAAAAAAAAAAAATTTGCTTATATTTTCAGAAAACAATTTTTTTTTTTCATTTCATTTTTATTACAATTCGCTTGAGGCATAAATTTTATGCGAATTTTTTTTAATTTACTCTATAAAAATGTAAAATTCATTTTTTATTCACAAAATGTCATTAGAAATTCTAAATACATACTCTTATCGTAGATATTTTATGTTCTTTGGGACAAGTATCTCTGAATTTGATTTTACGAAAGATGTCGTATTTAAATCTCTCACACATCATTTAAAAGGGCATTTGAAGAATAAGAAAGTATCAGCTAACTTTGACACAACAAACTTTATTCTTTTGTATTGGCTTGTTTTAGAGTTCAAAACAAATTGTCGTCTTTTTGACTCTTTTTAACCTCTGTGTATTTAATAACTTTGAAATTAATTTCTTGTAATTCTTTTAATTGTAGTCCTTCTTCCCAGCAGGACATACATTTACTATTATATTAATATTTAATTTTTAACTTTTACTTTCGTTAAAATAAAGTTCATATTATTTATTTACACTACTAAAATAACATAATAATATTTACATATGATAATAAATTAATTTTATTTGTGTGGAAATACATATAAAATAGTTAACTGCATGCAATGAATATCCCAGAATTCAAAGAGTAATTAATTACATTATTATTTTGAATAAAATAGTGAATTATATTGGGTATTAAAGTACACAGATCAATTTCATTTTTTTTATTTCAATTAAATGAAGTAAATCACTTATTACGATAATACTAAATAATTAAAATACATCAGAAAGTAAATTTATCTTTCATACATTTATTATTATTTTAATTTTTTGAAAAAGCAAAAACTAATTATTTGAAAATGAGAACCTAATATTATAATTTATTACGTTGAATTTTTTAATTTAACATTTTTATATTAATGCTATAAGTCCTGGGAAGAATCAATTACAAACATTTTTTTTGTAAAATTATTATTATTTTTTTTTTCAATCATTTTGATAGCAGATTAAATTCATGTAATTTTCAGAAATGCTTTGAAAAATATTTTCATATTTTCTCTGTATAATTTTTTTGAAAATAAAAAATGTATAATTCTGAATAATTATCTTCTAGATATGTACACATTTTTACTACCATCAAGAGATTGACTATGCAAAAGTTCATTAAAGCAAACATCAAATGTAACTTAATCTAAAAATTGTTTCATAAATTTGGGGTAATATTTTTGTAATATTTATTTTTTTTTTTTGTTATTATTTTTCTTTTAATCTCATCTTTAATTACCTGTCATAATAAATAACTTAGGGTCAATGCTACTTTTTTTTATATAGATAAAATATATATAAATAAAATTACCATCTTAGAATGTAAAAAAATAATAATAATAATAATAATAATAAGTAGTTAGTTCTTGAAATCCCTTAGAATCATAAAATATTGAACATTATTCTTATGTACATTAAGTAAGTATATATAGTGAAAATATATCCTTTTATTTACTTAAACCTAAACATTACATTTTTTTTCTCTAGCAAATAATCATTATCGTAAAAAATAAAGTATGTATAGTTAAAATCAAATTATGGCACTTTTTAATTAACCCAAAGCATGGTATCCGTTCTCTTTGGCATAATATAATTTTTAATGCGTTAATATTATAATTTTTTATTTGTCATGAATGATTTTTTTTTTTCAATTAAAATAGTATTAAAATTTGAACTTAACATTCTATAGAAGTTAAAAAAAGTATAAAAAATCAAGTTCAGCAGGATATCTAATTGGCGGTGGGTTATATTTCTATAAAGAAATTTTTCTTTTAGATATCTTAATTCATTGTACACGGTGAGAAATCGTTGGGTTTGTTTTTTCAATTATTCTCAAAAAGAATAAATTATTCGTAAAAACTACAATTTATAGACCATTGGGAACTTATTACTCAAATCTGTTCGTAAATAAATTATTCACCAAGCTAATAGTTTTGAGCTTTTTTAAATTTTAAATCCAGTTACATTAGATATAAATGATTTCGGCGGTGCTTATTTTATACTCAAATTCTAATAATTTCTGCAATTATTTATTAAGAATAAATATATGAATTGCTATTTTAATAATTATCTATCAGCTAGTTTAATAACCCACTTTTTTTGCGTAATTTTCGAATAAAATATGATAATTGCGCGCATAACATGCGAACGACTATTTCTCTCCGTGTAACAAAAATTGAATTTGTACATTGTATAAAAACAATTTTATTACATTGAAATACCAAAAAAGTAGAATGAGAATTTTACAAAAATTGAAACAAAAGTTTGACTTAATAATTTTTTCTTTTTTTAAGGTTTTTTTTTTAAATATGTATATTATTATTAAAACACAGATAGAAATCTTTATTTCAACATACTGATGAGAAAATGTAAAATATTTTTTTTTTATATCAACAATAAAAGAAGGTATACCTTAAACATACAATAGTGTGTAAATTAATAGCAATACATAAGATGTTGTTAAGCAACCCTTAACACAACGTTTTTCATCAAAACTATACCCAGTAACTAAATCAAAGAACATATCATAAATACAGAAATCGCTTAATTTAACCCTGGATTGACACTTTTCGTTCATGGTTGCAACAAAATTTAAAGTTGTTAACTTTCAATTAACTTTCAAATAGACGTGGGATTAAATTGAAAAAGCTTATAAAGCGTTTCTCAAATTGATGAAAATTGAAAACTAATAGTAAAAACATTGTGCAAATCTTTAATAAAGAATATGAACGCATTTTATAGCACTACAAATACAATGATGCTTCAAATTTATTTCTCATTTTGAAATGAAAGCTTTATAAATCCTATTATATGTCAATATTTTTACATAAGTATCTATAATATAGACATATTTTGCTTCTTCAATGTGAAAAATAAAGCATAATAAAAAAAATTAACAAAAAAAAAATATGAAAAAAATAATGAAAATGTGTACTCAGAAAAAAGTTATATAAGTGTTTTTGATGATTTTATTGTTTTTTCCCATTTGCCAGAAAATAAATGAAATTAATTTAGCTAGAAATGAACTCTTTATAATTTTTTTTTTTTATTTAATGTTTGATTTTAGTGTATTTCATTTTTTCCCTTTTTTTTTAATAAAAAGAACACATCAAAAGTTTTAATTTTAATTTTTGTAATACTCCTACACACATATACTTGATACTACTTGCACTTATATTTAAAATACCACGCGAAAATTGAAATACCGCAACGAAAGCCAGGATTATTCAATACTAATTTTTGCTGAATTTTTAATCTATTAATATAATTTACACAATCGGCTCCCAAAATCATGAAATATGGCTCGAGCGAACCTTCAGCTCATCACTGAGTAGGTATGTTTGCTCATTGTACTTAGATTGAAAGGCAGAAATATATTTGAAGTTTTCAGAGTTATTCATCAAACATTTTTCTATCTAAATCTAATCTTAAATTAAAACCATCACCCCCAAATTCTCTTATTTTTTCTTCAACATTTGCCATTTACTATAAAAAATATTTTTAGGCTAAAATTAAAAAATAAAAATAATTTTCTAAGTAAAGTATCTTAAGGAAAATATCTTGAGTAAAGTATCTTAAATCGATATGTTGAAAACGAGCCCTTTACCAGTTATATATTTGAAAAAATATATTTGTGTAGAAAAGCAAATTTTTTGAATATTTTTTTTATTTTAATTTTGACGATTTAATAATAATTTTGCTTGTGCGATTTAATTTATTAGTAAAACTCATGAAAAATAAAAAACAATGATACGATCTCTATGAACAAAAATATTTTTATTAATCATTATAAAATCCTGGCGCCTTTTTTATTTTTTTATATATACATATATATATATATTTATATACGTGTATGAATATTACATTTTTTTAATAAAATAAATAAATACAATGTGCACAGTTCGACTAACCATTTTACGACAGATTTTTATTCGCATCAATAAAGAATTTTTCTTTGGAAACTATTTAATTCAAATTCCTATATGTACTGTCTATAGTATAATATACAAAGCAATTCTAGATTATGTAAATTATAAACACATATTATTATAAGAAATCTACCATCTTAACTACTGTTATATATATATAGAAGAGCAGCCCATATGATTTTATATATTTTTACAAAAACTTGTTGGAAAATTAGCTGTATGTACTAGCTATAAAGTTATAAGTAAACTTCAATGTGCTCAAAACTGTATGTCTTGCTTTTATTATTAAATAAAGCGAACAACCCGTCGAAAAATATATGGGAAATAAAAAGAATAGCAAAATTTGCTACTCCAAAATTATAATTTTTATTTTATTTTTTTAGTGAAAAATAAATAACAAAAAATTCTTTTTTATACAATATGAGTTTCTGAAATTCTTATGACAAATATTGATAAAATCGTTTAAACAGATAAATATATATTAAAAAGTAAAATTGTTAGCTATTTTTCCTTTCTATGACAAAATAGTAAATTTTGATGACGTGATTCACTAGTTCAATTTGAACTATATAAAATAAATAGCAAAAAAATATACAGAAAATACCGCTGCCGCTGTATGTTTAGTAAGAAAGTTGGTTGAAGTCGTATACAAAGTATACAAAACGCAATTGTTTCAATAATGATTAACAATTTCAATTTTGAAGCTTAGTTTTAACTGCAATATCTTCTTCTGACTTTTAATAATTTCAATTAATATTTCAAAATCAGAAAAAACCATATTTTTATTTCTGCCCTGTATTCTCCGAATTTTTTTCACCCTCAAATAAATTATATAATAATAATAATAAAAGCCCTAAGAACATCAACATTTTTATGTTTTCTTTTTGTTTAAATAATAAAAAACTTCGCACATTTTATCCAAAAAAGATAAATACAAAAAAAATAGAATAAATAAATAAAAAAAAAAAAAACAATAATAAGATTTAAGAATATTTACTTAAGTAGACCTAAATTTAGATTCATTTTTAATAGCTATTAGGAAAGTTTTTAAAATCAATTCCAAAAATAAAGTTAAAAAAAAAAAAACTTTGAACATTTTTTGTTTTAATATAATAAATTTACATTATAATATAATTTTGTAGAAAAAAAACTTTTAATTTCTTGAAATAAGAATAACAATGATTAAAGTTATTTTATATACAAAAACATGTATTAAAATTTGAACATTCAAACTTATATGTAATCTCTTTATTAATTTTAGTCATTTATAATGCTGAAGAAATCTAAACAATTTTGATAGGTTTCAAAATTGTCAAAAATTCAATGGTTTTAAGATTACAAATAATAATTGATGTAAAAGTTCGATATTTACTAATTGTCATTCAATGGTTATAGATTTGATATTATAACAATATTTCATTGCAAGTCATTAATGTTAGTTCCGATACACCCCTGTTTATTTAATGCTAGCTATAATCCTATGACCGTCACTGGTCACTGGGCTTAAAAAGTTTACTACTTTAAAACAAAATTATCCAATACTGAATTATCTTTTTTCTATTTTAAAAAACTTTATTGTCAAAAAATTCTATATAGTAGATAATATTTTGATCCACCTAACCACGAACTTCATTTTTAAATCTTAATTTGCCTTCATAAACAGACTCAGACGCCGTCAACCCAACTTTTTACAATCGTGCCTGATTTTGGACCATTTAAATCAAATTTTAAAACAATTTTTCATTCAAAACCTTTCGACTGTTTCATACTTTAAAATGATACATAAATTTTTAGAATCGGTTTCAGATAGACCCACTCGTCGCCAACCTAGACGTTGTTTTTCCAATTTTTCTGTTTTTTTACGGCTATGTTGACAGCGAGTGGGTCTATCTGTTAGCGATTCTAAAAAGTTTATGTACCATTTTAAAGTATGAAACAGTCGGAAGGCTTTGAATGAAATTTTTTTTCAAAATTTAATTTAAAATGGTCCAAAATCGTTCACGATTGTAAAAAGTTGGGTTGACGGCGTCTGAGTCTGTTCATAAATAATCAAGGGATACATGTACTACTATCGTCACACTATCATATTGTACTATAATATTGCACTATCATATTCATTAAAGTATCAATTAAATTTCAATAATAATTTATTTTTCATCTCAAATTAGAATAAAATAAAAATAAAAATTTAGATATAATTTAACAATATTCTTCCATTTTAATTAAATCTTATTAAAATTTCGCCAAGATAAAATTGTTTACCAACCAACATAAATATAAATTTATTTACTTTTTCTCTAACATTAAGGTTAAAAAATAAAAAAAATTAAAAAAAAAATTAATTTTCAGTAAATTTTCGTTGTTACCTCAAAAAAATATCAAATTATTTCATCCTTAAAACTCTAATACTCAAAAAAGTCTATTAATGAAATTGTAAATTTTGCCCTTGAGAATAATAGTTCCATTCCATGTGCGTTTTATTTATATATATTCCTATATAGGTATATAATTTTTTAGAACAAAAAATTTTAGGTAAATATAATTTTGTTAAAATATTTACGTTAAACATTTTTTTTCCTGTATAACAAAAATCCCTGAAGTTGGGAATTTACACTTATATATTGACTGGATTTTATTATGTATAGTATACGTACATCTATAGTTAAGTATATATTGTACATAAAAGAGCAGTACTATAACAACTGTTTACATAATTAAATTTTCTATGTTTCTCTTATGATTGTTATTAAAAAAATGTTTGAAGGTGAGAAAACAAATATGAAATTTTCAAATTATAATTTTTAAAATATGTATACTTTATGTAAATATTTAGATATTAAGTAGATAGAAAAAAAAATTTTTATTAAAGAATTAAAATTACTTGAAAATTTAATGAACAAAATATTATAATCGGTAAAATAAAAATTTACGATAAAAAATGTACGTTTTTTTTTAAATTTTATTAAAATCTTTTCTTTTTTTGGTTTTAAATTAGATTAATTTTTTTTTTTTTTATGAAAAGCTGCAATTATTTATGTGTAATATAAATAAGTTGGCATGACAATTTTGTGGTGAATTTTACAATTTTTAAAAAATTTATTATTTTTTAATGTCACTTCTTTTTTTTTTTTTTTTTTTTTTTTATTTAGTTCATTTATTTAACATTGATCTTATAAAAGTAAACAATTCATTCCATTAAAACTAGTTACTAATACAGAAAAGAAATAGTTCAAATTTTGTTTTTATATGTGTCCTATGCAAGTGCCTTATTGGGACTAATACTGGCAAATATAATTTTGTTAACTTTCTCATCAGTGTTCTAACAGAAAACAATATAGTATATTATTGTGCATTAAAACTCCAATGTGTAGTTTAGATTATGCTTTAAATTTGCTGCTGCACTGAAAAAATAGATAGCTGAAGCGATAATCTGTATATTTTTTGCAGTGTATGACGTTAGAAAAATTACGGAATTTATGTACAATTATAATACGTCTGAATATGTTATGTTTCATCAACTAATAATATACGCTAGTATAGATACCAATTTTCTCATATATAACTAATGTAATAATTTTTTTATTACCTATATACTTTAAAGTAGGAATTAACTCTCTTTTGAAAAACTTAAAACATAATTTTAGCTAAAACTATAACTATTCTTCGATTCTTTATTTGAAATTCCTAATACCAAAATCTATAAATTTCTTTATTTACAACGCTTATAGGATACCGGTCGCCGTCGTGTCGTATAAATCTCATTAATTCTAATTTTGGCCAAATTAATTTTTATAACATATTATAAACATATTACAACTTTTTAATTTATTCTCAGAAACTTCGTTGATTTGGTAATTACTCTAATCCATTTTTTTTTTTGTAATTCATAAAAATAACTCAAGGGTTTTCTGAAGTTAGTAAGTTTTTACGGAAAGTCGTTAAAAGTGTCTTATGCGAACAATATATTATTAAACTATATTAAAAACAGAAGGAAAATAAATATATCATATAGGTACGTGAAATTCTGAAATAAAATTCTTTCCAACACTATCACTTTTATATATATTTTATGCAAATTAATAAAAAAAAGGGCCAAAAATATATTTAGTAGTCATAAAAGAAAAGATTTATAAAAAAAAAAAATACTTCTGAATCTATATATCACTGAAGATAAAAGTACCCCTTTGATGAAAAAATAAAATTATCCATTTAAATTTCTAATTAAAGTGAAAATAGTAAAATACTTTGGTCAAATAGTTTTTGAATCAATTTGTTTGGAAAAATAAAACCACTATAAAATATATATTTCTCTGCTAAACTTTAATTTTTTATTTAATTTTGTTTTTTTTTTCAAACCAAAAATGGAAAAATCACTATTTATCAACGTGTCTGTGTACATATAGTTGTATACATGTATCTAGTTTGCTTTTTATTTATCCTTTCCATTCTTTTTTTAGTTTTTATTCTTTGCATGATGTGAATTTATGTATTTTTTTCTTGTATTTCTTTTACTTTTATTCCTTCTGGTACTATTTCAAGGACATTCTATTTTCTCTTCAAGGCTATATATACAAAAAAAAACAAAAAAATTATACATAAGGTACATAATATATGTTAAATACATAACAATGTATATTAAGCATATATTTTTGATGTAAATATCTATTTATTTATTTATTTATTTATTTATTTATTTATTTATGAACATATTTTATTATTTATTTAATTTAAAATTATTTTGTTGTCTTTTTTCATAATTTAGTCTATAATTCTAAACTAAAACATTAACTTTTTTAAAATAATTTATTTTACATATATTTTTCACTAACTTTGCATAAACAAAAAGGATTTAATTCCATAGATTAGATAAATATTTATATCCTTTCTTTTACCTTCTTTTTGCTGTCATTTTTAAAAAGGTTTTTTTAATAAGTTTTTTTTTTTTTTAATTTTTCAACAAAAAAGCAATTAAAATAATTTTTTTTTTTGTAAAACCTCAACAACAAAAATTATACAAAAAAAAAATTATTAGGTTTCACTAGCAATAGCCTCGGTTCGTCAGTTATGTTAAATATTACAAAAACAGATTTTTATTTTATTTTTTTTTTTTTTCAATTCGAAATTTTTTAGGAAATACAAATTCTTGTAATTTAATAAATGAAAATATAATTTTGTTTTTCTTCAAAATTTTCTTGAAAATTGATGCTACAAATTTGCCAAGGAGTAACACATTTTTATATATCCTGAGTCAATGCTTCTTTGACAAAATTTATAGGAAAAAAAATTATTTAAATAAAAGTTTTCGCTTATTTCGTTCATTCGCCAAACCGACTAAAGGCTGACAGACCAGCCAGACAAGAAAAATTTCGCGTTTGATTGTACAAAACTTATATAGCTTAATTTACAAATAATGTATGTAAGGTACAAAATTTTGCTTTCTGTGAAGATAAGCATTTTGATATCAAAGGAACAGATTTATTTTGCTCTAATTAATTCATTGATAGATACCTACATAAGTTTATGTAAATTTAAATTATTGGGTCAAGGTAAAAATAATAATTTCAATATTAAAATTAGCATAAATAACAAGAACATTACTTAATATTCCTTAATAAATTAAAAGCACTCCTCCTATTTCAATATTATTATTATTATTATTAGATTATTTTCATAATTATAGGAAAAATGATTTTAATTAGTTTTGATTATTCTTAAGTTAATGAAAAGTTTTTATAAAATTTCATGAATTTTAATGTTAAAAAAGATGATAAAAATTTTATAATTTAATGTTTCGTCGAATTAAAGTTGACATGTCTGAAGTAAATAGGTTCGAACTTACTCAATTACAGCAAAAAAGTTTAAAATTTTTCATAAAGCATTTATCAAGACGTCTTATAGTCCCGAGAAGCGTATGATAAAACTCGACAGTGGGTTAAACAATTTAATTTCTAGTATTCTGTACCACAAAAAAACTTTTCAAAAAAAAATTTATTTTGCTTATTTTACAAATAAATAAATTTTCTAACAATAGCATAATTAGTTAAAGTATCTTGTTATTATCTATTATATATGATTCAAGTTAAAGGGATGTGCCGAATTAAGATAAAGAGTATTCATTAGTCATATATAAAAAGAAATATCTCCAAGTTATATATTTAATTGAAAATGATCAAATAATAGGAATTTGTGTTTTTTGAATTACATATATGTATTTTCATTACGCATCACTATATATTCTATGTACTTGTACATAATGTTCACAGCTTGTGATTTTGTGAAACATTAATTTAAACGCCTACATCAGGGTATATTTATGAATATAATCAAACATATTTATTATTTTTATGCAGGCTAAACTTATTTAAAATACAAAATCAATTCTAATGTCGCTGTTTTAAGAGTGGTTTCAATAACTAACAAAAATAACTAAAAAAAAGGTAATTTCCTTGCAAAATGATAAAGGAGTATAAAACTTATTGGATATTTCTATGCGGGATCGACTTAAAAATTCAAATCTTAAATTTTTGATAATTAGTATTACTGAGAAAAAATTTGATTAAAGGGTCGTTCCTTATGAAATCATGTAAAAATATTAAGCAAATATTATGAAAATATGAGTATCCCGTTTTAATTTCCATTTTTAATATCATGTCATTCCAATTTCAAACGTTGAAATTAATATTTATACAAATTTAATTTATACAAACAAATTTTTCTTCTTTTTTTTTGGGTCAGTATGCCATCAGTACTAAATACATTTGTGCTATAATTTTCGTTTTTCTTGCTTGATTTAACATTTTAATTATTCTCTATAAATGTTTATAAATTTTCTCTATAAAGATTTTTCAGGTAACATGTAGCGTGCGGCATTCAAATAGCGCTTAAGTCATTATCAAATTTATGCAACAATGTTGCACATCTTGAAACAGACAACACTAGGCAATGTGTAACATGTGCTTTTTGTCATTCATTGTTACCTTAATGGAATTACCCTTTTATAGAATATATAAATTTCATTCAGTTTGAATATAAAAATTAAATTGTGAAGTCACTCAAAGACCTGCACTAAAATTGACAGCAGAATGAAGCAATTCCATAATATTTACTTTTATTCTGAAATAATAAATTTCTAATTCTATAGTAATAAAACTATCAGAATAGAAAACTTACGAAACTTCGATAAAAATTAAAATTTTATTTATATTCTCTCGCACTTTATTTTAACTTCATTTAAAGACTTAAATTTAATTTTCATTCCATTTCTCAATAATAAATAAATTCATTTACAAAAATAAAAATTTAGGGAAAAAAACTAATTATGAAAAATTTAAGATTTTCTAGGCTGTCAAAGAAATATAAAGAAGAAATATCAATTATATTGCTGGAAAGACAAAAAAAAAAAAAAATCTAAAATATTAACTTAACAGAAATAATTTACTTAATCACAACGTTATTTACATTTAGAATGCTGACATGAATTTTAAATTCGAAAAAATTTATGTATATAAATATAGCAAAATATTGAAAGATATTGTATATTCTGAATTTCTTAAGTGAAACAAGAAAAAGAATAAATTTTTAATAAAAGAGGATATAAAAAAGAAAAAAAAATTCGGTCTCATACAGTCTGTTCTTGTTAAATTAATATTCATAAATAAAAATAAATAATTTAGATGTGAAATCTAAGTATAGTTATGTATAGAATATTATATATAGTTTTAAGAGTCTTAAGAATTTTTTATTATAAATTATTCTTCAAATACAAAAAAGCTAAATTAAATATTTTTGGCCCGTTTTCCATCAAAAATAAAAAATAATACTATATTTTCATTAAATGTCCGTCCGTCCGTCCTGCCGCCCTGCATTAAAACACTAATAACTTTTGAACCATCGTACCATCCTTTGAAAGCCAAAACAAGTTAAACAAGTTTATTCTTTCAGGCTTCGGAGTTCGAGGCTTTCAAAAAGCCAAGCCAAAGATCTAAATGATTTTGATATAAAATTTTATGAAAGCTTAAATCAGTTTATATAAAACTTTTCAATGTTAATGTTAATAACTGACGTATTCACCACACCGATTTATTTGATTTTTAATGGTTTTTTATTCAATTGTAAAAAAGGCAAATTATTTAGCAACAAAATTATTTAGCGAATACATAAAATTTAGCGATGTCTAAAATAATATAATCAAATACATTACAACAATTCTTATCTGTTGGTTATGGTTATGGAAGTAATTGGTTTTTCACACAATTATTTCCTATCGATTAGATCAAATAAAATGTCTATCAAGTGAACTGAATTTGAATTGTTAAATAAATACATACTATGACATAGTGACATACCAGTGATGTAGTTCGATGGATGTTATTATACTTTTAAAAGAATTTGAAACAAATTGACTTTATTGTAATTGGTATCCCAAAAGGGAAATATGGATTTTTATAAAATTAAACATTAATTTTTTTTTTCAAACAGTTTTGTTATAGAAAAACTTTTCTTGGAAAAATTTCTTTGTGCGGGGTAGGTACGACATATTGATGTAATGATTTTTCAATAACCATTCTTATATTTTATGAGGGCCAAATTCGGCAACTTTGCTTATTAACGCATAAACATTTAAGTGAAAATTCATGATATTTTTTGAAACGGATTTCAAGAACTTTAATAGTAAAGAAATATCAAAAAAAAACTATTGTCATATCTTTCGTTGTTACGAATAGAACAGTATTGAAATTGAAAAGACCCTTTAGTTTTTTTTTTAATTATAAATTATAAGTAGTAAAGCTTTTATATTAAAAAATGCTATATCCTAACTGAAATGCTGATTAATTTTCGCTAAAAGTTTTATAGAAAAGAGAAAACCAACAACCTTGATTTCAAATTTTTTTTCGTTTTATGAAAGAGGCATTTCATTACATTTTTATATGCATTTCATTTCAAGAGCAATTAAATTTTTTGAAGAAAACAATAGTTTTCACTAATTACTGCAATTTCATAAATTAAAGTGCTTTACATATTATATAGCTATATGTTTTTGCTATATATAATTTGATTGACTTGTGGTTATTCATTCTTTCATGATTTTTCTTACTTCTTTTTTTTTTGCTATCTCAATCTGTGTATTTGAAATTTTTTAATACATTTAAGGATCGAAATAGATAGATATATCTTATATGTATTTGCTGTATATACAAAAAAAGTTAGAGAAAGTTTGAAAATTTAGAAAGTTTTTATTAATTTTATTCATTAAAATCATGATAAGCATTGTGTTAATTTTTACACCATCCAAAATTTTGTTAGCAAAAAAAAAACAATATTATGTAATATGTAGATTAGGGAGAATAAAATATGCACACGTAAATATAATTATGTATGTATATAATAAAAATAAAAATATTTAATTCATATCAAATTTATTCAAATTGAAAAACAAAAGTAAAATGTTACAAAAAAAAAAAATAATAAAATGTCTTAAGAACTATGTTCAGTCGTTTAAGGAAAAATACAAAAATGTAGCGTCTGTCATGAAATTATGAAAATTTAAAAAGTAAATGATTCAAATCTGGATATTTTAAATAATTATTAAAAGTGCTAAGTAATTATTATATTAATACAAAAGTACAAAGAACAGTACCTCAAAAATGAAGTACGCGCCGATTTTCAACATTTCGTTTTAAGATACTTTATCGGAATCTTGGTTCAAAGTCACGGCTAAATTCATTTTACCAATACTATATAGCCAAAAAATATCATATATAACAATGTTTATTAAAAACCGGCTTCTAGTAAGAATCCTTCCAAAAAACAAATTCAAACCACTTTTTAAAGTTCCTTAATAGACGTTTGTTTACGCAACATATAAATTTTATCGGATTCCATAAAAACTTTTAAAAAATTGCTAAAATATATAAGTGTTATATGAAAATTATTAGAAACCGTTAACTTGCAAATCTGAAATTGTAGAATCTCGTCTTTTAACAAAAAAAAAAAATTCTTTTACCCATTCCAAAGGCTCAAATATCTAATAATTGATTACCACCAAGGAACAGTTTATTTATATGGCGTTCGCTTTAGGACTGAAACTTGGATTTGTTGTAATTTTTTTTTTGATAATTTTTCGATTATAAAGAATTTAAGTAATTCAATTAAAAGCAATTATATACAAATTGCACGAATTGCAAATTATATACATAAAACATAATGCATGAACATTAAAATTATATAAAATAATAGCTGTTTTAAATTACATGGCCTTTCGATTGAACCAAAAATTTCAACAGTGCACAATTATAAGAAAATAAAGTTCATGCGGTTCTCTAAAACAAAACTTTCTGTTTTTATTGTTCTAAAATCACTTATTATCATCTTTTAAAAAACATTGAAAATTTTTCTTTAAATAATAATATTTTATCTTTTTGAATTTATCAGAAATACTTTCTATTTTTTTTTTTTTTTCATATAGATTAAAGTTTTTTTAACACGGGAATTATACTTGTCGCAAAAAACACATCACGAAACTTTACCATTATCGTTTTTATCTTCCTGGTATTAAAAGTATATATATAAAATAGAAAACTTTAATATCCGTGCAGACATGGAAAATTAAAGTAAAATTTTTAATTTTTTTAAATTGTTTTAGTTTTATAAATATAAATTAAAAACCCTCAAATGGTAAAAAAAAATTTTAGTGTATGTAATCATTCAAATATCTT
The DNA here is from genome assembly GCA_964007475.1 of Hybos culiciformis. Taxonomy (NCBI): domain Eukaryota; kingdom Metazoa; phylum Arthropoda; class Insecta; order Diptera; family Hybotidae; genus Hybos; species Hybos culiciformis. The sequence continues at coordinate 63,238,160 of OZ023274.1, read as the reverse complement.
CGAACGAAATGTATAACTTTAGTACGAATTTTGAATCACAAAACTAAATGTCCGGTGATTGCGAAGGTTATTATTTTCTGTAGAACTAAAATAAATTTGAAATAAAACTAAAACCCATATAAATTATTTTCCAATATATTTCGTTCACACTTTGATGCCTATCTATTGAGTTGTTATTTGTTATTGTGGTAGTAGAAATTGTTTTTCATTGAAAACGTGAAAACAATTGGTTAATAGGGAGAAAATTAAATTATCGAATTAACATAAGCTCCAATTCACACCCGTTTCTCGAAAGGTTTAAAAGATTTTTGAAATCTTGGTTAAAAATAGCCGAGAAATAGAAAATGGATAGTAGAAATTAAATGTTTACAAAAATTTGAAAAAAAAATTCACTTCAATTTTCACCAAATTTCTCAATTTATTTTGATCATAACGAGAACACTAATATTCCAAGAATTCTTTTCATACATATTTCATATTTATATAAAAACTTAAACAATATTTTCGAAGTCAAGCTAGTCCAACCCACGTTTGTAAACAAAATTGAAATTTGAATATACAATATTAAATAAATCATTGGCATCGTTGGAGGTCGATCATAATGTTTTGTATAAAATATCAACAGAATTAATAATTCGACATTAATTTATTTTGCTAAATAATCATTTGTCATTCATACTTTTTGGATAAATAAATGTTTTGCTAATAATTTCTTTTTCGTTGTTTAATAACATTAGACTGAACAATAAATATACATACATTGAACTAGGGATTGCACATTCGAAATTCGAAATTCGAGAATTCCGGAATTCGTTTTCATAATATAGTTTCGAATTCCGAAAATTTCCCAGCAAATTCCGAAATTAAAATTTATTTTTTCGTGCTCTCTCCAACTTTTAAATAATGTTTTCGTTTCTGTACATATTAATATTCTATATTCTAATTCTATAAAAATTAAATCTGAAATGAAATTCTTTGAAGAGAACGGCTTTCGTGGCAAAATATTAGAGTCCGCCTACTCATTTTTGATTTTGATTCCGCCATCGAGCATGGAGTCTGAGCGAGCTTTCTCAATTGCAGGTAACTTTTGTACAAAAGTTCGTTCGAGACTCGGAGACGCAGCTTTAAATGATCTCTGCTTCCTCGAAGCTTATTTTAGGCAAATAAAACAATAATTTTATATTTTTTATTATTAAATGATATGCCAAATTAGAATGTTTCTGTACAATAATTTTATGTTTATATTTCGTATTAAATAATATAGTTTTTTTAACTATTATTGTTATTTAATAATTGAATTTGGTATAATTTTTCAGTATGTTCCATTTTTATTTTTAAAAAAAGTATTTTTTAGTCAATAAATAACAATGAATTATCTCAAATAAGTTATTTTTATTATTTGTATAGACATAAAAAAAATTAATAATATTTCGGAATTCGACCGAATTCCGAAAATATTTAATTTCGAATTCCGAATTCCGATTTTTTTATTATCGTCAAAATTTGCAATCCCTACATTGAACGTACTGTGGTAATAAAATATTGTTAAACACCAAAATATCATCAATTTAACAATTTAACAATAAATCAATATTATTATATGCCAAGAAAAGTGAAAAACAATTTTTAAAATATATTTTTATTACTTATTATCATCATTTCATACAACGTTATACTTAAGATTGATATGTATGTTGTTGATTTTTGCTTTTAAACGTGCGAAATCAAATGATAGCTAAGCTTCAACTTTAAATAATTGGAATATCTCTATTTCTGCAGTGAGGTTTTCTTTAATGACATTTTTCAAATTTTTTTTTATTTTCTTCTATTATTGATTTAAATTAAAATAGTTTCATAATACTTTAATCCTTTTCACCAAAACGAATGCCTGTACCGTAAAATATTTCTCAACAAAAAAAAAAAAAATATTTATTTAGGATTGAAGTGCTTAAACAAAATATTTGAGTTATTAGTTTTAGGTATATGAAAACTTTTATTTTCTGCCAAAAAATAAAAATTCTAGTCAAACAAATATTATTTCAAAAATTATTTTATTAAATCATTGGCAGTTAAGTCTTTTTTGTTTATTTTATTGATCATTCATTTTATTAAAAATATGTATTTTTTTTTAAAGATTTTCTCAGATGTTACCGAAAATGTACAAACTCGTTATATATCGTTATAAATATTAATTCCAGAATATTTTAGTATATACGAGTATATGTATATCATACAATTTATATCCATGTGTTTGTGTATGTAATAATAAAAGAACAGAGTATAATTTTTAATAAAATAGTACATACAATGTAAAAAAAAAGTACAAAAAAAAATTTATTACTTGAGTTTTATGCTCTGTTTAAGATCCAAAATATAAAATAAAATTAATATGATTCACCAAAATGATAAATTTTATTATAAATCATACTTTTTTTTTTCATCATATTAACAAAATTACTGACCTTAAATATTTTTTTTTTTTTTTTTTTGATAAAAGGATAAAAAAAAAGTACTGCTAATACTAATTTTATTTATGAGCTTGAAATTAGAAAAAGAAACAGCCTTGATGGATCTAATCATCGTTATATTAAACATATGCTATGCATGTGCTGTATTTCATTACATATACGAATATTAATAATAAATACAAACTAATTGGAATTATAAACAGAAAAATCCTGCCTAGTTGGCGGACAAACTGATTATAGATTTGAAACTACTAAATTGAGAAATTACGAAATTAAGATCCTTTAAAATATTCCTTTAAAATATTTGATGCTGATTCAAGATAAAAATATGTTTTTGTGACGCTTAGAAAATAATTTTAAATCAAACGCAACTTTGTACCAAATTAATTATATGGATACATAATGTTCCATAGTAAAAAATAATTAAGCTGGACTGTTTTGGTATGACCGTGTTTTTTTATATATAGTTTTAGTCGTAACGTGATTATGGGTAATATTAAACGCAAAATAACACTTTCACTTTAATAAAAATATATTTTTTGGAGACCTGGGTACCTATAAATAATAACTAAGTACCTAGAGACAAGCAACATAATTTGACATTCAATTAATATTCAGATCTAAAATTTCAAGTCCTATGATTTAATTTTATTGTGTTTTACTCTTAAGGAGGCTAAACTTATTTTTCTTCGAAAATTTATTTTCCATTTTACAATTTAAAAAAAAAAAAAAAAAAATTATAATTTTTATTTCCAGAAGTTACACTGAGAAAAAAACCATAGTATAATTATACAAAAACCTAGTATAAAATACACAAGGCTTCGGCAGTTTTGAGCCTACCAAGTACTTGTGTAAAATAACTAAGTTAATTTAGTTCTTTTAACAAAGTTAAGCTTTGTTAAATCAACTTAGTTTTTTGGATAAAAATATACTTTTTAATATGTTAATTGTGGCTTAGGTAATTCATACATGACTATGTGTAATCTTTTAGATAATCGGACTGTACAAAATAACAAATTAAAACCTCTCAAATGCATGCATCATCGGCAAAAACATCTCAAATGTTTTTTTTTTTTTTTTTGGTTTTTTTTTGGTTTTTTTTTGTTTTTTTTTTTTTGTTTTTTCTTAATCTTTTTTTTTGTTTTTTTTTTGTTTTTTTTTTTTTTGTTTTTTTTTCCTTTTTTTTTTGTTTTTTTTAGATGATTTTTAGATGATTTGTCGAAGTTTTCAAACAAACTTTATACATTGTTTTAGTAATTTATACAAGCATTTGGATAATTTAACAAATGCTCCGCTTGTGTAAATCAACTATTTTTTTTAGATAATTGTCGAAGTTTTCATACAATCTTTATACATACATTGTTTTAGTAATTTATACAAGCATTTGGATAATTTAACAGTTGCTTCACTTGTATAAATCATCTAATTTGTTTTGATGATTTATCGAAATTTTCATTTTAAAACAATGTATAATATTACCAATAACTTGTATAAAAAAACTATGATTTTGGAATTTAGTACAATTTTTTTTACCCAAGTCAACTTGTATAATATTACTATGGTTTTTTTTCTCAGTGTAGCTCTGCCCCGAAAAGGTAAACCTGCATTAAGTTAGGGCTGCCAGACGTCTCGGTTTTTCGGGATTGTCCCGGTTTTCATGTAATTTTCGTGGCGTCCTGGATACCTTTTTCGTACTATTGTCAATTGTCCCGGCTTAACATTGTTGACAAAAAAATTAATAAATTAATGAAAAATGTTGTGGCGCTTTGTTCATGTTATGTTACGCTTTCCCTTCATTTTTCTCATTCTCGATCCAACCTACATTAAATCAATCCAGCCTAAAAATATATTCCAGGGTTGTTATTATAATGACAGTTTAAAGTTTTGTTATTTGTTTATTAGTTTATTTACTATATATTAAATTAAAAGATAAAACTTTACTAAAGAGGCAAAGTCAAGCCGCAAATATGAATAATTTAAGTTTATATTTTATGCGGCATTATTTTTAGTTTTTTTTTGTTAAAGAATTTATTGATTTTTGTTTTTCGTTATCCTTTCCTTATTATGAAATGAAATGTTCCTTATTTGTATTAACTATTAATTGGAAGATATTATTTAATTACGTACTTGACCTTGTTTAAGTATTAATGGTCCATTTTTTTATATTTATAGTAAATAAAATAATTTTTTAATTTTTTTAATAATTTCCTTCTGTACCGGTTTGTAGTGGAGAAAAATCTGGCCGCCCTAATTAAGTAGGTTTTAGGTCTCTATGTTTTATTTTATTATGCTTTAAATTTGCTTCATTTTGATCTAATCAACTTCGAAATCGGCGGTATAGAATTCTCGGCGTAATCGAGCATGCCTGTGAGTAGGCTATGTGACTTTTTTTTACCAGTTTCCAGAGGTTATAATAAATTTAAAATTCATTTTTCTTAAAACTATATGTTTTTTACACCAACAGGGCAGGACTACTCTGCCTGAAATTATACGTAGAAAAAATAAGTAAATTTTTTTCCATCTCAGAATTCAAAGTTCAAAGTAAAAAAGTTAAAAAAAACAAAAAAAATTTAACTTTTTTTCTTCGTTTCACGAAATATTCGGAATCTGATGATGAAATCGTTTACCTTTTTTTTTTTTGAAAATAAAAAAATTTGTAAAAAAAAAAATTTGTTGTCGTTTTTTATAAAGGGACAAAAAAAAAGGATAAACCTATATATAAAATGTATAAAAGAATGACCTTATGGAAAACTCCTAATCGAAAAAAGTAAAAAAAAAACATTATTTTTGTTTTCATGACACATTAAAAAAAAAAAATAGATTATTTTTCTTTTGTTTTTCACATTTCTTGTGTGAAAAACGAAGAAAGATTAACACACACCAAAAATCAATAATTTTTTTTAAATAATTTATTTTATTTTTTAAATTTTTTTTTTTTTTTGTTTTTTTTTTATGTATTTATTTTTATTCATAAACTCTGATAAAAATTTGCATATTATATGCAATTTTTGCACACTTTAACACACATATTTTTTTTTTTAATTTTTTCTTTTTTTTTTTTTTTTTTTTTTTACAATTTCAATTTTAAAATTATTACTCTATTATTTATATTCCTTATATAGGTATATTTTTCTCGCGTTAAATTTTAATTAACAAAAAAATTAAATTTGCTTTTTTCGCGTGCATTACGCGTATGCCAACTGACAACTGGATGTTGGAAAAGAATTTTTCTTTTTTTCTGTTGGTTTTATTATTTGGGAAACATAGTTTGCAAAAAAGAAGAAGAAGCTTTTTTGTACCGCCGCAATAAGGATTTAGTCATCTAAAAAAAATTTTTTAAGAATTATTTTCTTTTAAAATACATTTAAAAGCTTTTGAGTTATTTTGTGCACAGGAAAACGTATAGGATTATTATTAAGTTCGAATATAAATATAAAATGTCACAAATACAAAGCAAAATGTCATTTGGAGTTGATATTGATATTATTGTCTTTAAAGAATTAAAAAAAGATTGAAATTGAATTTAACCTAAAAATTAATTTAGTCTGAATTAGAAAATTAGAGTTGAATTTCAAAAAAAAAATCTTATTTTTTCTCGAGCCAAACTAGGTAGTAAGGCAATTTGAAATACAATTATTTCGTTCATAAATGATTGAAATTATTATCCTTTAAATTCCGGTCAGACACATCATCACATCTTATCCGATGTGTGTAAATGTGATTAGAACTTTTGTCGCAAAAATAAAGTAACGGCAAACGGATTTGGCGTATTCCCAACTCTTGACATAAAATATATACATATTAATATTAATATATTATGCCTTGATCATAGCTACAACCGTAAAGTAATTTTTGGAGGAATGTTCTGGATACGTATTCACAGCTAATCTTACCTGAAAGTAAAAAGCTGGGTTCTTCCTTTTTTTTTATTTTGAAGGTATAAAATTAATTTTTCAAATTTAAAAATTAAAATTTTTTTGAAATCATCTGAAAACTTTTGACAACAAAAAATTATCTAAAAAAAAATTCAGATTGAAATGAAACGCAATGAAAAAGAAACAAAAAAAATATTTTCTGATGTAAAAAAATTTAATTTTCTTAATTATTTTAAAATATTTTTAAAAAAAGTCTTTTTACGAAAAATAGATGAAATTAATATCTTGATTTTCTTTAAATTAAATAAATATAAATGGAATAATAACACAGTTTTTACGGTACCACTTATTCACATAGGTAAATTAGCTGTGATCAAGGCATTAGAATTTACTCTTTATTAAAGTTTGAAACAAAAAGATTCATTCTATTAACTTTAGTTCATATTTTTTAAAGATTTATTTTGATTGGCGTAATTTGCTTTGTTTTTAATAAGATATAAGACGATATATTACTTGGAGGATCCATTTTAATAAGATTTGTACATACTTTGATACAAAAAAGTTATTTTTTTAATCCCTTCCAGAATTTGTGATTCTTTACATTTACCAAAAATTAATTAACACAGTTGATTAGAACTAAATGGTATTTTCACTCGCCGTCTTTGTTCTAGAAATCTGGATGTTAAACTAGAAATATAGATGTTATAAAAGCTTTAAATCTATTAAAGAACACTTACATCATATTCAAGTATAGTTCTTAATATTTGCAAAAAAATAACTTATTCAAAAATAGAATTAAGCAGCGTTTTAACACTACATAGCATAAAAAATAACCAAATATATCAACAATGATGTAGATATGAAATCATTTATGTAAATGTTTATTATATATTATGTTTTTATGTATGTATGTATATCCTTTTTTTGACCAAAATATTGAAAATTTTTAAAATTTTAACTTATTTTCTGAGAGAGGGAGAGCGAAATAGAAGTACGCACACAAATGTACAAAGGTTAACATTTATTTTCACTTATAGGTAGTAGGAAGGTATTTAAAAAAAAATAAAATAAAATTTGGCGCTCAAATAAAATGAACATAATTTTTGAAAGAAAGTAGGTAGTAAGAAATGAAAATTTATTTTATGTATTAAAAATATGACAACAAATCACGATATCTTTTTTCAAGTCTTTAATAGCCACGTTATTATTCATGATTGGAAAAAGAAAAAGAAATTAAGCGGAAATTTAATTTATATTTTTAGAAGCTTATAAAATTTATAATTTCATTATTATGTTATATGTACAGTACAACGTACATATTTATGTAGTCTGCACACATTTTTTAATATTTTCATTGTCAAGTTAGGCATCGGAAAATAATAGATAAATAACTTTTTTGCCTTAAAAGTTATGCAATAAATTATGGTAAATTTACTTCTAAATAAATTGATATCAAAAAAATTCTTTGAATATTCGTGATAGGTTTATAATGTGAAAATTTTTAATGTGATTATTTTTCTGTTTCAGTCAAAGGAAAGTTCACTGCAATTATATAAAATATGTGGAAAATATTTTTAATTTTTCGGTTCAATTCAATTCAGTGAAATGCGAAATTAAGGATACTGCCAGAAAAAAAGACACTTTTAGTTAGTCTACTATATTTTCTATCTGATTCTCCATCGTTTTTTTTTCAGTATTCATAAAATAATGTGTATGAATTTAATTCTCATAAATAATATATAAATGCCAAATTCGAAAGCGAACCTATTTATTGAATGACAAATATATTTAAATTTGAGATTCTGTAGGATAACGAAACGATCCACAACTCTAAATTTTCAATTTAAATGCAACTACATACATAGATCAAGTTATCTAACTTATTACAAGTTTCGATTTCGTTGCATAACAAACTATACACCTTTTATTATTATGGATACCTGATTTCCAATCAAATTTCTACATATTTTTTCAGTTGACTTCTTTTATTTTTTAACTAAATTCATACCCATAGATTCGAATTTTATGTTATGTAACATTCTCAAAAAGTCAAATAAAGCATTCTTAAATTCCAGCACAACAAAAAAAAAACCTCTCCCGAAATTTTTCAATTGACCCCAATTTTTGTGTGTTTTTTTTTTAATTTTTTTTGTTTTTGAAAAGCTTTGCACTATTAACCCAAATATATTTTTGGTTCAATGTTTAGAGCTGTATGGATGTATGTGACATGTTTTTGGTATCTCTCTTCATTTTCTATAGGTATATTATGTTAAAAGAAAAATTTGGCGGCAAAAAGGGTTTTTTTTTTCATTCATTTGCTACAGGAAAAACTACACCTTAACATTTGAAATAAAACACGTGCTGGATGAGTGTATTTTTTTGTTTATTTTAATAAACAAAAAAATAATATGTACAGGAAAATCCATTTTCTGTACATAGAAAATGGATTTTCCTGTGCTCATATTCCGCATTACGTCATCAAAAAAATTTTTTTTTACTCTTTTATGTTGTACATGGTAGTTATGACGTTAACCTAGTATACATAATAATAATAATTTTACGTCATTATTATATCTTTGAAGATATATCTGACATCTGTTAGAAAAAATCCAAAGTTTTATGCAAGAATGCTAATTGTGGAACTTAAATTAATATCATTCTTAAAACTATAGAGACAAAAATTTATCGAAAAAGAAAATTAAAAGAAATACAATAATTAGAATTATGCAGGTGGCAGGTCAATTAGACAATTAGTTTGATGAATAATTTTAAAAAAGTTTTTGTCCGAATTTGACGTTTTAACCCGTTTTCCATTATAAACTAAAAAATGAGTATATACCCAATATACCACGAGTCAGTTATTTGTCTAGTTCATCGGAAATAAAAAACATCATTTGTTAACTAACTTAGTATACTAATGATATGAACACGTTAGCCACAAGGATATATAAAAAGTACGACATGGATCGTATATAGGTGACAAATAACTGACATTGCCCATACATCAAGTGCCTTCGAGCTAGTTATTTGTAACCGTAAATTACGACTGAACGTTAGGTATACGACAAGCATTAAGGTAAAGAATAAAGCTGACGTAGCCGTTAGTTATGAAACTAACATATAAGTCAGAATTAAAACTGTCTCCAGGATCAGTTATCAGGCTGACTACTAAGCTAGTTGTAAATCTTACTTAAATGTCACTTATATGACGGACATCGAAGGACAATTCTATGACTGCCGTCGATGTTAATTGTAAAACATACTTTAATGTAAGCTGACCATTTTTGTCCTCCTAAGGAGGACCTATTCAGAATATTTTTAGTTTTTCGCAAATATTTCGAAAACGGTGCGTTTTTTACCCATTCATATTTTCGAGATATTTGCGAAAAACTAAAAATATTCTGAATAGGCCCTCCTTTTAGGAGGACAAAAATGGTGAGCTTATATTAAAGTATATTTTACAATTAACATTAACATCAATTAACAAAATGTCAGCTCATTTAATGGTAACTTTGCTAAAGTAAAAAAAAACTGTTGTAACCAAAATGGCAAAAATAAGAATCAGATACAGTTAATGTTGAAATACTATTTATTATTTAACATAAAAATAATAAAAACAAACAAATTAACATAAATTCTCTTATAAAAATTAAAACATAAATTTTCAAAAACGAAAGATTTTAGTAATTAATATTAAAATTATCGAATGAATCTATTTTTCACAAAATACATTTCTTATGTACTTCATAAATATAATTAAAATGATGTATATGTATATATATGTATATATGTTGTAAAAGCAAAAATCGTTGCACATTTTTATAAATAAAACTTGATTTTGATGAAAACGTTTCGTATGCTAAACTTATTTTAATGATATTTGAAAACTTTTAGAATATTTCTTGAATTTTCGTTTAATAAGCTTCTGTGATTTTTAGATACTTAATATGGCCGAAAATTTCGGATTCTTGAGATTGAGCTCATTATTATTTGTATATGAAATTATTATTTGTATATGTAAAAGTAAAAATAATTTTATTTTAAATATTGTTCTTTTATTTTTGATTAAAGCGTATTATGCAATATACCCTATATCTTGTTATCAAAATTAAAAAAAAAAATGCAAAAATATTATTGCTGCAGAAAAAAGACAGCCGAATTCACCATAATTCGAATTTAATTTATAAATTCAATTAAAAATTGGACATTTACATTTTTACGTTGATAAAAAAAAAATACAATAAATCTAATAATTTAATTTCAGCAAAATAACGTTTTTCTTACTTGATACGTAGAAATTAAAATTTTTTTAAACGTATAAATTATAAATGAAATTTTTTGAATTGTTTTCCATAAAAAGTGAAATGGTTTTTCTCGTTAAAATTATTTTTTTTAAATTTAACAAAAATGTACATACATTTATCTCATGGTAAAAAAAATATAGATTAGTTTTTATTGTATCTGTATTTTCAAATGCTTCACATGATCTAAAAGTATCAAAGTCTTCATTCAACTGAGAATTCATAATAGAGATATATCCAGAATTTCTTGGTATTGTTAGATTTTTGCATGATATCATTTTCGTAGCTCTGAGCTGATTCTCTTCTTGATCAAAAAATTCCATCAAATCACATTTAAATTTAACAATTGGATTATATATCGATAATAATATTATTAAAATAATATTCTTGATTATTCTAAAATGAAAAATAATATGTAAAAATTTATAATATTTTTAAGAAATTAAAAAAAAAAATACTTTGAAAATTGAATCAATCAATCGACCGCCAATTTGTTTTTTCGATTAAAATTAAAATAGCTATAATTAGAAATTTTATATTGCAAACACTTTTTTATCCTTTTATTATTATCAATGTGCTTTTGGATACTAAGAAATATAGCTTTGCATATAAAATAAATACACACAATGTTTTAAAAACGCTTTAATTAAATAAAATAAATAAAAATAATTTTTATTAAATAGTATTATGACTGCGATAATTTTTTTTTAATAAATTTCTTCGTTAAATGCATATTTTCTTGTTAGGTTAGGTATTATTATTATATATAAAAATTGTCGAAAAAAAAATCTTTATTTAATTAACTTACTGTGTGATTTTTATAACAAAATTACTAATTAGTTGAAATAAATAGAATATCATGATTTTAATTGATTAATTTAAATTTAAATATTTAAAAAAAAAATATATATATATTATTTTTTACCAAAATTAATTTTATTATTGCAACGAGTTCATCTCAAATGTATTTCTTAATCTAATATTAAAAAATTTGGTTTCTTATTAAGATTCGTTAATTAATTATTTATTTGTCGTTTTAATTTTTGACGTACATACATAAATTTAATTTATTTTTGTCAATAAAAGAAAAACAAATTTTGATAGAAATTTACCGATAACAAAAATAATTTTTTTTTTTAATTATACAAATAAATTTAAAGAAATTTCATATTTACGTACTTGTACATTATAATAATTCTTTATTTAAAGTAAAATATTAAAAAAATTATTATGATTAGTAAATACATAAATATAATACTATGGTTAAGATTTTGGTATTAATTGATAAAAATTTTATAATATGGAAATAAAATGTTTGTAGCATTTACTATAATTTTTCAAGTACCTATATGGGGACAAATGTCAAGACATAATTATTATTTAGATATAAAAACTCCGACTACTGTATTATTAATAATATCATTTCGATTTATTTTTAATGCATGTATTGAAGTTCTTTATTTATTTACTTCGTTCATCTAGAAGTGAGTAATATTTATGAAGTTCTGTGTTAAGGGATGAGTTATATTAACTTTTTAATTATCTCCGAACTAGCAGTTGAAGTATTAAATTGATTTAATTGTCGAAAATATGCATCAACCCAATTTATCGTTATTAACCTTATAATAATAATAACAATCTACACAGCTAAACATCTATTATCAGTCTACACAGCTATTAGTTAGGTACTTTTAAATATCTGTTATTTAATTGCACTACTCTATATTATATATAAAAGAATGTTTTTTTTTGTAGATAATAATTTTGAAAAAATAACAAATATTTATAAGTGATAAAATTATATTTATTTTGTATGCTCAAGTAATCGAAATTTATTCTTATTCTTTTATAAAATATAGTTTTTGGTGATTATAAGATTTAAAGCTCACCCGTGACCCTATACTCGTTATAAAAGATTAATAATGAAAATTTTAATAGTAAATATCCTTCAGCTTAACTTTAACTTTGTTATCTATATTAAATTAAAAAAAAAAATTATGTCTGTAGGTACATTATATTTTTAAAACATACATTTATATAAATTTTTTTGTAATTTTGCTCTTCATTAGAAACAAGGGGCCTAAGGGTTAAAATAATATGAAGATCGAAGTTAGTTCATTTTTATTGACTTCGAAGGAACTACATAACTACATTTAAGCAGCAAAACATAATAAAATAAAAAAAGTATTAAAAAAAGATTAAGAAAAATTAAAAAAAATTTAATAAGCGTTAATGAGGAAAATCCAGAAAAAAAAATTGTTATACAAGATGATATTTTTACTTGAAACTTTCAAATCTCTCGTGAAATAAGCACTGCACGAAAAGAATATTCATTATCGAAATTTAATCATTCCACGGGAAAATACATTGGTGATTGGTCCTAAAATTATTACCCTTCCGCCGTTGTAGGAGGGGCGGAGTCACTTCACAGTTTTAAAAATGAACCCCTATTTTAATTGCAGATTTCAATTCTACGGCGCAAACTGTGTTTGTGCTTATTTTTCGAAGTTTCAGGTTCGAAAAAACATTACTCTGTATAACATAGTATTCATAATCTTACTGAATGAATTATTTTTCAAATAAAAATCAAGGCCAATAAATAATACATAATTCGGGAACTATTTCAAGACTATTTAATCAAAAAAGTGATTCATATTTAAATAACTTGAATTCTGTCGCTCATTTACGGAATGGAATATGTCCAGAACAATAAAAAAGGAAATATTCACGTGCAAAATTGCTGCTTCAAACCAAATTTTTTTTATATTAACGATATTTCTCTTTTTGGTAGAAAAATGGGTTTATTCAGTTTTTTTTTGCAAAGTGTGATATGTCCTCTTAAAGATGAGTTTCATTTTAGGCATGTCCCTTAGTTTGAAAAGTTTTTAGACTAAGGTATGTCGATTTTATTTTATTTAAAAAAAAGTATGGGGAAATATTTGTAAATTTGATTTATTGAGGCCCTTTCTAATCGTGATGACCGAAAATTTACGTCTTCACAGTTCAAGAGTCGGATGAAGACTGAGCACACCCATATTTATAGAAAAAAAACATTTTAAAAAAACCGGAAAATATTTTACTCTATTTTTTTTTTTGGTAAACCTATATGACATTTTTCACTTAGAGTCTGTACTTAGAGTATAATAAGTTTTTCCGATTTGTTACAAATTTCCGTATTATCTTCTAGAAATGCACGACAAAACTAATCATTTTAAAGTTTTTCTGCTACTTCTCACTTCTCAGCAATAGAAATTGATGTAAACTAACCTAAGTCCTTACTAAGTATGTTAACAGAAGCTTACCGTTGTATCTTGAATTCAAATAGCTGTCAGGACAATCATGTAGTTTATTAAAAAAATTAGACTCATCTAACTGGTGTGGATGATGGTACCAATTAGCTTCAATTGTTCTTTGAGAATCTAAAAAAAAAAAATTAGTCAATAATTTATCTAATCCTCTGCTTTTTTTCAATTAAGAGTTTGCTATTCAAGAATATCGGCGACTTCTTTGTAATGAATTCGAACATTATCAGATTAAAATAATAGATTGAATGAATTTCATTAGTACTTTGGGCGTAATTATTTTTTTTAGCTTAATACAAGTCGTGAAGTGAAAGATATTGCATTTAAGAATCAGGTTTATAATCTAATCTAATCCTCCAACATTTTAGAGATCGTAGATTAAATAATGTTATATGAAGCAAATTATTGAATAAGGCAATTAAACATTTAACTTCTTAATAATGATTAGTACATAACAATTAGAAATTAAAACATAAGCCAATGTAAAGAGTTAGGTAACTAAAATCCATTGTTTTTTTTTTTGATTAATTTGTGTAAAAGCATCTTACATTCCAATCCAAATTACTGACCTGATATTGAGGTTGTTGTTGCTAATGTTGACAGTGGCGTCAACGGATGAACTAGAGTTTGCAGCTGAGCTAAATCAGTTGATATTGGTACTATAGTAGAAGATGTTGTTATTTGTGATTCAATGGCAGATGATGCAAGTGTAGCAGACGTCAATGGAATTGAGTTTGTTGTATTTATATCGGAATTTATTTTTTTACTACTTACACTATTATGAAGAGGGTGAAATATCGTTGATTCATTTGTCAGCAGGTGGTTAGAATGTGATATTGTTGTGTGAAGGTTTTGGTTTGTTAAATAATCCTGTTGGAAGAGTATTTGTGTGCTTAGATTAAATTTATTTTTATATACGAATGTTATATAAACCAACAACCCGTTTATAAACCAACAACCAGCAACTCGTTCAGCATTATCAATTGTACAGATTTTCATGCTTTCAACGACTCCCTTCACCGATTCATGCTCCAACATAGCGTATTCACCATCTGTATTCTGTCTAATGATAATAATGTCAACATCTTTATGATGAGCTGGAATACCTGGATATGATTTGCAATGAACAACATTAACATACAAATCTAATTCATTACGAATGGCCACGTTACGTGATGTAGCATCTAATGCTTCAGATTTTGTTTCGATATTGCCTTTAATAGCTATACCATTACGTTTAATTGATGTGATGGCATAATCTAAGTCGTCATTACCTTCTGTACTAGGATTTACTTCAATAACTTCAAAATCAACTGGTGCTCCAATAAATTAAAAAATATCACGTACATATTTCATTAATTCTGGTCCAATGCCACCACCTTAAAATTTAAGAAGAAATGCAACAAATTAGAAAATTATAAATTAGAAAAAAAAAATCAAAGGACAATTTTTACCTGGAAGCATCGTTACTGCGTGACGTCCTCCGTATTGAGCATTTGGTATACCTGGGTGTCCAGTCTTGAAAGTAATATAGAGTTCATTATTTTAGTGAGAAATAAACTTAATATTAATGTACCTAGTATACATATAGAATTAAAATATACTCTGGTTCATATTTTTCGATGTTTAATTCAAAAACTTACGATGTGGTAATTTCAAATAAATTTCATTTATCTACATACCACGTACGTACCAGAAGCCTTTGATATTTTTTACTTTGCGTAAGAAACTCATAGGAGCAGTGTAGGTACACCGCACCACATAGTATAAAAATGTATCAAAACTTGTTGGTTACATGCACATGATTAAAAAAGTTAATAACTATTCGAATGGCTTGCAGAACCTAAAATCTGATAATGTTTACACCTAAAAGCTGAATATTAAACTTACAATCTTTTTCTGTACTGTTGCCTTAATATGAGCCTTCTCTTCGCCTTTCTCTTTTCCAACCAGCATTGGGTAGCCCTAAAATATGCCAAAAAGAAAAATTTTAAATTCTATTCTATTTTCTTTTATTAAGATTATGTAATTTTATCAGCATTCGATAGGAGCAAAAAAAAAAAAAATCGAATTATGTAAAATTAGATATTTTCAAAATCTTAACTTACTCTTGTCAATGCCGGTGTTTGAATTAATTTTCTTAATCTTAATGCTCTCTTAATGCTCTCTGCCCCCCGTCCAAATTTCAGCCGATTCTGAGAGGTTCAAGGAAACTGTAGTTATGCCGACCACCACAACAAGGAATTCCCGGAAATTCTTCAAAAGACGGCTCTACTGTTTATCTAAAAAAAAAATTAAATAAAAAGTGTAAGTTTAAATTTAATTTTTATATCCGAAAATTTACCATGGGGTTTGCTTATGTATATTTTTTTATTATTATTATTATAAATTATAATAATATTTAAAACCAAAAAAAAAATTATTATAATTTGAAAAAGTTTGTTTTCATTCAAATTTTTATCCTTGAAAAACGAAAAATTTGTCCATTTTCTTTTAATATCCTATGTAGAATTCTTTTCTTTATTATTATGTTTTTTTGTTTTTTTAACTCTTTTTGCTTTAATAATTTAAAAAAAAATAAAATAAAAAATATAAATAAAATAAAATAAACTTACCTTTTTTTTATTTTTTATTTATTTTATTTTATTGTTGTTTAAATTTTTTCCATCACGTGCTTGTTTTTCAAAATATAATGAAATTATAAATGTCAACTTATCAACAAAGTCAACAAAGCAACAAATAATTGACGCTGTTGTCAGCTTTACGTAAACTGGCGCTTATGTACGCCTTGCAATTTCCTTTGATTTAGCAACATATAATAAGCAATTTATAATAGTTATTTGTACAAAAATAACTCACGCTGCTGTCAGCTTTACGTAAACTGACATTTATGTACAACCAGTAACTGTTTGAAGAGAAAGATTACCGTAATAAGTCGCTTACACTCAAAAATAAGATAGACTGCAAGGTCAAATATTTGTTTCGACTTAGAACATAGTTCAATATCCGACACAAAAGTCGGTAATTTAAATTGGTCTTTTCAGCTGACCTTAAAACTGGCGGCCGGGACAAACTCCTGTTTATTGGTGTTCAGGTTAGTTTCAAAACTAACAAACAAGTCGGAGGCATATTTTAAGCCGGTGTGCCAAAAATATGTTAACTATGAGTGAACTTGTAGGCCGGTTCAGTAATCGACGCCCATGCCAGTACAAATACTTGACATTTCTTTGCGAACTGGCGCGATGGTATATTGGGATAGGTAGATAGTGTTTTTATTTTCTGTCTGTTAGCCCTTCTTTTTTCTTAAAAGTGATAGCTGTCATTTTCGCACTTTCTATTTACATGGATTTTAACTCGGGCCTGAAAGCTGATTTCTAATACATGCTAAGGACATTTAAAAGATTTATGTTTGATGATTGACTACGAAGGAAACGCACCTTTACCCAAATCGAAAAGATCCTCTATTCACTATTACGAGCTATGATCAAATAGATCTTTGACTGTGAATCTTCAAAAATATAAAATTTCAAATAAAAAATAAAATTTCTAGTTCAAAACCTAGAATTTTTTTTAAATTCCTATGCAATTCCACTGCCGAACAATACATGCTACGCGTTCCTATTTTTGGGTGCGCGACAATGTGGCACAAATTTTGATAACATTGCCTAAGGAATTGGAATCCGTACACCTTATTACTAGGTATATTATTCATACCTTCGAATTTATGTTCAGGAAAAAGTGACACTTTCTTAAAAACGCAAAACTTTATGAATTAAAAATTGTTCATTTGAAAAGAGTCATTAACCTTCATATTCAAGATTTTCAAGTATGTTCTTAAATTTTTATTCCGATAATTTCTTTTTTCCTCTCTTTATAATTACCCATTTATAAGCTCACATTATCTTGTATTTATCGTCATCATAATTTTTCTGAACAATGTTTTTGTCAGTTAATAAATCAACCAATTATAACAAATTATTATGACCATTATTGTTATTCTTTTAAACGCAATGTCATATTTATTACCTTTGTTTTTTTTTTTTTTTTTCAAAACTTACATAAATTTTCTTGTTTTCACTCTGAAGTAAAATTAATAAATTTCACTTAATAATATTCCAGTCACAAAGTTAGTTATATATATTCTGAAAAAGCAACGAATTTGAAAATATATTATTTCGATTTTTAGTTGTTAGTGGTTTGGAACTAATATTGATTTATGAGTTGTGATGAACTAAAATAGTCACAACAATATCACGATTTGTACAGTTCAAAATTTTGAAAAATGAAATAATTCAAAATCATTAAATTGATATACCTATAGTCTTTTGAAGTATAATTGTTTAATAGTCGGCTTTCCGTTCTCACTTAAATGTTTATAACTATTAAACAAAGTGGCCGAATTCGATCCTCAATACCAAAGAGAAGATTTTCGAATTTTGGAGCTGTAAATTTTCAACTGTTCAATGGCTTAAATAATTTTCAAATAAACATTAAATTTAAAAAAAAACAATTAAAGGAACTTAAAAATATGAGCAGTCCCTCAATTGTGTTAACTAATTCAGATTGGGGGCTGTAAGTTGATTTCTATTATAACTGGTTTGTGAGTAGGATGTCGATTGAAAAGAACCTCAAACTGACTCGTCATAGTGATCAATGATTTTAACTGGTGCTTGGAAGGGGCTCTCGATGAAAATTGGTATATGTGCTCAAAAATAATTTATTCGAAAAAATTTTAAAGATTAATATTGAAAACGGGCTTCATACTTCATTCCAGGGCCGGCTTAAGCTGGAAGCGGTGGATGCAAAGCATCGGGGCGCCTCTTGTAAAGGGCGCTTGTAAAAAATAGAATTTTAGTCGTTATTTAATATGTAGTCGCTATTTAATATTCTTAACTTTACCAGTGTCAGTTGCAAGCGGAGAACGATCTTTTTCGAAGCTTAAACTAATTAAAAATTATTTAAGGTCAACCATTTCACAAGAAAGATTAGTTAGTTTAGCAATGATATCGATTGAAAGTGATATATACGACAAATTAGAAATACATAATGTAGTTGATGAATTTGCAAGTTTAAAAGCTAGAAAAGTGAATATCTAGATTCTAGAATGATAGTTTTGTTTGTTTTTATACAAAATTTTATTCATCGTATGTTATATTACAGAATAATATGGTTTCAATAAAATAAAAAAATATGAAAACAAAATAAAACTTGTATTTTAGTTGAAAAAGAATTATTAATTTTTTAATATATTTTTATTACAAATCTAACATTGCCAATTGAATTATTTTAAGTCCTAAAAACCAATAAAAATGGGCGTCTAAAATGAATTTCGCATCGGGGCGCTACTAATGCTAGAGCCGGCACTGCTTCATTCATAAAATACTGTAATTTATTTTCCTATAATATCAAAACATATTCGCCACCAATTTCAACCTGCCAACGATTTAATTTCGTCTTAAACAAAATTTTTAAATTAAAGCCCAAAAATCGGCTTATTGGAGAGTAATTTATTTGGCGACTAAAATGAGAAAAAATTTCATTTTAAACTTGCAGAGTAAATGAATGTAACCCCTGATGATAATCAATGTAATTTAATTTTAAAGGTTCTTTAGAGAGTAAAGTCATTACATTATGTATACGTTTATAAATTAAAATCGTGTGACGCTCATAAAACGAAACAACATAATTATATAGTTTTGAGATATGTTTTTATGCGAAAACGAAACAACATATAGTTTTGAGATAGGCAGTTTTGTGGGTTTCGAGCTACCTCCGTCCTTTATTATTATTAATTAATAAATAAGAATTTGAAAACTTCTAACATATCAAAAATAATAATATTAAAAAAAAAATTCTTTAAAAATTTTAACAGTAAAATTATATTAAAATAAGAAAATCAATAAAGAAGAATTAAGTCTACCCCTTACTTCTTAAACAATGTCTTTGAGTCATAAATATACAAATGTTTCATTAATTACAAAATCAATAATGTACATTATAGGAACTATAGGAACTACAGGCTTCTATATAAAATTATAAAAAAAAAAAATAAAAGAATTTTATTATACAGATACTCGAACTATGTATTAAAAATGTGATATAGTTTTTAAATTTAATTTGGTCAGTAAGAAAATACAATTTTTTTTCCTTTCATAGAATAAAATTAATTGGAAATACAAAATTAATAGAACTTTTAAAAAATTGTAAAAAATATAATATTTTAAAAATCAATCAATAGTTATAAATAACAACGATATGATGATAAAATTCATGAAACTTAAAAAATTTAAGGAAAAAACCAGATATTATAATACAATAATGTACAATAAATAAGATTTCCATTTTAATAAAGATCTAAACCAGCAAATTTTAATTGATTTTAATTTTTATTTATTCAACTAAATAAGGTGTCAAGTTAAGGCCCTAGTTCTAAGGTATATTCATTGTAATTCAATTATAATAAAATCTAATAAATAATAATAATAGTTAATAGTAATTAAAATTTGTGGCTGTTGTATTTTTATTTTTTAATTACATAAGAAATTTAGTTTCCTCTAATCTATGTAATACAAGCGAGAATTGTTTATTCCTTTTGAAAAATTAACTAAAGGTATAGCTATAGATATCATGTTACAAAATATTTGGTCGCCCAGACTATAGTTATCAATCGCTTCAAACAAATTATGATCCGTTTGGAACTGTTTGAATTGTAACTTCAAAACTATTAAGAACTATTAAGCGTGGTAAAAAAGAATAAAGTTTGGGTATAATTATTATGAATTACGAACGATTTTACAATTTAAATTTGAGCTGAATTTCAGAAACTTTTATGGCGAAAAGTTAATATCGCTTGAACGGTAAGTTCGATCTGAAATTGTTGGACCATATTGGCTTGGGGAATAAATTATTTTCTTTGCTTTGGAAAAAAAAATTATTAATTTTGGGGAAAACCAAAATATTGACAAGTCTTTGAAGCTATAGGTTTTTTCGAAGTCCAGCCAATCACTTCATAATGTATTTTATCACCTTTACTATTTTAAAAACTTATTTGTAAGCCTTGAAAACGAGTATTAAAAGTAAAAATCAAACAAAAATTGGCTTGCAAGGATTTATTTTAGAGACACGGATAGAGACAAAAAGTTGCAGTAGGTAATGATAATTATATAGATAAAATCAATGCTCTAATGATTCTTAAACTCGGAGTCGGCACTTATTTAAACTAGAATTCTGAAGGAAAAATTATTCGTAATAGTCATGATAATAATAACCTGTTGAAAATCATATGTATTGTTAAAAAAAAAACCATGTTAAATTTGAAGATGGATTCATTATTTTAATTTCTCTGACTCGGCGCCACTTTTCCAATCAGAAGAAATCCTAAGCCAATTTTAAAAATTTATAACTAATTTTCTCGGCTTTTGAACAAAAACTTTTGCCGCCACTATGTAATTATGGCGTCTATATCTTTTCCCCATATATATAAAAATTAATTTATATATGCAATTTTTTTGGCTAAAAGAATTATCTTATTAAAAAATTTTTGTAATGTTGGATAGTATCACGTACTATCCTGTATAAGTATTAACATGTGTCTTATAAATCGAAATTTCTTAGAAAGATGTAAACGCTAAAACATACATTTTTGTTTCAAACTTTTTTCAAACAATCGATACGACAATAAATTTAAAATAAATTATATTAAATTTATTACACAAATAAATAACAACATAAAAAGGAATTTCTAAAGAAGAAAACTTTTTATTGAATTTTTACATAAATCAATTTATATATTGCGTCTCTAAATGTTAACTTCTTTAAAAAAAATATTTAAAAACACAAAATACATAATTTATATTATTATTAATATTATATTTAACACATTAATGTAATAGTTTTTAGTTTTACTTAGTATTTATCTAATATACAGAATATAATAAGAAGGTATCTATAGAATAATTTTACTTTTCTAATAGCTGCAAACTTGTTACTTTAATGCGAAAATAAATCTAGAAAACAAATATCCCTATAATTCTGCACAGTATATGTAAAGCCACACACACAGGTTAGTATTCATCACCCATTTTCTGTACCTTAAAATTTATTTTCAGAGGTTTGAAGTATTTATTTTCGGTTTCCCATAGATTTGTATTTGATATGATTGATGTGAGTAAAATGTGATTAAAATTAAAATATTTTTTGTAATTTATACTTTGCCAGAAAAAAATTATTATTTAATTGGAAAGCAACTTTTGCAAAAACATTTATATGGACGAGTTATTATTGTATTTAATAAATGCAAGAATTTGCACTTTTAGTTAAAATCTTTTTGCCACATTTTATAGCTGATTTTCCACAGTTTCTTCAACGTTCTTAATTTAATATATAATTGTTTATAAATTGTTGAAATAGATGACTTGATTGAAAAAGTCTAGCTTGAAAATTCTAAGAAGTATATTGACAGTATGTATTAATAATTATATATTAGTTTTATAGAGATGTAAACATAAAGATACACTTTTATTTAATGCTTGTGTAGTATGTTGTAGCAGTTTTCAGTTGTATGTGTATAAATATAAATATAACAATTCAAAATATAAGCAAATGATCATAAACACGTACAAAAATATAATAAATAAATAAAGTGTACGCTTTTATATACATATATATAAATTTTTTTTTTTTTTTTTTGGAAGCACTAGCATTATTTTTATATTAAGAGATAAATTTTTTAACTTATGTGTATCATGTGTACGTATGTTTCTTTATAAAATTTATTATTCCTTTTTTAGAACACTATTAACATTATGATATTATTTGAAATTATAAAAATCTTGTACATAGAAATTTCAATGTTTTATTTTAGAACCAATAAACATAAGAAAATTCGTCATACTATAATTATGTTTAAGTAATTTGAAAGCATTACTTTTAATTTTAAAGTGTATATGTTTACGATGTAAATTATACTGCGGCCAGCTATTAGTTTTTTTGTGTATCTATTGCAATTTTAATTTTTATTTGACGCGGACAGTTGATCAAAAAATTTAATAAAAACTCCAAATTTATGAATATCGTATTATTCATTTCTAAATAATCTTTATACATTATTAAAATGCGTGAGTTTTGGCACTATCAAAACATTTATATAAAATTGGCAGAGGAATGAGTGCTTACATTTTCCTATATAACTTCGAATTTTGTGTGACAAGTACGTTTAGTACTTTTCACAAATAAATATATTTAATCCAATAAGTGTTCAATGTGTAAATAGCTATGTAAAAACAACATTACCTATTATACATTTACTTTATACATTTATGTACGTAGTACTCAATATAAAACAAAAATAAAAGTAATACCAATACAAAAATTCTTAAAATAACATTTTATTTTTCCTTTTTTTATTTCTTGATCGTATTGAAAACTTTCGGAAATAATTAAAATTATATATAAGCTGCTAGAAAACTATATAATTCACCTTGGAAAATTTTTGACAAAATTGAAAGTAAATAGTTATATTTATTAAAGAAAAAAGTAAATAGTTCGTGGCAAATAGTTTTTAGTAATTATATTTCATTAGAAGTGTGATTAAAAGAACTTAACATTCACATTCACTTAATTTAATCATTCAAATGAAAAAAAAATTGAAATAAAGTTTTTAGGAAATTACACAGTTCGATGACATTTTTATTTTGTCTGATTAAACGAAATACAAAAAAAATGTTCATGTTTTTACATAAAATAATATACTTATTTTGTCTTATTAAAATAGTTTACAACGTAATATGAAGTATTAAGAATTAATTCTAAAATTAACTATAAATTTTCAGACTTATTTAAAATCTGTGTTTATAATTTACGGAGTCAGCACTCCAGTAGCGAACTCTATGTATTATATATAGGTGCATATTCACTTATTTTATATAATTTCAAACTATACTCTTCTCTATTTTATTATAAACTTTACTGTGTGAATGGTAGCACACATTAGAAAAGTTTGAAAGAATTATTTTTCAATTTGGAATCGTAACAAATGTTTATAGTTATAAAATTTTTCAAGACTCATTCAGGCAAAATTGAATTTGAATAATTTGGAAAAAAAAACAAAAAAGAAACACATTTTGACTTTTATTTAAAACATTTTGACCACATATTTAAAACAAACTTTTTTTTTATAAGCCAGCTAACAAAACGAAAGAAATTTCTTCTTTTTTTTTTTTCAAACTAATAAAGAAAGTTTGATATTTCCACAAACTAAAAAAAAAAAATAATATTCTTAAAATAATATTATTTTTGTGTACTTATTTTTCAAGGTATGTATATACATAATCTATGTATAGATATCTAAGATGTTTTCAACGTATTTTCAAATAATTTTGTTGATTAAAAAAATTTAAATTGAACGCAGATAATTTTATATATTTTTTGGATTATTTGATAAAAAAAAAATTTTAAAGTTTCTTTTTTTGTTCTTTTTGGTTTAAATAAAATAAAAGAAAAATTATTTTTTCAGGAATTGAAAGTTTGTTAAAATTAAGGTGTGCGAAATATTTATTTTCAGTAGAAGGAAATATTTATTTTAAATTCAAGGAAATATAAGGAAAATCAACCAATCCATAAGGTGGAAAATCAAAATATTTATTTATAATGATAATAACAATAATAATAATAATAATAATAATAAGTATGAGCTTAGGAGAAGGTAAATGTTATGTTCACAGCGCGCGAAACATTAAATATAATAACCATACCAAATTTCTTAGAACTTGACGAACTTACTTTACCAGCTCTTATAAATTTTTGGAAAAAGTAGTTATTCTAGAACTGGAAACTAAAAACTGGAAACAAAAAATTAAATTATGAAACAAAGATTAAATTATGATTAAATTATGGTTGGTCTTCAGATTTTTTAGGTGGATCGTATGCAGCAACAAGTTTGAATACACATAGCTATTACTCATTCAATCGAAACTTTTAATTCTGAAGTCACAGTTGTTAGCAAACGTATTTAATAACTTTCAGGTAAAACTTCTTTAGACGCGCGATTTTTAAAAGGGGAAAACCTTCTGTGTTCGGGTCACCAACATGCTTATTGTGTATTTATATTTTCTACTGGGCTTCGGCAACCCATCATATCTTTTGACAAATAAATACACCATATAAAAATATATTTAATTGTCGCTCGTAGTGCCGACAGAACTGAAAACCAGACTAATGTTAATTTACAAATTATGAAATTTAAAATTTTTGATACGTACTTAATATTATTTGAAAATTTATCGGCAATCCATGATGACTGTTTCGATTTCTTATTTATTTTTAATTATATTGAATTAAATTTTTTAATTCCTTAATTGAATCTAATTACAGAATATATTTAAAATTAGAAAAACATAATGTAAAATGTATATTAAAACAATTTTCTCCTGCTTTAAGAAATTTCTAAATTAAAAAATGAAAGTCGATTATATAATTAATTTTATTTTCTTTAATTAACAAATCGATTTTAATTTCTTCAAAATAAGTAATTTGGATATGATTAGAAAAACCTATTTTACCACTATAATTATTAAGTAATTATTAACAAAAAAAAAAACGACAAAATTATCCTTTTTTATTTAACTATGTACTATGTAAATCTATTCCTTTTCAACTTATGTATAACAAAACAAAAAACCATTTTTATGTTTATCTTTTAGCTTTAATGATTTTTCCTTTCAATATTTTATTTTAAGACAAAAAAAAAATCTTATATTTATAATAATATGAATTTAAGGCACGTAATAATAAACATTTATTTAATGTATAAATGTAGTGACTGTGTTATACTTTAAATATAAAATAAATAATTTTATTAAATATTTATGAAAACTATACCAACACCTGTCCAAAATGTCATAAAAACTTAACTGCGGTTATTTTATAAG
Organism: Hybos culiciformis; assembly: GCA_964007475.1. Classification (NCBI taxonomy): domain Eukaryota; kingdom Metazoa; phylum Arthropoda; class Insecta; order Diptera; family Hybotidae; genus Hybos; species Hybos culiciformis. The sequence continues at coordinate 63,212,287 of OZ023274.1, read as the reverse complement.
TATAATGTTATTTAAAATGGTAAGTATAAAGTCCTTTAAAAGTAAAATTTCAGAATACACATAAAGAAAATATGTATATGAATACAAATCTTTTAACTTTTATTACTCTTTTTTTTAAATATCTAAAAACGTGATGTTGTACATATTATAGTTACATTAATATTTTTATAATTTTAATTTTTAATAAATGAAAATGTATAGACATTGAAAAGCTTTAAATTAATTATCAAAAAATAAATATATAGAAGAAAATTATTTTACGGAGTCTATAGTGGTTATACTTATACTATAATAATAATATTAACGAAATATGTATAACTAAACCAAAATCTTGTTATTTTAAGTGTATTCGTATATCCAGACAATTTTATATTTAGGACTATGTTTTACATATGGTATGATATGTAGGTTACTATACAAATATATCCAATATAGCTCACCTTTTATAATTATATTTTTATGAACTTAACGACCATAAGTAACTAATATGAGTAATTTTTTTTTTTAGTAAAATTTTATGAAAAGTATGGGTAATTTAAAATTTTAAAATTCATCTAATACGTATTTATTTTCTTATAATTTTCTACTTAAGCACACTCTAGAAAATCGATAGTTTTGGTCGTAATTTTACGTCGATTATAATGGTAATTTTTGATGTAATATTACCCTCGTTATTTAAGATTCAACTGATAAAGGCGTAAAAAAAATAAATATCACAAAAAATAGTAAAATTGTACAAGTTGTGTATTTTTTACATTAAAAATAAGGGTAAATTTATTCGTCGTTGTTTAAAAATTAACTCTTTTTGTATAAATTTACCCTTGTGTGCTTAAAAATATGGACTGCTTGGTTTAAACTTAAAATTTTTGACTTAAAAATATAAGCTCCTTGGTGTAAGATTACACTCCTTGGTTTAATTATCTGAACTCCCTGTTATTAACTTACATCCTGTGGCTTAATAATTTGTGCTCTGATATAAATTTACATTATATGGTTTAAAAATATACACGCCGTTTTGTAAGCATACGCTTTGTTGCTTAACATTGTACACTCTTGGTCTAAATTTACACCTGTGGTTTAATAATGAAAACTCTCTGGTGTAAACTTAAACTCTGTGGTTTAATACTGTTGTACTCTATGCTGTAAACTTACATTATATGGTTTAATGTATAGACCCTCCAGTGTAAACTCAAACTCTGTAGTTTAATGTGTACACTCCAGGTGTAAATTTAAACTCTGGGATTTAAAAAAGTACATCAGAGTTGTAATTTGTAAGCATTTGTAAATCGCCAACACACCACACAGAAAATGTGTATACCAAATTTATATTTTATATTTTATATGGTTTTTAAATTTCAATACCGTGGCCTAGTTTTAATTTTTCTTATGCCGTCTTCGGGATTCGAACCTGCGTCCTTAGCATTGTAATCCGCCAACGCTACCACTCAGCCACGGTATTAAAATTTAAAAATTTTTTACGTCTTTTTGGTGTAAATTTAAATTACAACCTTTTGGCGTAATTTTTTGTTTAATATTACGACTTTATGTTAAAATTTTCTCTATTTTGCGTTAATTTCGCGTAAACTTTGATGTAAAATTATTCTTTTCCAGAGTAATTTTACGTTACACCAAAATGTGTAAATATTTTGTATTACACATGCAGAGTAAATTTACCACGATTATCGATGGCAATTTATTACCATCGATAATCGTGGTAATTTTGCATCAAAAACTTTCTAGAGTGTATATAGTTGTACATAATTATTATATATTCACACAGGGGATGGATGATAACCTTAATATTATGATTATATCCTTAAATCCTTTTATTTTTTTTTCTATTCCAATTTTAAAATATCATATTATCAAGAAAATCCAAAAATAATTTTTTTTTATTAAGAAATGAATTTTTCATCTAATATAGGAGTACTTCTGTGCGTATGATTATATACACATATTATTTATAATACACAGTTCAAATTTCTATCAATTTAAAAAAAAAAACTATCTCAGTAAAAATAGTAAAAGACAAAATAATGAGTTTAATGAACTGTTATTAATAAACGTCAATGCGGGAAAAACAGGCTCGATTAAAAAAAAAAATATTTATTGAATTTCGAATTTTTGATGAATTATTCACATTCTTTTTCCTTTATTCAATATACAAACGAACCTAATGAAAATTTTTCGAAATATTTGTCTATAATTATATTTGAATTAACTTGTCTTTGTTTCAAATATTTAAATAGAAAACACATAAAATTAGTTATAGTTGACTATTTAAAAAAAACTAGTTAGTACCTATATATTAAATATTTATATTTTACTAAAACAAAAAGGGCTCACAGAAGAATAGTTATTTTTAATTACATAGTTCCAATTAGGTGCCTCCTATCAATTTCAACTACTGACCCAAATTGAATTGTAAACTTTATGACAATATTATAAATAATAATTGATTTCATTATTAAAACATGTCATGCGACTATAAATGAATTATTAATGTAACGTATAACAAGAGATCTTGCTGAATCTATATTCTAGGAAAATCTATTTTCGTTATTTTAATTATTGAATCGAAAAAAAATTTTAACGAAAATTGTGTACGAATATAATATATACATTATGTGGATAATTTAGGAGGATTTGAAACAAATTTTGTTAGCCCGCAATTCGAAAGTTTTATTATTGAGGTTAATAATGTAGCCCGAAAGAAATTATTTTAATTAAAATATAAAAATTAATTAGTTTGTTATTAAATTAAAGAATTTTTAATAATCTCCCAGTAATTCCAAGTAAATTACTTTGAAGTAATAAAGAAGCAATAGATTTAATCAGTTTTCTGTGTCAATATAAATAATTGCTTTCATGTTATATAACTAATAATAAAATATGGATAATAGTCAATGTTTTTTTTTTAAATATAGCTAGTTTCATAGTCAGATATAGTTAAATACGAAATTAAAAAAAAATAATTATTGACAGTATTTTTCATTTAATTTATCGTTCTAATAAAAATTCATTAAAACAAAACCTTTGGGTATAATTTTATATGAAAACCCTTTACTATCTGTCCGAATCAAATAAAATTCTATTTTTAACAATATTTGTAGGTATAGAGATACCTCAATCAACAAAAAAGAAACAAAATAATTTAATCGCCCAATCAAATATTTGAATAAATAATTACATCAAGGAAGCAAATATTTTCAACGCTATCATAAACTTTTGATCTAATTGCCTTTTTTTTAATCAATTTCTCCCAACTTAAATTAAATTATAAACTATATAAGCTTAAATTATAAGCTATATCCTATATATATACTATATTATCGTTATAAATTGAAAAATAATTTTATACTACGTAAATAGTTATACATATAAAGGAGTTACTATTTCAAGGAAGCAAATATTTTCCACGCTATCATAAACTTATATGAGCTAATTGCCTTTTTTAATCATTTTAGTTCTCTCCAACTAAAATTATAAGCTATATGAGTTTTATATTAAGTATCATATAGCTTTTAACCATCATCGTTTTAAATGAAAAAATAATTTTATACTACGTAGACCGTTATACGAGATTAAATCTATTTATCCATTAAGTGAGCCATATCTTAACGGGGCGAATAAATATTAAAAAAAAAAAAAGTATTCTTTACATAAACATATCAAACAATACCAAAATTAGGACAAAAGGACAAAAGACAATTTCCAAACAAAAGACATATATTAAACAAAAAAGTTCTCAGATATTTTCAAGTTTTTCGCTACCAAAAACTCTGCAAACGTGTCGACAAAAAAAAATTGGATATGACTACAGTCCATCAGACAATTAATTATCCTTATCACCCATTTTGCCCATGCTGACATGGTGCCATGTTATAGTATTGAATTTTATATATCATAATTATACATGTAAAATTTTACTGGAAAACAATTCTTCTGGAAAATTTATAAATATTCTATACAATTATTTTCCTTTGATGGAGAATCCAAAGCTCAAAAAAGATTAATCCTTTTGATAATTTATTACAATCCTTATATGCTTTTTTTATAATATGTTTTTTTATAATCTGGAATTTATCGATATTAAATTTTTGGTTATTTATTAATTATTTGATTTTAATTTATTATTGTATGTCGATTAGAAAAAAAATTTATGACGACCGCGGATTTTATTGCCTATATTAAAAAGGTAATTAGATATGGAACCTTTATTTTTACTTAAATGGTTTTTTATTCACACTTAACCTTTTTTTCTTTCAAATTAAAAAATATACATAATTCCGTTGAATTTGAAAAAAAATCAACAAATTCCTGCTGTTAAATCAAAACCATGATTTACGAATAGAAAAAAATCTAATCTAATGCTATTTTATTTGTTTTTCAATACACTTTTTGTACAGAATAAAGTTGTTTTCTATTTTTTAAATATAAAATGTTTCTTCAATATTTCATAGTAGTGCAGCATTAGATGAGATAGCTCATTTAAAAGTTTTTAATGTGCATGTGATCGGTAAGTTGTATTTACAATCGTAAATTTAGCTCGGTAAATGGTATATTACATGCGTCAATACACATGTAATTATTAAATTAAGTAAATTTTATTTACATTCTCCGTATTAAGTAAATTTTATTTACTTACTTCATTTTGAAATTTTGTTTATTTTTTGCATTTCAACTGTATTGATTGCAACTACCTCTCACATGCACATTAAAACAGTATACAAAACATGTTAATTAAATTTGTTATACAGCTCGTTGTGAATATGCACAAAAACACATAGACACTTGTCAATATTATATGGATGCATGTCAGTTGTACAATTACCAGTTGTACAATTTTTTTGTACCAGTTGTACAATCCAAAATACCACTTGTACAATTTAAAATTTAATTGTACATCTGGTTTTTTGGATTGTACAAGTGGTAAAAAGATTCCACTTGTACAATTGACCACTTGTACAGACTAGTGCCAGTTGTACAATCCAGTTGTACATTTTAGACCAGTTGTACAATCTCGATTTTTTCGAATTAACCACTTGTACAATTTTTGACAGTTGTACAATCTTTTTTTTTTTTGTAATTTACCACTTGTACAATTTTTGGAAAAGGCGCTAGGGCGGCGCAGTTAAATAAGGCCGCGTGGAGGTCTAATTTCATGTTTCAAAATGAAATAAGACCTCAATAAAAAATCTTGTGAGGTGAGCACACAGGGCAGGGGGCAGTAGGGCGGCGGGCGGGCGGTTGGTAAGTGGGAAATAAATATTGTACATCTGGTCAAACATTGTACAAGTGGTTAATTTGAGAAAAAAAGGATTGTACAACTGGTCTAAAATGTACAAGTGGTGATAACTGGTCTAAAATGTACAAGTGGTGATTGTACAAATGGTAAATTTGTCTGTACAACTGGTAAATTGTACAACTGGTCAATTGTGCAACTGGATTATTTTTTACCAGTTGTACAGAGAAAAATACCAGTTGTACAATTTTTTTTCGCCATACAAATTAAAAAATTGTACAACTGGTAATTGTACAAGTGGCACTCACCCTATTATATCACTCGACCGTTCGGTCTCGTGATATAAGTATTGACTCGCGTCAATGTGTTTTTATGTATACACAACTCGTTGTAATAACAAATTTTCTTAACATGTGTTGTAATCTACTATTAATATACTTGGCTTGTATTTTAGTGTTGGTTTTGTGTTAAATCCAATTTAAATTCGTCTTAAAATAATATCGACAGCATTTGATGTTTTAATCATTATAATAAATAACTATTTAATTTTTTTACTAAATAGGTCATTAATTTTTTATATTCTTTAAATTAAAAAAAAAATTCTTTCTCTAAATCTTTAACTGTTGAACGGAAATTATATACAGTACTTATATAGTATACAATATTATAAGTATAGAAGATAATAAAAAAATTTATTAAAATTCATTAATCAAAATAACGTCCAAAATAACGCTATTTAAAATATAAACGAACCTCATTAATTTTTGAATTATTCTTGAATTAATATTTTTAACAGCACCTTGTTTTTGATTAGAAACCTTAATATTTAATAATAATTTTTATATTTCAAAAGTAAATTGAATACAGGTGTAAATTACATTTTAAATAAACATTAATATTAGTTATTTTTTTCTTTACTAAAAATATAATGTTTATTTAAATCTTTCTTAAGAAAGCAAAAAAGTACTAAATCAGGGCCGGTTTTTTTTTTTTTATTTAAACTGCCGTTTGCACAAAGTGTATGCCTTCGTCGTGGCTTTTCCAATAAAAAGAAAAGGAAAACATTGGCGACAAGGATTTGGTTGGAGTTTATGATATTCACATTTGGAACCAATGATCAATTAATTTTGGACAATGATCTTAAAAGTTTGTATTTTGATGTTATTTGTTTTTGTCAATTAAAACATTCAGACAGACTGTCAAAAAATTTAGTAAAAACAAGCAACAAAATTATGAAAAAAAAGATTTGTTTTTATTGTTTACAATAAACTTATTATTTTTTCCTAAAATCAAAAAATTAGCGAAGACAACAACATTATAAAGTTAGCAAAGACAATCATAGAAATTACCTTTAAGTCTAACTGCAAAAGATTTATTATTCCTCTGATTTCGAAGATAATGTTGTTTATTTTTAAACAAGCTTTGGATTTTTGTTTTAACCTCCCTGTCACTGCACAACGCCTAATGACATTTCATTATATGTCAAATTATCTGTTTTCTTTGCTTTTCGTCCTGTTAATTATATACTCATTGTTTTTATTTAAGATTTAGATATATATAAGTATCTAATTTTCTTTTTGGTTTTTTATTTTTATTATAGAAATACATGTTTCTTTTTGAATAAAGAGCCATTGTTCATGGAAAGGCTATATAAATATTTTTGACAACTAAAGGGCCGTGCCGAGAAGGTGTTATTTAACAAAGTCATCGACACAAATTAGGTTAAAGCTTTTTTATTTTTGATATTTTCGTAGAGAGTTTTGAAAATCTTGTTAAATATTTTACGGGCTTCAAAAATTTCGGATGTCAAAATTCTGAATCCTACAAAAATATTCTTATTTTAGATTTATACTATATTTACATTTGCGGTCATGGTGGTATTGCCATTATCTTACGGCGTGTTCAGTCGAGGTATACGCTTGCCATCTCGAACTGGATTTTGTGTCAATTTTTCAATTTGAATTAAGTGCTTATGAGTAATTTCAACTCAACTCTTTTTAGGTAAAGGGAGTTTAAGGAAGATTTTAATTTTTTGTTTACTGTACATAACACTTTATTCAATTGCATTTTTTAAAGACCTTGGTTACTAAACGATTTACTCATTTTTAACGTAACGACAAATAAACCTTTTTATTTTTCAAATTTTGTGAAAGCCAAAAATGTTACATAGCACCTTTATCTATACGGATCTTCAATACATTTCACATATTTCGTGATCTAACAATATATATTATATTTTAAGAGACAAGAGGTCCTTTGTTAGCAATGATTATGGTTTTTAAAATTAAGTGTTAATTCTTTTTTGATTATTTTTATGACAAAAAAAAACATTTTAATTATTTAGGCGCATGGATTAATGTGAAATTTTATTTTTAATGTTAATAATGTTATAAACCATATTTTTCGCTTGACCGAATAAAATTCTTATTTGTGACACCTACATAAAATGTGTACATATTACCTTTATGACTGACCAATGAAATTTTTTGATAAAAACTTAGTAGTATCATTATATAATTCTAATAAATGTTTACAAAAAACACTGTGCTTAGCGAGTTGAGTTGATGGGAATTGTAGATTTCACTGTATTTCATTTGATTGTAATAAAATTTGACTGTTAATACATTTGAGTGTAAATACATTGTGTAAGTGCATTTCACTGTATTTTTTTCCCGTTTTTTTAAAGAAGAGAGTTTTCTAGCGTTATAACGCGACTTGAACTTATTAAAATATATACAGTTTTATTAAAGGTCGCTTTTGTGGAGAGTTAGAAAGGAAAACAGTATCCCCGAAACGATAAGCAAATAGCTTTTATTCTCTTCAGAAAAATGTTACTTCGTAATCGTAATTCGTAATTAATTCATAATTAATTAAATTTTCTTTGGTTATAAACCATCACAATAATGTACCTTCTGATTATTCCTTTTGATTAAAAAGATTTCAATTTCCTGAATATATCAAAGATATTTTCCTAACTGTCAGATTTAATTTTTGATTCCACAAGTTTTCCGGTTGAATTTAATAATGATTAGATTTCATCACTATCTCTATACTAATAATGATCTGATATTATTTTACATTCAAACAAATATTTTTTTCACATTAATTAAAAATTAATTATAGGATTCTTTCATTATGAATTATTAAAGATGAAAATTAATAACATCTCAATATAAATACATCTCTATCTATCTATATGATGATCAATTTCTATTTTCTTTCATTTTTATTGTGATGCTCAATGTTTTAAATTTATCATATCTAAAAAATGTTCATCATAGAAAAATTTCCCTTAAACTTTGTATTTGTGTTATTGGATTTTTTTTTTTAAACAAAATTTACTTATATACCGGATTTCTTAAGATTTTCATCTATAGCAAAACGTATTAGCATATTAAATTCATTTAAATAAAACGAATTAATGAATTAATGTCTTGTATATATATAAATTGTTGTTGAAATTTGTTTTCCTTGGAGATTTCCAGCGGTGCGAAAATTTTGATAAATAAAAGATTTTTATTATATGGAAAATTTTTTGCTGCATTTTCAGACGCATTGATTAAAGAATATCGAATTCTTAAGAAATAAATATTTTACAAAAAAATTTTAAACAATTATTTTACTTCTAAACTTGCAAATTCTAATTTATTGGAATATTAGAATTTGATTATTTTTTTGTTTTAATTTTTATAGTCGCTTTTATGTTGGTTCATAATAGTCGTCACATTATTACCGTCTCTCTCCTATACCTAATTTATCACAGTTTTCTGCATTTTACTTTGTGTATTGTCCCTGATGTTTCTGATGGATGATATGTAAATAATTGACTTTTGTTCATTAGAAATTCAAATAAAATGAGTATCGACGACACGGAAACAGGATGATAGTTGAAAAGAAAATTTTCAAACGAATAGTATAATGATATTATAGCATTTAGCTTAAAAAATCTTGTTGAACACGATTTATGATAAAAATAAATGTTTTAAAAATTGTTAAAGTGTTCTTAAAATATAATTTTTCAGCTGCATTATGTTTATTGTATGTGTATATTATATACATTACATACATAAATAGAAATAAAAAAATATATATATAAAATGTATGTGAAAATCTTTGACAGAATAGGAAGTTAAAAAATCACAATTTTGAAAATCCTTATCTTTTTTTTTCGTATACATCATTTCATATCACAAAACATAATTTAAGATAACACCGCATGATTTAATTTAGATTGACAGATGTATAATGCTATTTTTAGATATAACATTAAATTTAAAAATGTATACCTTACCTATAATTTAAAATTTTTATATCCTAAAACTTACAACATTTTTCACATTATATTTTAGTATAAAGTTGAAGAATCTACCTTTAAATAATTAAACAAATTTTTTATTTTTAGATAAAGAAAAAAAAAGTTTCCATAATTTATTAAAGAATTTGAATGAATTTAACAAATTTTTCCTTAAATTTTCGCTTAGATGTTTGTTCCCTTGAGGTTATGAACGTATACAAAATTTGGGTTAATGGTGAAGGTTAGCCGAACAAAACTCTAACTAGTTCCAAGAATATTCAGGTACCGAAGAATTAAATGAAAACTTGAAGAATAAATTAAACGGTTGTTCATCTCATTGGAGGCACAAAAATTTATTTATCATAGAAAAAACTAGAATTTCTTTTTTCAGTTCGGATGTTTGTATCAAAATTAGTCTTAAAACCATAAATGATTTTTGTTTGGCCCTATGGCAACTATGGTTCAATATATTGTTTCTTTCTATTTATGGGCAAAACTTAAGTACCCAATTAGTACAGGGAAATTAAGTCGAAAATCATCAAATAAACAAAAAAATTACGAAGTACTGCAACTTTCTATACTCATACACAAACACATTCTTTTGAAGAATCCGATGAGTTCCGAGCATTCAATAATGTGCTCGACCCAGTATTTGACAATCAAGTTTTTCAAATACTTCTAAGCACGAAATAATCATGTTTAAACTGTTTAAAACTTAGGAGCAGTGATGGATTTACAAATAGGCACTCTAGACTCAAGCCTAAGGCGGCAAATATTGGGCGGTAAAATTTCATGAAATTTTTTTTCGGCAATTGTATAAAAAAATAAAACGGTAAAAACCAAAATATATTTTTTGAGCAATCGAATTTATTTAACAGAGTCATTCAGTTTTGTCGAACTCTTTCATTTGAAACCAAGACCGCTTAAATCAGTTCTGTATTAAGATGGGAAATGGTGCCCCAAAATATGACTTTGAATGCCTCTAGCTCGGGAACCAAAGTGAGTTACAGGAAACTAAAAATAGGATTAGACATAGTTTGAGGTATACTTTCGATTAGGTCGGACGGAAAAACGATTAGGTCACCAGGAAAAAAAAATAGAAATGTACTAGAACGATTTTACTTAAATCCTATGTGAAACTGGTCTATATTGATAGTGATTTAGAGCCCGTTCCCAAACTGAGACTATTTTAAATCGTAAAATATACCTTTTCTGCTAAATGAGGTGCACTAAAAAGTACACCTATAAACTGAGTTTGTTATGGGAAATTTAAAATTTCCCTTTGCAGATTTTTAAAATATAAAATATCATTTCGGAACGATTTTTACGTCAAAAAATCTTGATTTGTAAAATAATTGTAAAATAACAGCTGTAAAATCGTGTCGTTCCAAAACTAGAAATTCTAGAAATTAAAAAAAAATGTTAGTTTCTAAAATAGTCTCAGTTTGGGAACGGGCTCTTACATAAAAAAAATTACAAAATAATATTATTTACATGTGCCCGAAAGGGTCAAGCGTGGCCACTCCACACACTCTTTTTCGACTCCTTGGTTTCTTGAATTACACAAATTTTCAAAGGTCTATACCAAGTTACAGCCACTTCGCATTTTTTTTGTTTATTTAGGACAATTTGCCTGTACTAAATTTGTATTTGGAAAATAGTTCATGAACGATGTATTTTTCTAGCCTGGTTCTTTCTTAATCGATAATAGTAAAAAAAAAAGTTAATTTTGTACAATTAATTTTAATATCAATTAAACAAAAATTCTCCCTTCTATAAACATAATATACTTCATTTATGTACGTCAAGTATTTATCGATAAATTTTCAGATTAATTTTATTATTTCATAATGATCTCATCTTTATTCACTTAGAGAAATATGTAAACAACTTTAATTGTTCTTACCATACATACATCATATAATATATAAATTATATATAGTATTGTATAATAATACATCATAGATTTTCAAAAAAAATATAGGTTAATTCTATGTATAGAAATAGTATAGTATATGTAAACACAATCTATTAAAAAAATTTTGAAATTTAATATAAAAATGTAGAACTTAATAATGATTACAAAAAATAAATGGGTAAGCTTTAATTAAATAAATAAAAATTTATTTCTGAATAATTTGTATAAGTGCGTTGGATTTTTTTTGGATTTATTTGATAAAAGCTTTCGATTTCATAAATTTGTAATAAATATCTTAAAAATATAAATATATGAAATAAAAAGGAACCATCAGCTAGACTCATTTTGCATTGTATTGATTTATTTCAATGTTAAATATATATAAAAGTTACCAAAATTATCGTATGAGCTTAAACAATATGAAAATCGTAAATTTTCAAAAAATGTAATAAAGGAGAATAATTTCACGGAAAGAACTTTTTTGAATTTTGTATAATGAATTATTTGAAAATGTTGACCATAATTTTTATTTTTAGGAACTGAGATAGAATTAAGTAAAAAATATTTTTTATTAAAAATTCGATTTTTTATTAATTATGCTTCAAATTAAAATATTTTTTATATACGAAAAATCATAAGTTTCAGCAACAACACTCTCATGATGAGCAAAGTAGAATCGCAATAAAAAAAATAACATATGGAAAATTTTTAATTCTGTCTAAATATTAAGTATATATAAAATTTTTTTAAGAAAACTATTAAAATGTTGTTAATAAAAATATGAAAATATTATGAATCTATTTTAAATGAACAAAGTGAACGTACAAAATATTTCAGCATTTGAAATGAAATCAATATTATGTTTTTGGGTTTGCTTAAATTTTGCGAATTATGATATAATTAAGTCAAGTTCTCGGTCAAATTAATTTACAAAGAAGTGAAGAAACCTATAGGTTTCAATGTATAACAAAAAGAATTTCTTTGCTTTTTTAATTACATTGTTTTATTGGTCTTATTTAGAGATTTTAGTTTTGCGCAAATTATATGAAAGTTCAATTATAGAGAAATTATAATATTGAAGTTTTAGGCATATGCATGTACACTGAATAAATATTTTAATTAAAATTTCATGAAACATACATATAATTATTAAATATTATCTTCGCTACCGAGGATTTATGAAACTATTGATATTGGTTCTGGTTTGTTCCGTTAAATCTGTTTCTTTTTTTTTTTATTATTCCAATTACAAATCCTAATATTATTTTATTAATTAAATTATTGATTTTAATTTAATTTTAATCTTAATTTAATATAAAATTCAAATGTAATTTTTTTGAAATCACTTACCTTTCACCATCGTCATTAAAAGCAAAATCACCCAATATTAAATCTCTGAAACGATAACGTGGTGGTGGTGGTGCAATTGGAAATGATGTCATTTTATTATTTTTTTCATTAACATTAATAGGCGGCAATTCATTTGATGGAAATAAACTATTATTATCATCATTATTATTATTATTATTATTATTATTATTATTAATATTTATTATTAAATTATTAGTGTTACCACTACTGCTACCATTGCTATCAATACTACCTTCGGTTATTTTAAGGAAAACTTCATCAGCTGATTCATCACCAGCTGTATCAGTTGAATCAGCAGCCAAAAAATAACCTCTTCTTTTTGTACTACCGCCAGTCGGTCCCTTAGGTCTTTTTTCGGACCCTTGGGCCCGAGGCGATTTCAATCGGGCCCACAGTTTGTGAGTGTTTTTTTATTATTTTTATTTACTTATTTTATTATTACCGTTTTTTGAATTAAATATTTTATTTAAATTTTATTTGAATTTTTTTTATTAATCTCTAGAATGATTTATTTATAAGTATAAGTGTTGTTTTTTTTTTATTAAATTTACAATCATAATGATACCATCTTTTATATATACATACCTATAATTTCATTCTATTTTTATATTTTTTTATAAAATAAAATTTATTTTTATTTTATTTTTATAATTCTTATAATTTTTTATTTTTTGTTTTTTTAGGTAATTCAATTTATATATTATGTAGAAATACATTTATAAAGTATTTAATACACAAGTACATAAAGTTTTATTGTTTTTAATAAAATATTAATAAAATCAATAGTAATTTTTTTGAAATCACGCACAATGTTTTTTTTTTTTGATTATATACATACTTGATACACTTTGTTTACTATTAATAAATAAGACAGAAAAAAAATAACAAAAAAAAATAAATAAATAAAGATTATTATTATTATCTCGTAAAAATATATATTATTATGTATTTTCGCTTGAGATTTTATTTTAGTTTAATATAATATGTAGTACCTTTCTTTGTTTTGAGAAATAAAAATATTTTATAATATAAATTATTTATAAATAATAAAATTATTTATATTATAACTTTGTATTTGGGAAAATTTTGCCCAAATATATTTTATATAAATGAACCCTTAAAAACTATATACTAAGTATTTAAATAATGAATAATTTTATTAATTTTTTTTTTTGAATTCAAAAACTTAATTTGAGGTTTTAGTATCCTAGACGGACAACATATTTTTGTCTTTTTTTTTTAAATTTAAATTTTGAAAAAAAAAAAATTTTCCAAAAGAATATTTTTTGAAATTTTCTTTACGCCACACTCAATTAATAATTTGAGGTGAGAGAAAGTGAAAATATGTCTTTGGAAAGTCCAAATGCAGTACAAAATTGTTGCTATTATATTATCTATTTAATTTTGCATTTTATATTTTTAACAATCATTCCTAAAACTTTCCACGGACACAAGAAGAGTAAAATTTTGTACATTTTGCCTTGCAAATGGCATCACTTGGATATTTTTCCCACCTATAAAAAAGACTTTTGCAAGATCATTTTCTTAAAATTTAACTTAAAAACAAAAATATAAAATATTATATGTATATTTAAAACGCCAGATAAATGTTTTCAATCCCTTTCAATTTCAATTGAATTATTGTAGAAACAAAACACTAATGCTGGGCTCTTCATTACAAAGAATAGAGGTCTTTATATAGTAGAGGTAAACAAATTATGAAATGCAATTCATTCATTTTAACTTTTAACAAAAGTTTAATTTTATTAGAGAAATTGAAAAAAAAATATAATAAAACTGAACTTTAAAAATAAATTATAAATTCTGTAATTAACAGAATGAAAAACTTAATGTTTCAAATTAAACAATTATGAATAAAAACCTCGTAGTACAAGATTTGACTTAACTAAATTATTCTGTCACTCATTTAGAGATAACTACATCTGCACTAATACAACATTTCGTTTTAACATATTGCAGATATAATTCCTCTTAAATTTAAAATTAGATTATTTAGAATAAATTTTCAAAATTGTAGGCATATAACATAATGTTCATTGTACCTCTATAGTGTATGGATACGTAAACTTATTAAGATAATATTTTTTGAATTGAAAAGTATACTATATGTATATGGTTTGTGATGTCAAAATAACCAGCCTTTAGAAATTAAAAAAAAAATTTCGATTCAATGAAAAACAACTTGGTTGATAGGTTTTGTATATAAAACAAACATATTAACGAATATATTTTTTTTGTTTAACTTTAATCCCTAAGGGTGATCGGTTCAAAAACTATAAATCATTATCATTAATATTATACAGATAACTTTTCTGATAATTCTATACACACAAATATATTTTGTTTTAGTTCAATATTAGTTATTTTTAAATAAATTCCGTTGATTATTATCAGTCAAAATATTGAATTTACAAAACAGAATAAATACTATTATGATTTAGTGGAATCAAATATTAATGATAGAATTGTGAAAAAAAAATTTTTTTTTGCTCCAAGGAAACAAAGATTTACTTTATTCAAATATTAAAATTGATCAATAAATAAAATACTACAAAAATTTACGAAATGTTAATACCGATACGAATGTTTACATAATATAATTATATATATTTACATTAATTTTACAAAATATAATATACTCTCTATCAGAACCAAGAATTAGTGAATTTCAAATTAATTTGGATTTGGAAGTTTTTATCAGTCTAATATTATATAAAAATATTTGTTTTGTTGATTTTATTTTAATGGTAACATTACAACTCGTTAATTATTTAATATATATATTGCAACAATCATTATTATTATACATAAGCTAGATTTTGATTTAGCGTAAAATTTAATAATAAAAAATTTATCAACGAATGCATATTAATAATAAATTATTTTGTAAAAATATTTACAAAATTATAAAATAGTTTATGTTGTGAGTTTAGCATTCGGACCTAACCCAATATCAAAATTGTTAATACTGATTTTTGTTAAAATGTATGTATAATGCCTAATATTTAATTTATTATTGTTATGTTTATTATATTTGCTTAAAGTTTGTTATTGGTTTTACCTAATCTAATTATAATTCATAAAATCCTTCAGAAAAAAACAATTAGGTGTATAACATACATTATTAAGTGTTGTACATGGCCATTGTTAATTTTTGATTTAATTTTTTTTTTTTCATTTCATAATGTCGGTGTCTAATAGTAGATTATTGTATATGTAAACTAAATTTGTTATTAATTAAGAGTTCTGTATACAGAAAAATACATTGACACGAGTCAATACTTATAATATGTAAATTGACAAGTGTCAATGTATTTTTGTGTAAATACAGAACGAGTTGTATAACAAATTTTGTTTACATATCCAATATACTGTTTTAATGTGCATGTGTAAGGTAGTTGAGTCTATACATTTACAATAAAAAAAGAAAACAAAAGTTGATATACACATTTTATTTTTCATTTTTTGTTGGTATTTGTCTGTATTGAAATATTGTGAGTGATATTATTTTTGTTTAGGTATTACCATAGATTAAGAATACAGAAAGATGGGAAGCTTCATACAACATTATTTTTGGTATTTTTATGTGAATGTGTTAGTAAAACAAAATAAAATACGTGATAATTATCAATATATGAAAAGAATTTTATTTAGTTTTACTAACACATTCACATAAAAATACCAAAAAAGGCTGAAAAAATGTTGTATGAAGCTTCCAATCTTTCTGTATTCTTAATCTATGGTATTACGCAATATTCAATACGAAACATCTAAATAATTTCATTATTCACGCTGATGCATCTAAATTTTTTCATTATATACGCTGATGCATCTAAATTTTTTCATTATTTACGCAGATGCATCTAAAGATTGCATGTGTATAGACGCATATAATATTCCATTTAGCGTTCTAGATTCTATACTACTAAATACAACATACCGAGCACATGCCCATTAAAATAATATTTTTATGATATAATAAATAAATGTAACTTTGCCCATAATGAATACTTATTCAATATATTTTACTCAATTTCAACAATATTTTACAATTTACTTTATTTAAAAAATCGACAAAAATTAGGAATAATAGTCAAGAATAAGTTATTATCCGGTATATATGTAGTTATTTAACGATTTTTTGTTCCATTTGTAGTCATAAAAGTACTTAGTATAACGATTATTTTGGTTCTGGGTTCTATTATTTTGGTTCTGCATTCTATTCTAAAAAAAAAGAATTTGTTAATCATAAAACAATGCATCAATTTAAACTGTTTTTTTGTTGTCTTTAAATACGATTTCGAAGTAAAATTCGATGAACATTAACTAAGTTAGTTTATCTTCATGAATAGCATTTAACAATTATTAATATCTGACTAGAGAGTTAAATCTTGACCTTTCTAAGGGAAATTAATTTTAAAAAAAACTTATCACATTACATGCCCTGATATTGAAAAAAAAAACACTTTTTAGGAGATCTAATAACCCTCAAAAGTCTTAATTTTAAATAACAAACAAACAATAAAAACCAAAGTAATTGTTTTTGTCTTATTTTTTTCACATTTGCTTTATTGAAAACTTAATCCTTTTTATATAATAAAAGATTTTCTTTTTCTGTATTGAAATGAAAATATTAGAAAGCTTTTAACAATATTATAAACGTGTCAAGTAATTTCAAAAGTGGTCAAAGTAAACAAAATTTTTTTAATTTCAACGATTTTAGTAGAAAAAAGAATTTATGAGATACTTTAACTTTTTCATATTACGAAAGTGAAAAAAAAAACTGTTTATCTTGTTGAGATATAATTTTTTTTTTTGATAAAACTCATTTATTGCAAAAAAATTTTCTACAGTTTTCTTTTGCAAGTACTAGACATACTTATATTTCTAATCTTTCATCAAAAATGAGAGTGTAATAAAGCTAAAGTAACCGTAAAATATAATAAAAATAAAACAAGTTTTTCTTATTCTTTTAAAATTAAAAACTATAAACCAAATTTTCCATTTTTATTATAAATTTGATTTTAAATGTTAACAGGGTTAGAAAGCAGTTTGCATTTTTATACCAATCATTCTTCTAAATTTTCATAATAATAAATAATAATACCTACCAAAGTTTTCCTTTATATATTGTACAGTACAGAATAGAAGTAGAGAATTGTTTCTGGATAATGAATTGTTCTTGGATAGTTATTGGATTGTTACATATTTTCATATACGATAAATTTTTTCTTGAACTTCAGGATTCGCTGCCAGACTAGGAAATCTAGGAATATTTTCTTTATTTAGTTTCTTTGAATAGCTGTTCGTTATTTAAAAAAAAATGTACTAAACTTCTTAGAGTAAGCTGTGAAAACATCGCAAAATAAAATAGCGTTTTTGAAATGTCAAAATAATAAAAGAGTAAAAAAAAAATTAAACTTAAACTAAAATTTAAGAAATTAATTTTATTTATCGTCCATGAAAAAGGAATACCTATGACATTGTCCTATCACGATTTTTTTTCGCCTTTAAAGTAATAATGTAATATTGTGTAATTTTTGACAACGCATAGATCATTCGTCCTCAAAAAAATTAGAAACATCCATCACGAACTGTTTTTGACATTCAGACAATGTAGTATTAATTTGACACAATTTTTTGAGAGTTAGAGTACGGCTTTTTTTCCTGCTGTAAATTATTATTTTTTCGTGATAGGACATATTCTTGTTTCATGGACGTAATTATTGTTTATAATAGACATTATTTTAATTTTTAGTTTAAAAATTATTTTTATTTCGAAATTTTTACAAAAAAAAACATTCACAAAAAAAATTGTGAAATAATACTACTTTGGTTGTTTTTTGTTCTGTGATAACCGGATTAGCCACTGATTACTTTTTTGTGTCTGTCCACGACATTAAATTCAGTTAATAATTTAAGTCAGCTAAATTCAAGAAATTATTGTCTGATTTTTCCTTAATTTAACATAAAATCTTCTTAAAATTTTCTAATTTGTTTTGATTTTTTTTGCCATATAGATAGATTTCATTATAATATCTATTCTTGCTTAACGGTAATTCACATAATATTCCATATTTATTCATCAAGTTTATATTATGTACATTTAAATCTATTCTATAGAGAAAATGCATTATTATAGTGGTGTTCACATCAATTTTGCATAAATTCATATTGCCTATTAACATAGGAATTGTTGTTAAAAAACTTTCATAAAATAGGCAATAAAAAGGTTATGAAAATATAATAGCACTGGGACTATAATATTTGCCTACATTTCATAATCTAGGCAAATATCAATATGTCCAAAAAAGTTAATAAAAAAAATGTGTCCTTGCTGTGGTTTATAAAAACTATAAAAAAAGTGGTTCATTTCAAAAATTTCATAAAACCTTCAATTCATGATTTATGCAAAATTAAAGTGAACACCACATACCTATATGGTTTGAAATATAACTTTTCAACTTCAAAAATAAACAAAAAATTTCAACATTATTATTGTGTTCGTTTAAATATAAAATTCTTCAAAGAACAACACAAAAATGAAAGAAAATATACATATCATATAAAATTAAGTATAAAAGTTTTGTGTGTGTTTTTTTGTTTTAAATCCTTGAAGAATTTATGAAGAAAAGCCGATATACTAGTTAGAGAAAATGCATTTTAGAGCTGTCACAAAAAATATAACATGCACATATATGTCAGGTTCACATACCTAAGTGAATTTGCAAAACATTATTTAAAATTCTAATGTAATTTATCCAACACCAACTAGAATATAAATTAGTTTCTATATGTACAATTTTTCTTTAAGTCGGTGTTTGGTATTTTCAAAATGGATCTTTTAAAATAATTTTTTAATAACATTATCAAAGTGTTCGTTTCAAAGTAACCTTTTTTGTTTGGCTAATATGAAAATGTTAAAACTCCTCAATAATTGAAATTTCTTCTGCACATTTTTTTTTTGTTTAATTAGACCCTTTTTAATGTATATTTAATGTTGTGAGCAATTCAACATATATATTGTTAAGAACAATAAATCTTACCATCAAATTAATGAGAAACAACAATTATTTAATGACAAAATGATTTTTTGGAATGAAAATTTGGTCTTCAATAATCAGAAAAAACTTAAGTTCAATATAGAATAATTTCATTTATTGTGTAGAATTTTTGATTTAAAAATATACATATGTAGATATTATATCATTTAATTTTTCATCACATTCAGATCCTGTTGTCTAATAAATTCAAATTTAATTCGTACTTTTCAATTTATTTAAATTTGCTTTATGTTAGATTTTTTTTTCAGAGAGAAAAAAGAATAAAGAAAAATTTTGTTTTCAAGGAAAATATTTTAAATATATGCAATGATATTTTTTATTTAATAATAATTATTAAATTCCATAGCCATGAAATTCAAATTAATTTGATTTTAATATTTGAGAGAATTTTCTTTCATTCTTGCATTCTTGAATTTGAATAAAAATTCAAAAAAAAATTATTTGTTTTTATAAATATATAAATTTTAGAGTTGTTCATAATAATCTTAAAACGACTTAAACTTAAATTTAATCAGGCTCATGTATTCTAAATTTTATTTTTATGCTTTTCTACGGCTAGTTATAAATCTCCCTCCCATCTGCGGCTAACTTTTTTTGGTGTAATTTAGTAGGTTACCTAAGTCCGTCGGATAATTTTCGACTAAACCAATTTTTAATAAATTTTCGGTCTCTGTCTGACATCAGTAAATGTCGTTCAAGTGAATTATGTTTTAAGTTGTAATGAATTTTTAAATTCCCCGAATCCTTCTCTAATGTCCTAAGAGGTAATCCCATCTCCGGCTTATATCCTTCTTTAATTACTTTGTCTACTGAACTGTTTTTGTGCTGTTAAATTTGTAAACCAATTATTATGTTTTAGTCTTTTAATTAAAAGAATAATCAAGTGTTAATTTTGATAGAAAAACGTTTATAATATTAAATTAATTAAATTAATGGAAAAATGTTTCACAACCTAAAAATAAATAATTTATATATAATTGACAAATCATCACAAGTAAAAAAAAGGGGTCTATCTAAAAAAAAATAGTATCATCTACTTATTTATATTAATTTTATTATAAAATACAGTTAAAAATAACATCTAGTTGAGAAAACAGAAAATTTTCTTATACATCTAAAGTTAATTATTTCCAAAAAGTGAAGCCATAAATGGGTTAAGTAAATTTAAAACAGTAGATATATTTCATATTTGACTGCAAATAAATTTGCATGTTATTATCTACATTTGATTGTACATGTTTCTTTACGACTTTTTATTTAAATTGAGTCAAATGCAAAAATAAGTAGTTAGAGTCAAAAATATATTTAAAGCCTATTGTATTTACAGTGAACAAAAATATATTCAAATGGATCGCTTCCATTAAGTATTATTCCTCGGTACAGAAATCAAACGAAGAATTGAATGTGTTTATACGTCAAAAATGCATTTTCTACGGAAAAATTGACTCCTTCTATAAAATTTGAAACTTATATAGAAAGTTGAGCCTTTTCAAAGCAGTAAATAAGACAATTAATAAAAACTAAAAAAAAAAGTTACACACAAGAAGATTTCAATAAAATTTAACTACATTCTCTGAAGAACAAATTTTTTTGCAGACTTTCGGACGCTCAGTTCTTATTGCGCTATTCACGAATCGTTAAACGTAGAACTATTCTCATTCGAATAACAAATTAAGTTCCAAACTACTATATTCATTTTTTCAATTGTTTTTTTTTTTTTTTGATAAAAATAAATTCTATTTTTAAATCAGTTTTATTGAACTGTCAAAAAATAAAAATGTTATCAATAATTAACAGAGAAGACTTCAATAAGGTTTAAATATTGTAAAGAGAAACGAAAAATAAAAAGGCAAAATAAAAATAGATAAAAAATTTTATTTATAAAAATAATTATTTTTTTTTCTATTTTTTGATATTGAACGTGGAATATTTTTATTCCACATTATTATTTATATTATTCTTGAAATAAGAATTTTGAAATAAAAAAAAAATTTAAATAAAATATTAAGAAACCAGGTGGTTTGAATTGCACCTAAATAAATTTCTCTTTTTATTTTTTTTATTTTTTTCAGATATTGATTTTTGTAAAAAAAAAATGTATGCGATTTAAATTTCAATAAATTTTTTCAATTGAAGTTAAAAAAAATAAAATATATATATTAATTATTTAATTTAAATTTTAGTCAAAATATTAGGTAAGTGACGGTTAGAAAATTTGAATCGCCGCCGCACGACGCGCGCGACATCAACATGAATACCGATTTAATAACAACAAGCTGTTGATTAAAACTGACTGAGTTTTTTTTTTCCTGTATTTAATTTATTTTCTACTTTCTATATTAAATAGAAATTTGTACAAAAAAAAAAGAAATGTTTTACAACAAAAAATGATGACTGGAATGGAATGTTATAATTTGAGTGAAATTTTTCCTTTATTCGAGAACTTTTATTTAAAAATTTTTTGTTTATTTTATTCTCTTGGAAGGTAATAGAATCATATGGTGTTTTTAATAATATACAAATATATTTATATATATAATAAATATTATATATACAGGACAACAAAATATATATTTAAAAACAAATTTTTTTTTTGTTGAAACAAATAAATAAATAAACTTATTTTGTATAATTTTATTTATCATTTTTTTACCATTTTACTCCAATTATGACAGGTGGATATCAATATTGATGTCAAAGTTTTAAGAAGTTTTAAAGCTTTAAGAAGAGTGTAAATGATTACCTCCTAACTGTCCCACTTTTTAATCCCATTTAAACTTCCTGTCCCCATTACCAAATCCATACTTCTTTAAGTATAAAAGGTATCCCACCTAGGATTTGGTAACTTTAATAAAAAAAAAAAAAAAAAAAAAAAGTAAACTTATCAACTTAATCAAATCATTTTGGACACTCAATTGTGCGAATTCCTTTTTTTGTTTACCTTTAGGTCAGAATATTAAAAATTCTAACTAAATAAATCAGCATAAGCGTTATATTCTTCCTCTTTTACTATCTAGCGAAACCACAGCCAAGTGAACGGGCGTGGAATAATTAGCGAGGAAAGGAGAACCTGTTGAATTTGATTTTATATTATATAATGAACTTTGTATATAATATTCATAAAATAAAGGCTTTGTTACATTATCATAATGAAATGTTACATAATGGATTTTGTTATGGAAATTTTTTAGAAAAAAGTAAATAATGGAAAATCGTTTCATTTAATTTTTAAGTTGCATAGTTATACGGAAATTTTACTTCGATTTATATAATTTGTTGTGAGGTTTTTTTTACATTGATTTTGAAGGAAAATTTCTTGTATCGATCATAACAATTTATTGAAATATCGATTCGTTCAACTAACATTGGAACTGGTCCAATATAAAATTTATTTAAATAATAATTTCTCCTACAAAAAATTCGCATTCAGAAACAATTTGTCCATCATACAATGATGGAAAAGTGGATTTTAACGAAAAAAAGGTCTATGTAAGGAATGTATATTAAGGAACGAATTTTCCATTTAATTAGTTACTCATTAGACTAGACTAGAAAATTTGTTCATTGCTTGAATGTTCATTAGGCGAATTATTTTTTTAAAAGTAATGTCTATCGAAAGATTAAGTTTTTCCTATCAATTTGATTTATTTTCATTCACACATTATACTTAAATACATATGTGGAATGTCGGTATAAATAAATGAAATTTAGGGAAAATTATTTTATAATAATATTATGTTTCAATTAAAAAATTTCCTATATGTAGATATTGTCGAAAAATATTCTTTATTATATTTATATACCTATGTCTAGAATGATTTTATTTATATACGTATAGAACATTACACATATTTGCTTTAACGTCCAATTTTTCAATTTCATAAAACTGATTATATATTTATGTACAATGTATAAATATAACACATAGATGTAAAGATTGATTGAACTTTATATATGTTATCAAAAAAATAAAAAAATATATATATTACAGAATGAAAATGTAGGAATAATTGACCCCATCATTAAAAGAACGAGTGGAATGAACTTTAAAAATGAAAGTTCATATTATGTCAATGTCCGTATTTTAATGGTCATAAAAAATATTTTATATGACTAGGTAATATAAACGTTAAATTCAATAAATTATTTGGAAAATTTTTCAAGATTATATTTCATTTGATATTTTATATGCTATGTCAGGTGAAAATTTTCATTTGAAAATTGAAATTAATCATAAATTTTTTATTTTCTTTATTATTTCATATTGAATTTACTATGTTGTAGGCAAGTCAATTATGTGGATACTTGTATGTGGGTTTCCCTAACAGTAAAATCATTTTTAGTGAATATACTTATAATATGATGGAAATATATAAACATACAGTAATTTAATATAATTTTCGAAATTGTAGTAAGTGAGGTCAAATTGGTTAAATAAATGTCTGCGAACTGTACCTAAACGTATATTGAATAGTCCTTATTGATTCAACAACCTTTCTTGTAATTAGAGTATTCAATTAAATTGGATAAAGAAATTTTTGACTTTTCAGAAAACGAAATGTGCTGCACTGCATATAACATATATGAGTGAGATAACGCAGCCCTAAATGAGAAGTTAGAATAAAAAATTATAGCTTCCCTTTAAGATTAAGTATAAATATATTTTTTATTCAAAATATAAATTTATTAAGAATTTATGTTAAATTTTAAGAATTGAATTCAAAATTACTTTTTTTTTGAAATACAATACAGCCTTTGTAAAATGACAAAGTGGAAACTTAAGTTCAAAAAATATGGCTGTTAAAATTATATATTATTTGACTGCTAAGCAAAAGCATTAAATTAATTACAAGCCTCAATTTTAAATAACATAAAGTTTTGTTTGTTTCAAATGATAGGTCTTTTAATATTCAACGGATTGTATATAATTATTTTTAAAACATTTTTGTGAAATATCCAACAAATTTCCAACGAATATGCGTACTAATGTTCTCCTGGAATCATTTAAGATTCATTGATTTTGTAATTTTTTTCTATCGAAATATAAACAAAATGTTTCCAATATGTTGAATAAACATTAAAGGATCAAAAGAAATGCGGCGCAATTTGTTCTTTTTATAGAAAGAAAATGCATAACCAATAATGTGAATTAAATCTGAGTAAATTAGAATTTTCATAAAAAAGAAAGAAAGAAAATAAACTATGATTTATGACATTATATATTTCTTTTATTCTTATAGTCCTTTATATCAGCAAGCTAACTTTTTTATCTGCAAATTTTCAGAAAATTAAAAACTATTTTTTTAGCATGTATATATGCTTATAAAAGTAAAGCTTTTAATAAAATTATTTATCTTTTCCACAAAAGCTCCTAAGGATAACGTAAAAATCTGTTTGAAATAATTTCCGATAACCAATTTGTTCTTGAATATTATGTCATAGAAATATCTTGTTTTTGTTTTTTTTTTTTAGATTTGGACGTATACTATAAGATTAGAAGAGATAACAATAATTTGAATAATTCTTTTATATCATATCAAAATTTTAAAATCTGTATCAAGAATAGTTTTCGAAATATAATTCTTTAAATACCATTACTACAGAAATCGGAAAAGTTTTAATATAGATTTCGATGAAAAATTGTATATTCGTATATTGCTGAATTAGTTGAGCCCTTTAATTTAGCTAATATTCTTTCATTAGAGATGTCGATGTTATTTTATTATTTATGCTTGTCATTTATTTATACAATAAGCTCGAACTTTGAATATTTAAATTGCATTTAGTGTAGTTATAGATGATACGATGAATATAAGCTTTGAATTTTCAATGTTTTCAATTTAATCTAGATTAAATTTGTTTACATAACTTATATAGATTATATAGTTTATATATAGCTTATACTGTATATATTATATATAGCTTATACTGTGTTCTGCTCTACTTAATATGGCTGTTGCATTTAAAATATAGTTCATTATGTGGCCATGAAAGATGAGGTTACCTAATTTCTTGTAAAACATAATATCTATACCTGTTCTTCTCAAAGCGCATATCATGGTGAATATATCTTTGTCCAGTTCAACTATAAGATATTTAATGCAAGATAAGGTTCTATGAATCACAACTTGATTTATAGAAGTAGTTGGATGAATGTCGATTTTGTTTGTGACTTTAAATATGCCGTATCATAATCATTTCATAATAATCTAAATGAAAATATAACGAATTTACAACCTTTACCTTTACAATCAACAACCACTTGCATTATAATATTGTGAATTGTGATCTTTATTTTTCTCTACATATAAAACGAATTAAAAAATGAACAAATAGAATAATCTGATATACAAAAAATATTTTGGATTAGCGTAAGTTTTATTTCGATTGCGTCGACGTCAATGCTGAGCACATCAGGGGCCGAATGAGTGTGTGAACTAGTCAGACAAACTTTACTAAAATCATTCTTCATATTTAAAAAAAATTATTTTAGCTATGTTAGAATTGACATAAAATAATAAATTAAATTATGTATAATTACTGTATTACTTTTTTACTGTATTACTCTTACTTTAATTACTGTATTACTCTTACTTTAAAATTGTATGTGCACAAGCATATGATAAGATCAGAAAATACACATATCAGAGTTGAGAAAATAAAGTATGAGATTTTATGTTGAATATTACAAGTTTTTTTTTTAATTTTTTTACAGAAATCGGCATACTTTAATATAACATATCATTTAAGTACTTGTGAATGAGTGATTGAAAATAAATATTAAAAATATAATAGCAAAAATAAATTTGGTAAAATATAGAAAACTAGGTAATTATTTTAATTAATTTGACATAATTATATTTATTTGATGAACGTCACTGTAGAGGTTTTTCAACTATTTATAGAACTAACTTCCAAGAAATCCTGTTACTACATCTGCTTCCTATTTATATTATTTACAATTTTATCTTCGTTTTTACTCCGAAGCCCACAAATTACATTTAGTATAAGGGAATCTTCCGAGAATGGGAACTAAACAGTGGCGTAACTACAAATATTGCGCCCTTAGGCGAAAATAAATTTGCGCCCCTGGGCGTAAATAATTTTTGTTTTATTTTTAAAAATTTATTTTTTAATTTTTTATATAAAAAAAATAACTTCAGTTTTCGCCTATTATTCTAATTACCATATCACTGGCGACTCGTCTACGCCGTTTTGCATGAGCATTAAACTTCTTTTTTAAGTCGGAAACAACTCATCATCTTTATAGCGTGTCAAGTTTCAGCTGTCATCGACCAGATAGCAGATATTGATATCCCTGCATGCTTAAATTCATTTTCGAAGTAATATTGTTAGTGTGTTTTTGAATTAAAATCAATAACAACTTTTTTTGTGAAAAATCATGAATTTTGTTGGTAAAATGCTGACAAACGGTGCGCTCTTTAACTTCGTGCGCCCGCAGCATTTGCTGCGTTCCCCTACCGGTAGTTACGTCACTGGAACTAAACGTATTCCTAAAAAATTATTTAATATATAATAAAATTATTATATTAATTTTTTTTAACCATAAATTTAATGCTTTATTTTATTACTTTCAATATACTAGGGAGTTCTTTATTTTTAATTAAATATATGTATATAATAATCCGAAAAGAGTTCTTTACAAAAGCTTATATACAAATAGTTTAATTTATGTATAATACGACTAAAGGATTTCTGTGTAATATTAATGAAGCTTTTGTTGAAATGACAGTTTTATTGTTAAACTACATAAAGTTATTTTTGTAAGTTACATTATAAAATAAATTTAATATGTATTTATAACAATATTAAATCGATTTTTTTTCTTTTACTCTCATAATCCCTAATGACTTTCGTATTAGTCTAGTAAGTCATAAATAACATTCTTTAAAGCTTATTTCATAATATGAAAAACATAATACCTGGCGACACTAACAAAAAAAAAAAGAATTTGATGTTAATAAAAGGAATCTTGAAAAAGAAAATTTTTGAAATGAATAATTTTTTTTACTTATTTTCCTCTTTTATCAAGTTTGAATAAAGTGTGTTTCACTATAGATATCGTAACTGAAGTAAATTTAAATTAAATAATTTAGAATAAAAAACTGTCAAAAATTATCCAGCTAGAAGAGCATATAATAGCAAAACTTGCATTTATTTTTAAATGAGAAGCGTATAAGAGAAAAGAATATTTAGGTACAGAAACTGAGAAATCGAATTATTGGATAGTCATTAACTTAATGACTTCATTACAGAAGATGCTAAATAGTTCATACAGACACCAACGTCTTTCGTATAAAATCAAATCAACATTACAAATGCTAATATAAAAATTTCTTCATTTTATTTACAAAATATTTTTAATTCGAAAGGAGTCAACAAACTGGGCATGGGCACATATACACTAATAAATCCAACTGGTGAAGCACCAACTTTCCCCAATACATCAAAAGGATAAATAAGAAATTTTATACGCCTTATGCCTTGAGCACAGCTAATACCGCAAAGCAATTTTGAGCTACCGTAAAAACCGATTTTCTGAATTTTTTCTTATTTATTTTAAATAAAAATTATGAAAAACGAAAGATATTAATTTTATTGATTTTTTGTAAAAAGAATTTCTTAAAATTATTTCATAATTAATTAGAAAACTGAATTTATTTTTTTTTGCTCCAGAAAGAATTGACTACGTCACAAAATAATTTTTTTGTTTCTTTTTCACAACGTTTCTTTTGCATCGAAATTTGGTTTTGCTGCATTTTTCTGTCACAATCATATTATAAAAAAAACAAAAGCAGTTGTTTGCAGTTGATTTTTTTGCTTTCAGGTAAAATTAGCTGTGAACAGGTTTCCGGAACATTCCTTCAAAAATTGCGTTGCGGTATTAGCTGTGCTCAAGGCATAAGACTCGGACGTACAAAAATCACACATGAATATATTTTAAATAAAAGAATTAATCACCCTTCTTCCACAATCAAAGAAAAGAAACATATTATTAAACAACGTCAACACACCTATAGAATTGCTAAAAAATTATTAAAAAACATTAAATCAATCAACAAATTTCTTCAAACAACAAACTTATCAAATTCAATCTAATAGTGTACCAGATATAGATAAAACTCACAATTTATATTTAAAATGTAAAAAATTCAATCAAAACCTAACTATTCTTTTGCAATACAATTTCACACATCGATTATATAACACAATCTTTGTAAAAAAATATGTGTGAGCCTCATCCTCATAAGCTCACGAAAGAAGTTTAACTTCATTATTTACTTGCAAATATTTATTTGGACTCTGACTGATTTAGTTTTGTAAGTTGAAGAGGTAGCTAAATTTTCTCTTACGAAATTTGTGTGTAATCAATTATTCTTTTTACGTACCAAATTTGAATGAAATCGGACGCTAGGTAAGAGGCCAATCACATTTTAAAATAGCCTATAACGACCCTCGATCTGAGACAAAGAAATGGTGTAAGTTTGAAAACGATCGGCTGAGCGGTTTAGGAGCCTATTCGGAACAGACAAACAGACAAAGAGCGTTTCTGTTTCATATGATAGAATTTCACTAATTCGAAAAGGAAATAAACTAAATAAATATTAACAACAAAATCAGCTGAACTTTAATTCTGTATTGTACAATTTTTTAATTCTATATGGTTTTTTTTTTTTGTTTTTTGCTTTCCAACATCGTTAATATTTTGTTATGTGTGTGTTGTATCGCTATTTTATTTTCGTAAATACATGGCTGCATGCTACATGCTACAACGTCTTATATTTCCCTGCTTTTATATTTGTTTTTACTTTTTAACATATGATACTACATTCTGTGGTTATTACCCCTACTTTGAGACTTTTCGTTACATAGGACATACTATATTCTGTCTTCTTTTTTCCCCTATTTCCTCACAAAATTTTTTACAATACCTCGCTAAAGAAGTTAAACTTCAAAAAATATTATCCATATTTATATTATAACTACCATATTTATATTATAACTAAACTACATAATAATATTCAAAAGATAAAATAATAATAATAGTAACATTAAGAACTATAGATAGGAGCCGTAGACTTAAGATAGTTAGTTCTCTAAATTTAAGTTTATTTTGTAAAAAAAAAAAAATTTTTCCATAAAATATTAATAATAATAAGAAAGTATTGCAAAACCATATCTTTCATAATAAAAATAAATAGACAACAATTGTTGTATAATCTTTTTAAAGAAGTTATATTTTTTTTTTTTTTTGTCATATCTTCAAGTACATAATTAAATAATTTAATAGATAAATTTCCTTGTATTTTAATACTTTATCACATTTTAATACTCTATCACAGATATGTATTTTTCATTGAATGGGTGTCTTTAATAGGTTGAAAATATTTAAAAATGAAAAAGTGAGTTTGAAACATTGAAATTACGATATTTGAAAATAAATGAGTTGGTCACTCTATCAATAAAGTTAGTGTTGGAAATTCTTAGGAAGAAAAAAAAGCGTTGTTCGAAGATACAGGTGTTCAACTTTTACTTTATTTGTATTCTCAGCCACTCTTTTTCCGTTTGTAGGTTCTTATCTAAATAAAACAAAAATATATATATATGTATATCTTTTCTTTCCTTTTTTGCACGTTCTGTACAATTTTTTTTTTTTTCTGTTTACTTTCAAAGACGATTTTATAATTTTTTCGGTCTACATCCTCTTAAGACAAAAAAAATTACGTGTAAAAAAAAGTTCTTTTTAAATAATGATAAAAATAAAACTTGGGAAAAATTTAAAAATATTTAATCATACAAAAATATGAAAATAGAATGTCGGACTAGATTTTTTATTGAACCACTGTAAATAAACAGGTGTAGTAGGTGCGTATATTAATTTTTTTTTTTTTTTGGTTTGCAAATCTATTTTACAACAATATCAATTTCTATAAATAGACACCCCTTAAAAAAAAGAAAAAGAAAAGAAGATGATAAAAAAAAAAACGAATTTATAAAGGAATCAATTTATTTTTATAACTTTTTGGAAAAAATTTTTATAACTAAATTGAAATGCAAATTGAATCAACAAAGCGTATCTAACAGACTTTCTTTGAAACTTTGATATGATTATTATGTATTCTTTATTCTTTAAAAAAAAAATTTTTTTTTTTTTATTTTCGTCTTAACTTTTTTTGCCTTGTTATTACTTTTATTTAAATTTAATTCCTCTTTGACAGTATAATTTTTTTTTTTGCACTTGAATTTATGCTAAATTTTTTTTTGTTTAATTTTTTTTTTTTTATGCTCTCGATTTATTTTTTGACGATGCTGACGGTTAAAATAAAAAAATATTCAAAATTATATGTTTTTTTCTTTTTGTAAAATCTAAATTTGTGATACCTACCCAGTAGAAAAAAGGACGAAAAATCACAATTAATTTTAGATTACATTAATGCTGTCAAGAAAAAACAAACAAAAAATAAACAAAGTTAAGGTAAATTTTTATTTTCGGGATAAGAAAAAAAAAATTTTGTTAACAAAATATTATAAACCAAAACAAAAACAAAAATATTGAAACTTTTTCAAAAAAAAGAAAAAAACACCAATTATTTTGTAAAAATACCGTAAAAATATAATAAAAGGTATTCATATACCTTTTTTATACCTATATTATTTATTTACTTTTTGTTTTCTGTCAACATGAAAGACAACAAAAATAAAGGGTTTTTATTATTATTATTTTTTTTTGTTCCTGTTGCCACTACGAAAGGTTTCATGTACGATATATTATATATAGAGATTAATAGATGTAAATCCCACAGTTAATTTAATATTTTATTTTTGTCCTCAATTTTAAAATTTAAATGTTTAAATCAAAAAAAAAAATACAGATTTTTCATTTTAATTTTTTTTGTTGGTCTTATTAGTCTAAGGAATTATTTTATTGCGTTTTGACCACAAAAAGCTTAAATAGCACTTTAACAACAATAAAATTTACTATTTCAAAAAATTCGTTAACACTAAGAAAGTGGAACCAGTTTAACTTAAAAAAATAAAAAATTAAAATAAGTACATAAAAGTTTTTTCTGAAATATAATTAAAATTTTTAAATTAAAATTTAAACAGCTTATAATTATTAATCGAAAATTAAATTTAAAAAAAAATTTTAAATTATGTTATAAAAATAAAAATTTTTTTATAAATAATTCTACTTTGAAATAACATAATTTTTTTTCTAGCTTTGTTAACAAACAGAATATGAGTTTTCACTTTCTGTCTGTCCGTTTGTCTGTTGCGTACTTAAATCTGAATTAATTTAAGTTTTTTTATAATGAATACAATATGCAGTACTAATAGGTACTTAACTATTTTGTATTACCAGTATATTGTAAGAAAATACTGCAGTATTTTTGCAGTACCAATATACTGGTGCTGATATTGCAAAATACTTAAATTTAGTCAGCTCTGACTTAAATGCTTATAACTTTTGAACTATTTCGATCATTTAGATGCTGAAATTTTCGCAAAATCGTTGCTTTGCTCCGAGTCCGACGAAGGGTCTAAATTTATTCTGCGATGAAAATTAGGATATAGGACGATGGATATCGAAAAAGAAAACTTCCAAAAATGGAAAGAGCTCGATTGTATTTCGATGAAGACAGCGAAATTAGAAAAAAAAAAACAAAAAAAAATATTCGGTAAATATTTTAAATATAAAAATTGTAAGCGGGCTTTATACTTTCTTTATGAGTAAATGTTCTATATTTTTTGTTGTTAAATCGGCGTACATTAATAATTTTCCATTCATACAAAAAAACTTTATTTTAATTGGCCCATCAAATTAAATAAACAATATTGTTGGACTATGTTTGGGGCTCTGTAAATCGCCGAAAAATATACATACAAGTATTTGCCTTAAGATAAATGATAGAATTTAACTTAATGCATTCGTAGTTTATTTATTTTTAACTTTCATTTTGTGATTTAATTTTCCCTATTTTCCGATTACTTCCTTCCACTAAGACGATCAAAAATTAACTAAACTGTTATAAAGCTTTATACATTTTAGAAACGTTTTCCTTAAAATTCCTATGTAGAAAATTTGTTTTTTTTTTTCATCATTCAATATTTAGATTTTTTTATTCTACTTTGATAACATAAAAAGAAACCATTCAAACATGTTCAAACATGTTTATAAAAATAATGTGTCGGAAAATTTATTTCATAGAATTCTCTTAAAAAAAAGGAAAATTTAAATAAAACTTATTTTTCATATTGGGAAAAATCAAATTTCATAAAAAAGAAAAAAATAAGTTATTTCTTCGAATTTTTAAAAGAGATCAAAAGCGAAGGTATGCTTCGAAAACATTAATTGAAGCTCATGATTAAGAGATTTTACAATGTAAAGGAAAAAATTGTTTTTATTTAATGGAATGTTTCTATTGACTTTCTTCTTTATGGTTATTTATCTTATGATGGATCATGGGTTGGACATCTATGTTGTCCAAGACATCTAAGGCCTATTGAATTCCCTATTCCATAATGACCACTAGCATGTCATTATGGAGATCCTATTGTCTAGGCTGTATTCAGCCGTATGTCCTATTAGAGCGGGACGCGCTTTCGTTTTGGCTTAAGAGCCGGATATTCCATTTTTAGCTTGGAACAGCTTGGTATATTTGATAGGCTTACCAAGCCTTGTTATCCGTATTATATTGCTCGGAAAGCTATCTTACCTGTATTGTATAGCTCAGGGAAGCCGTTTAATAAAAGTGAGATATCTATTTGAGATCAAATTTCAATCTGGATTTTATTCTAAAAACTTATCATATTTATACAAAATCTTATATACTAAAATTCTTAAATTCTATATACAATTTATCTACATGATAATAAATTTTTATATACAATATTATTTACTAATATCAGATTCATACCAAATTATTATTTTTATTATTTATTAATTAGTGATTGGTCACCCAATCAAATTTATTATAATTTACCGTAATCTTAATTCTATATTATTTTAGGGTTCAACAAGATTTTAATAATTTTATCAATTTAGTTTTATTTTAATTTTGGTAATGATAATATCATTACATCCTTTCCCTTTTAGAAAAAAATTTTATGATTTTTTAGGAAATAAGAAAATTTTTATATTTTTAAAATTTTTTTTTTTTGAATTTGAATTTGTGGTGTTTGTTACAAATAATAATTAATGTTAATGTTATTTTTTGAATTTGAATTTGTGGTGTTTGTTACAAATAATGATTAATGTTACGATTGAAACTTTTTTTTTTGTAATTGAATCTTATTATTTTTATTTTATTTTTATAATTGTTCTTTTAATGAATGTTCCCTATTTTTTTTTTTTTGTTTAATTTGTGTATTATATCTCTGGTATATCAATTATATAACTATTCCTAGAGTTATCTATTTACTCAGGACAAGTGTCTCATGGACATATAATTCAGTGCTAGTATCTCTAGTCGACTGATTTAGTTTGAATTAATCATTAATCTCAAAACTAATTAATGCGGAGAATTTCATCTATTAGAAATCTCGGCCTAAATATTCCGTCAATTGGAAATTTCATCAATTGGGAATTTATACAATAATAAAAGAGTGCCTAATGACTCTTATTGCCAATATCCTAAATTATTCATTCTTATTTTCAATAAATTTCGTAAATAGTTCATTGGTGACAGACTTATCTGTTCCAGTATCAATTATGAATTTTATTGGATAATGATGATTAACTTATACATTTGGATATAAATGTGGGCATTTAAATTTGATTTTGATCAGTGATGTTTGTTTCCTGATCTCAGAGAAAAAAATTTTTTGTGTGTAAACTATTCTTAGGGATATGCAATTTCAAATCAATCGTAATATTAAATAATTTTGTCTAAGTGAAAATATTTGATGTGTCATATTATTGTGACGTATCATTTAAAAATTTTTATAATGGATAGATAATGAGTAATTTCTTTTTGTATTTAAGAAGAAAGTTTTTTTTTTGTTAAAAGAATTTGATAGACAAGTGTTTTTTTTTTTTTTTTTTTTTTTTTTGTCTATTGAAAAAAAATTTAATAGGATGTTCGTAATATAATTTTATATTTGTGTTAATTCTAAAATTTTTTAGGGTGTTCTTAAGTAACATTCTTATAATTTTTTGAAAATTTTTTGATTTAAAAATTTTATTTATATATTTCATGTAAAATTTATATAACCTAATTATTTTGTAAAAATTTGTTATTTTTATAATAATATAGTAAAAAAAAATATACATTTTTTTTTTGTAAAATTTAATATTTATATATATATAATTATCTCTTGTGAATTTCATTTATATAATTTTTTTTGTAAAATTTCATATTTATATATAATTATTTTTCTTGTGAATTTCTTTTATTTTTAATATACATTTCTTTTTTTTTTTATAATTTCATAGAAAAAAAAATATTTATTTTTGACAATATATCGTATTTTA
Organism: Hybos culiciformis; assembly: GCA_964007475.1. Taxonomy (NCBI): domain Eukaryota; kingdom Metazoa; phylum Arthropoda; class Insecta; order Diptera; family Hybotidae; genus Hybos; species Hybos culiciformis. The sequence continues at coordinate 63,176,878 of OZ023274.1, read as the reverse complement.
AAAAATTTTTAATTTTTATTTTTTGTGTTCTCTATGCGGTTAAAATTTTTGTTGAACATTTTGTTCCATCTTTTAAAATTTATGGTTATTTTGGTTCTGTATTATATAATTTGCGGTTTGCAGGATCGCCATGTAAAGGAAAAAATTGTTTTTATTTAATGGAATGTTTCTATTGACTTTCTTCTTTATGGTTATTTATCTTATGATGGATCATGGGTTGGACATCTATGTTGTCCAAGACATCTAAGGCCTATTGAATTCCCTATTCCATAATGACCACTAGCATGTCATTATGGAGATCCTATTGTCTAGGCTGTATTCAGCCGTATGTCCTATTAGAGCGGGACGCGCTTTCGTTTTGGCTTAAGAGCCGGATATTCCATTTTTAGCTTGGAACAGCTTGGTATATTTGATAGGCTTACCAAGCCTTGTTATCCGTATTATATTGCTCGGAAAGCTATCTTACCTGTATTGTATAGCTCAGGGAAGCCGTTTAATAAAAGTGAGATATCTATTTGAGATCAAATTTCAATCTGGATTTTATTCTAAAAACTTATCATATTTATACAAAATCTTATATACTAAAATTCTTAAATTCTATATACAATTTATCTACATGATAATAAATTTTTATATACAATATTATTTACTAATATCAGATTCATACCAAATTATTATTTTTATTATTTATTAATTAGTGATTGGTCACCCAATCAAATTTATTATAATTTACCGTAATCTTAATTCTATATTATTTTAGGGTTCAACAAGATTTTAATAATTTTATCAATTTAGTTTTATTTTAATTTTGGTAATGATAATATCATTACAACAAAGAGAAAAATTATAACTTTTTAATTTTGTCGATGAAGAAAGCAATTATTAAATGGAATAGATTGTTGAAGAATCATTGAAAAGTTTTCTGGGTTGGCTTTAAAGTATAAACCAAGGATTGCCACCGTTTTAAATCAAAATTTTTGGGTGTCGAAATGCAAGTACATATGTATGTTCAAAGAATAATATTTTTGGTACATTAAGTAATTAGTAATAATATATAAATTGAAATATCATTACCATAAGATACATATTATGTATTTTTAATCGTGCGTTTTAAGTAAAAGCTAGGATAATCTTCTTAAGGATAATCTTTCAATGAGCTATCTTATTCTTATCGGTATTACACCACTCAAGATATGGTCATAAATTCACTTCCTAAACAAAATCGACAACGACAATAACTACATCTGTTGCACATTTACAATTCTATAAATGTAAAATAATATTTTTAATTTACTTCTATTACATACACACAGGCATACAATAAACATAATAGAATTGCATAATCTGACGTAATATAAATCCTCTGCAGCCGCAGCCAGTGCGGATTTCCATTGCTTGGCTCTTCACTTAACTAACTACAGAACTTTAAAATTATTTATTATTCGAGTTTTTAAAGAATCCAATTTTCTAATTAATATTTTTTTATATTCTGGCAAAAGATTTATTTTCCTAATTTTCATTTTCTTGGAAAAACAGAATTAATTGGTAAACAGTTATCCTTTTATTATTCTAAGATTTCTGAAAATTTTTTTTTTGCAACATAACATTATGCATCTAACACATTTATTATGCCTAAAGTTACAAAAATTCAAAAGAATAACAATTTGATAAGCTACGTACCTAGTAATTAAATATATTGTTAAACCAGTGATAGAGGATCTATGGCCCGCGGGCCGAAAGTGGACTCGGCAGCTATGAATTTGGCCCACGCTCTGATCCAGAATATGTTATACAAAAAACATTTAATCAGTAAAAATATAATAATGAACATAATATGATTTTAAATTAAATGATATTAAATTTGATGTTTTTGCTACATTACAGGTCCTTAGGCGTTTTCATTTTCTATAATTTGATTTATACATATATCGAATTCCTAACAATATGCAAAAATCTGTTATTTGTCTAACCGTAACCAAATAAAAATAAATTCATACAAAATATGCTTAGTAAATAAATTTCGATTCACCCTTTAAGAACAAACAATTTTTTAATGACAGAAATGTTGCATTCGAAATTAAAGTTTTACTAAGATATTTTAAGTTTAAGTTTATTTTAATACAAATAATTGTTTCTGAAAAAATTAGTAGTTAAGTGTGAAGGCAAGAAAAGAAAGAAGGATTCGAAATATAGAAGCTTTAATGGAAATGGAAATATTGTTTTACAATGTATGTAATGGCAAACCCACGTGTTTCTTATGTAATGAAAATGTTTCTGCATCTAAAGAATATAACATTTCAAGGCATTTCAATGCAAAGCACGGTACTTCTTATATAAAAAAAAATTAGACTTAAATTTAATTAATGTTTCATACTTAGAAATAGTAATTATACCATAGGCTATCATTCTTTATCTAATCGAACTAAATTTTTAAGGCCCCCACAAAAATATAAGTTTTGTAAAGTGGCCCGATTTATAAAAAGTTCCCCCATCACTGATCTAAACAGAGCTATTTATATAGTAAGTTTTCTTATTCAAATTTTCATTTACTTTATAGCTTCTAGTTAAATACTAAATAACTATTTTGTTCATTTTTTTTTTGTTGAATAGAAAGCTCAGTATTTTTGATAGAATGAGGTTTTTCTTTTATAAATTAAAGTTATTCAATTACCTTACAGTAAATAATTAAAAAAAAAAATTACCTGTTCAAATGGTTTTTGATATAGTCTTTATTAAAAACATTGAAAAACAAGATTTATTTATTCAAATTTTAAATCTAAAAATTAACTTTCTCATCAAGGATAAAATCTTATTCGATATAGAGTACTTTTATTTCCACAGGTTCAGTGATTGTAATCTTTCTTTTTTATAATGTTTGAATTAAGAAAAGAAAAGATTGGTACATATTACCAAAATTATTATTTCCTAACTTTTTATAGAAATCAACATAATTAAATTAAAATCAATACTTGAACTTGAAAGCTTTACATCCCACAATAAATTCGAAACTTTATGATAAGAAGTAGGATTATTTAATTATATTTTTCTGTCACGTATTTTTAATTTACGACTTTAAATTGTTTACTTATGAATGAATATGTGCAATATATGCACGGGAAAATTTTGATAGATTTCGTAATATATATTTTTTATACATTCTATGTAGACATAAAATTAGGTGTATGATAGTAAAAAGAAATGTGTGGAAAAACACCGCGAATGTTTGACTAAAAAAAACGGGTCTGTAACACCATCTCGAAAAAAAAAACCCGAAAAAAAAAATCTCGAAAAAAAAATCGCGAAAAAAAAAATTCGAAAAAAAAAATTTGAAAAAAATAATCTCGAATAAAAATATCTCGAAAAAAAAATATCGAAAAAAAATTCATATCTTTTAGCTTTGACAGAAAAAAATATAAGGAACTCTTCTTGAAGTAAACAACAGACAGTTAATCCCGCTTACCCGTTCCATTTTCGGTCCGCAACGGAATTGCTTCAGCATAATTTGCCAAGAACGCAAAATAGCAAAATAGCGTAGAAGCATGGCACCGACAATTACGGGTCATAGCAAAAAAATCGCACCTTGGAGTCTACAATTAATTTCTTTGCTCCGAAAAGAGCAGATTTCAATGAAATGTAAATTATTGAGAATGGACGCGGGCGAACATCGTATAAATTATTAAGAATGGATGCGGGCCTAAATATGCCAAAAAAAGAACGCAGGTTGCTTACGATATTCGAAGAAAAGCCTTTTCGCACCGCCTTAAATTATTTGGAAAAGGCATAGCGTATAATATTAATTTATAATTTTTTGTTGTACGTAGGGGAAAAGGGGGATTTTCGGACATTTTTTACATTGCCCACCAAAAATATGCCTAAAATATTTTTAAAAATATTTTCAAATGATTTTCCAAATAATTCAATCTTTTAGCTTGTTTTATGCTGAATTTGAAGTGTCTAGATTAAAGTTTGGCTTTGCTGTAGCGATCCTAAAAATTTGCGGCAAATGTCTGAATGTTGGGGTAATTTCAGACAGGGGGTGGCGTAGATTCAGACACTTATTGAAATAGTTCTCTACAATGGTAAAAATGTAGTATTTTGTATTTTATTTTATTTTATTTTATTTTCAGTTACTTTAAACTCAAAGTACAAATTCTAAGTAGGTACATCAGTCAAAAATTCAATTGGTATTCATAACAGAAATAAGATTTCATTCATTTAAAAGATTCAGTCTTTTCTCTTACATTTTTCAACATTGTCATCAATTGATTATTGTAACGGGACTCGATCAGGGTGTGGTTAAAGTTCTCTCGTATTTTAAAATAATAACACCTTCTTTTATATAATTCTTAGATTTTATTTAACAGCTTCAAAATAATAATAATAAAATGATAATCCAATATAGTGTAAAATATCCAAAATAAAATGGCTAGTCTAATATAATTTACACGAAAGCTACCGCGTCCCACTGTCGAAACAAAATGTACGATTAAAAATATTATTTTTAGTACCGATAATTTAATTTATTTAATTATTTAATTTTTGCGGTTTTCTTCAAAATAACTCAGAAAGACTGTTCGGAAACTATCGTTTCTGTTGACTATTTGGAGAGAAATAGTTTAAAGCGAGAAACTTTAATTTTCTGATATCTGAATAACGCAGGAAGACTGTTTAATAACTATCGTTCCCGTTGACTATTCAGGCAAGAATGAAAAATAATTGAAAAATGCACTGCTTAAGCGTGATTTACACAATGGCTAAATTTGTAATCTTTTAATTTTTTCTAGTCAAACTAGAACGAGAAAGCGATAAATAAACAACAACAACAAACATGTGAAAGAAGTAGACAGAAATTTAATAATTTTTTTCCTTTTATAGCACAAAACATAAACAAATTTTATAGCAAATTTACATGCGGGTTACACTTGCTGAAAAAAAAATCATGATTATGATTTTTTTTAATGTAGTGTGAAATTTTTATGAGTCAAAAATCATACTGGCTTATTCGTTGTTTATAGCTAATTGACCTATCTGAAAAAATGATACCGTAAAAACCTATTTTCTATGTTATTATTATATTTATATTTAAGCAAATTTACTGAAAATGAAGATATTAATTTTATCTATTTTTCGTAAAAAGAATTTTTTTAAAATATTTTCAAATAACTAAGAAAATTGAATTTATTTTTTTTTTTATATCTGAAAAATTTCATTACTTCACAAAATTATTTTTTTGTTTCTTTTTCATTACGTTTCCTACCTAATATAATATATTTTTACGATACCTTTCCTGTCAAAAATATTTTTTTTTATATTTTTTGCATTTGATTTTTTACTTTCAGATAAAATTAGCTGTGAATAGGTTTCCGGAACATTCCTCCAAAAATTACTTTACTGTGGTAGCTATAATCAACGCATTAGACTTCATGTTCCAGATGCATTCGTGCTCCCTGTATAAATTTATAAATTTTAATATTTTTTCCTTATAAAATTTTTTCGACATGTTTTTTCTATTTTCTCTTTTTTTACTAGCCCTTATTATGGAAGACGCTGTCGTCTGTCGCCAAAGTCGTCTTTTAGAGTCGCCGACGACTCTTTTTCGTATTACGGAAGGCGCGCAAATTTCAGGTGACTGTAATTTACAAGGCGCCTTCAACTTGATAACACTTGATTTTTTTTGTGAATAACAGAAACACCTAAATAAAAATCAAAAGAAAACGTAAAAATTTCAAAAATTTTTGAAGCTAAAATTCAAAAAAATTGATTTTAATAAATAAAAAACTTATATTTATTTACCTCATTTTTCTGATTCTTGAGTTAAAAAAAAAATTTTCAAACTTTTTCAAAATATATTTTTGAATTTATTTTTTTTTTCAAATTTGAATCATCAAAATAATATACTAGTCGTCTAGTTGAAAGTAGGCGACAGTAAATTTATTAAAAAGGCGACAAAAGCGCCTTCAATAATTCGGATTTTCAATTGATTGTCGTCTAGTGTCGCCCAGGTGACTAGACGACAAGTCGCCTTAAGACGACAGCGACTTCCATGATACCAAATTGTCGCTTTTGGCGACTGGCGACGGCGACAGCGCCTTCCATGATAAGGGCTACTAAGTTCTTAATTTTTATAAACTTCACCTTTTTCAATAAATATTGTGTAAATCAAGCTTAAGGAAGTTATAAATTATGAAATATCGGAAAAATCTATAGGAACCAGAAAAATCATAAAAAGTTTAGTTATTTTATTTATTTAATAAATAATTCACATAGATTTTTTTAAATTTCAACATTCAAATTCAAATCCCGTAATAACAAACCGCTTTTATTATTGTTGTTTGCACTTTCAAGAGTTTACTTTTTTCTTTGGCAGCCAAAAATTTTCCTTTTGACAGAAAAAAATCAACACTGATTTTTTTTAAGCATGATTTTTCATCATGATTATTTCTTGATTTTTTTTCACACAAAATTTCGCACATACATTCAAAAAAATTCATGATTTTTTTTTTCAGCAAGTGTAACCCCCAGGTTAGAAATACAATAATAATTTTTCAGAAACTATAAAATTCAAATTATAACATACATTTTATTTACGCGCCTAGAAAAAAAAAGACGTGAACTATAAAAAAAGATGAACTAGTTCATCTTTTTTTTTTTTGCTATAAAAAAAGATTACAAAAAAAGACACCAAAAAAAAAAAAAGATGAATCTGTTCGTACTGCTCTAACTTATTAGTTTTTGTATCTTCTGTCCTGTTTTGTTTTGGGATCTTTTTTTTTTGCCATTTTTAGCCATTGTGTAAATCAAGCTTTATAAAGGTAAATTCTGATATATAAGTAAGAAAAAAATAAAGTGCAATGAGAGTAAGATTTAAAGTTAGCGATAACACGTACATGTCAGCTGTGAGTGACTTTTGAGTGGTGGCGTTGTTTACATTTTCATAGAGTTAATTTACATAGGAATATAAATAACAAATAATAGATTTAGTAAAATATAATGATGGTTGTTACATTCTCTCCCTCTAGAGCATAACATCGTCCCGATGATGCGACAGGATGGAAAAGAATATCTATTGCTTGTTTGGACGACCTCGTCTTCTGAGAATTCTGACTGGATCTGGAATTTCTTGACCTTTGAATTTTGTTAGCATTGATACGTGATATGTTCCTAAAGGAACACTAAGGGCATCTTTGGCAGCTACTTGATAGCATGAGGAACCAATTTGTTTAATAATTGTATAGGGACCGTCACGTTTTGGTATAAATTTTGATGAAATATTTTTAGCTGCGTTGCTTAATACGTGTGTAGTAACTAATACTTGATCGTTGACTTCATAATTTGGTTGAGGACGTCTTTTGGTATCAGTTAGCTTTTTGTTGTGATCTTGCATTTTTTCTGTTGATTCTTTAGCTTTCTCAAGGATTGTTGCAAACTTCAGTAATTTTGGTGTGATTTCAGGAATAAAATTTTCAGCTTCCGTAATCTGACGTAAGTCGTGGTTTACATCGTCATAGGTTCTTAATTCGCGACCAAAAGTGAGATATGCTGGAGTATAGCCGGTTGATTCACATTTAGCAGTGTGCATTGAATATCGAATATATGGAATATAATCCGACCAACAATTGTGGTTGTCTTTAACTAATATTGCAAGTTGAGTCTTCATGTCACGATTTTTCCGTTCTACGGGGTTTGCTTGTGGATAATAATATGGAGTGAGATCTGTTTCAATTCCAATACAATACACTAGTTGTTGCATAAGTGCTGCTATAAATTGCCCACCATTGTCGCTTCTGAGACGTCTTGGAATTCCGTAACGAATCAAAATGTCATGAAACAATGTTGTTGCGCAGTTCTCGGCTGTGGCTTCTTTGATTGGAAAAATTTCAGTCCATCGGCTGGCTAGATCTTCGGCAATCAAAATGAACGTGTACCCTTCTTTTGTGGTTGGTAATGGACCAAAAAGATCTACAGAAAGGACTTCAAATCGTTTATTGCTGGAAATGGTTTGTAGCAAGCCTGCTGGTTTCAAATTTGTTGCTTTGTATCGTTGGCATTCGATGCAGTTACCAATATGAGTAGTAATATCTTTTCTCATTCCATGCCAATAATAACGAGTGGAGATTCTTGTGACTGTGCGATCAATACCATAATGGCCCGATGTGGCATTGTTATGGTAAGCTTGTAATATCTTTATTTGCTCCGATTTTGGAACCAATAGTTGAGCATCTTCAGAGTCGGTTTCCCAAGAGTATTTATAGAGAATTCCTTATTCATGATATACCCAGGGGAAATCCATCGACCTGAATTTTCATCATTTGCTTCTAGGGATGTGATAATTGTTTTAATATCATCATCTTGAATTTGTTCATTGCGAATTGTTTGAGCTGATTTGCTTGGTAAATCGACTTGTACTGTGCATATTTTACAATGTTTATCATGATTTTCATTGCAAGGTGGCCTTGACAAGATGTCCGCAACTGTATTCGTTTTTCCTGGATTAAATAAAATTTTAATGTTGTATGGTTGGAGACTTAATGCCCATCTGGCAAGTCTTCCAGTTGGCGATTTCAGATTCATTAAATATCTCAACGGTTGGTGATCTGATAATAACGTCAGTTCTGACCCTTCAATATATCCTCTGAATTTTTGAACTGCCCAAACGATTGCTAACATTTTCATACTCTTTAATGCACAGGTTTTTTCAGCCGTAGCTTTTAATGACTTTCTTTATTATACTGGTCGATCTCGACGCTCCAATCTAGTATTAATAACAGAGCTGCCTTAAGCCTTTTGTAGGCCCTAGCAAAGCACAAAAAAAAATTTAACAGAGCAGACAGGAGCAAAATTTTATTCAGATTTCCAAATTTACGACCCTAGATAACGATCATTGTCCGCCCAGTCGTCCAAAATAACAACATTTTAAATTCGAAATTAAATTTAGTTGGTTGGACTTCTACTTTAGATTTCTAGATATGTCTGCAAGATCTCTTAAAGATTCATCTGTCGAAGAAAGATTAAATGTTTGCTAAAAGTAAATTTTATGTTTTAAGATTTCAATAATAAAAAAAAATGCTAATTTTATAATAATTTTTTGCATTGAAAAATAAATAGTCCAATATTTAAATAAATTTTGGAATATTTAAATAATATTATATGTTATATGCTATTTTTTCTAATCTTCTTTCAGCTTTTTTTCTCTGAATTTCTTCTGTTTTATGAAAATTAAGAACAACAGCACTATCGGCTATCTCACCACACCACCCGCATAGCTAGATAGTGTGTATTTTTTATTTAATAGTCAAGAAGTCGAAGTAGTATTTATTTATGTATTCAAATTTGTCACTCTCAATAAACAAAAATAAATAATACATTATTCCTGGCTGATGTGATGATACCCTGAAATAGGTCGAAATGAAAAATTAAAAATAAAACATCCTAGATACATTAATCTAATAACATCTTAATCATTAATTCATAAAAATAACCAATTGATACATACACTCTAGAAAATTGATAGTTTTGGTCGTAATTTTACGTCGATTATAATGGTATTTTTTGATGTAATATTACCCTCGTTATTTAAGATTCAACTGATAAAGGCGTAAAAAAAATAAAAATCACAAAAAATAGTAAAATTGTACAAGTTGTGTATTTTTTATATTAAAAATAAGGGTAAATTTATTCGTCTTTGTTTAAAAATTTACTCTTTTTGTATAAATTTACCCTTGTTGGCTTAAAAATATGCACTGCTTGGTTTAAACTTAAAATTTTTGATTTAAAAATATAAGCTCCTTGGTGTAAGCTTACACTACTTGGTTTAATTATCTGAACTCCCTGTTGTTAACTTACATCCTGTGGCTTAATGATATGTGCTCTGATATAAATTTACATTATATGGTTTAAAAATATACACGCCGTTTTGTAAGCATACGCTTTGTTGCTTAACATTGTACACTGTTGTTCTAAATTTACACCTGTGGTTCAATAATGAAAACTCTCTGGTGTAAACTTAAACTCTGTGGTTTAATACTGTTGTACTCTATGCTGTAGACTTACATTTTATGGTTTAATGTATAGACCCTCCAGTGTAAACTTAAATTCTGTAGTTTAATGTGTACACTCCAGGTGTAAATTTAAACTCTGGGATTTAAAAAAGTACATCACAGTTGTAAGCATGTTAGAAATCGCCAACACACCACACAGAAAATGTGTATACCAAATTTATATTTTCTATTTTATATGGTTTTTAAATTTGAATACCGTGGCTGAGTGGTAGTGTTGGCTGATTGCAATGCTAAGGACGCAGGTTCGAATCCCGAAGCGGCATAAGAAAAATTCAATAAGAAGAAATTAGAAAAGAAAATAATAATAAAAAATTCAAAAAAAAAAAAAAATTAAAAATTCTAAAAAAATAAAAATTCTAAAAAAATAAAAAATTTATTAATAAAAGAAATCAAAAAAAAAAAAAGAAATCCAAAAAAAATTTTATTTAATTTTTCTTATGCCGTTTCGGGATCGAACCTGCGTCCTTAGCATTGTAATCCGCCAACGCTACCACTCAGCCACGGTATTAAAATTTAAAAATTTTTTACGTCTTTTTGGGGTAAATTTAAATTACAACCTTTTGGCGTAATTTTTTGTTTAATATTACGACTTTATGTTTAAATTTTCTCTATTGAAAGTAATTTCGCGTAAACTTTGATGTAAAATTATTCTTTTCTAGAGTAATTTTACGTTACACCAAAATCCGTAAATATTTTGTGTTACACATGCAGAGTAAATTTACCACGATTATTGATGGCAATTTATTACCATATATATAGTAATTTTACATCAAAAACTTTCTAGAGTGTACTTAAGGCTCAGCAAACAACAAATAAAGATTTAATCTTACACCTAAATAATTTGTTTTTTGTTCATACTTTTTCTATTATATAGTCAGTGTATTATATAGTCAGGGGTGGCAATTTAGGCCAAATAAGTAGAATGTAATGTGCAAAGAATGGATCTATTCGTCATATGGTTCAGCACCGTACAAATTTCTTTCAATTAAAAGACTGATTTCTTTTCAAAAACGCACTTAAATTTATTTCTTTATTGTACAGTAAAATATGTAATGATCTTTTATTTTAATTCTACAAAATAATTTAATGTAAACTTTTATCATAAATTTATCCAAAAATTGGATGAGTTTCTTGCAATACAATGAATACCAAAAATAATTAATTACGGTCACAATTATTATTGTGGCCCCACGCCCCACAAAAGTAATGAATTAATTAGGCGAAACTTAGTAAAGTTGTAAAATTAAGTTTTCTCTTATTTAATTTATAAATTATTTTTAATTTATAAATTATAAATTTAATTAAGTTTTTTTTTATTTTAAAAATATAAAAATTAATTTTAGTTTTAATTTTTTATTTGTTACCTCTTATCTCAACAGTCGAATCCAAAAAGAAATTTTTTACTTTAATTTTAATATACCTAAAATGATATTTCATATTTCAATAGAACACTATTGAACCGTATTTTTTCTTTTTATTTTTATTTATTTTTTAGGAGAAATTATTCACGAATATCATCCCTTTGTATGCTAATTTAACTTGAAACAACCTAAAGAGTTTATTATGTATTAATATTGTACATGATAGAAAAATGTGCTAGAATCTCCAACAGAAACTATTTAAAAATAGCGATTGTGCCTACAAACAAATTTCTGTTGGACACCGCTGATATAGATAGAGAGATTCATGAAGTGTGTTATAATTTTTATAAAGAAAAACATTCTTTGATGAGTATGTGTGATTTTTATTTCAGATAACCTACTTCAAAAACACAAAATAAAATCAGGTTAAGAATACTTATATGTCCTTAAAGTCTTATAATAAAATTTACTCATTACAGAATTTATAAAATAATATATGAACTTTGATTTGGAGACAATAATTAGGAGAAAAGAAATAGGTATACCTATACCGTAATAAGATTCTTTTATGCCAATTAAATTATAATTGAAATCTAAATACCAAAATGAAATTATATTGAAACATAAAATCCTTTTTTTCATCGTTGAAATAGATGGTCTTTTCTAGTCTAGAATTTCAGAATGAATCACTAACAAAAAAAAAAACTTCTTATGTGAAGTAATATAGAAATTAGACCATTATTTTTACAAACAAAATATATGAATAATATGCAGATGTACGTTTTAAGACAATTTGAAGCAATTTTTAGACAATTTTAGACAATTTGAATAAATATACCTTTACTTATATCGTAAAAAATATCATCGAATTAAAACGATGATTAATGACATTTTAAAAAATAAATGCATACATTTATATCATTATACAATTGCATAAATAGATTCTTTTTTTTATTTTTATTCAGTAAAACTAAATTATTTTTAATTTTAAACCAGGAGAACGTAAAAAAATGTATAATATTTTTGTCATGATATGGATATAACTATGTTTTTTTTTATACTTTTGTATATTTTATGACGTGAAGTTTAATGTAATGATATTATATTAAATACACACATTTTTAGGTACGTCATTAATGGTTATTAAAAAATATGTATGTGTAGGTTGATATTATGGAATGATAGATACCGAAAAAAAATTCTTTTAATTACTCCTTATGCCATCTATTAGTGTTAAAAAAAGCTTTTCTCTAGTGAAAAAAACTATTATAATATTGGATTATAAGATGAATTCATATTTGAATGTGCCATTTACGAATTAACGATAATAACATGAATTTATTTATAATTATTTTGTTAAAGTTAAACTATTAAATAATTTTTATTCTTTAGTTTTTTTTTATTAGACGAATTAAGAAAAAGTACTTAAGAATTAAAATTAAAAGCAATATAATAATCATTTAAGCGGCGGTCACACGAGACCAGCGGACATAACAGTTCACACGGTGCTTGTTAACTGGCTGTTAGCAGCAAGCAGCTACAAGCGGCTGGTAAACCAGCCTCGTCTGACCGCCGCTTTAGATATGTATATTCAATATACAATATTTTCTTTGCAAAGTCTTTTTAGAGCATTTCGTTCTGTTTTATAATTTATAATTATTAGAACCGGTTAACATTAAGTGCTCGAAATCTTTTCAAAACTATTTGAATTTTTTCGTACCACATCCTCTGGAAAATTTTTGAACCGAGTAGAAATTATGTGTTAATTCTTTTACTTGTTGTGAAGTTTAAAAAACTATGACGCGAATGTACTTAATATACGACATTGAAATATATATTCCGCTCTCAATATATATTCAATATATATTCCGTTCTCAACTTGAACACTTGCAAAATTTTAAAACAAAGAAATACCTATAATTGAAAAAAAAATGTTTGCATATTATTTTCATTTAAAATTCATCCCATTTTCATTCTTAATGAACAGTAAGTAACAAAAAAGAAATAAAAATTATTTTTCATCAATATTATTAGGTTTCATGCCGAAAATTAAATAAAATTATATATATGTATTTGCTGTACATATAACGTACACAAATTACATCACTTAACGTAAATAAAAAAAATATATTGATTTTATTAATACTCAATTTGATATTAAAAATTAAATATTAAATAAGACTGCATTGAATTGAAATAATATTATAAAAATTATAATTTCTTTTTGCCTATCTCTCTTTTTTTTTTAAGGTCCTGAATTTTATTACAAATTCTAATGTCTAATTCAAACGCATACATACATCATTATTGGCATTAAGCATATAAAATTATAAATTGTACGTTACTCTCAGGGCCGGCTCAAGACTTAATAGCGCCCTAGGCAAACTTTTTAATGACGCCCATATTAAAATAAAAAGTTAATAAACATTTTATTTAAAAGAAAATGAAAGAAAATAAAGAAAATAAAGAAATTAAAAGAAAATAGAAAATTTTACATATTAAAAAAAATTTTCACCTTGATTTAAATTTGAAAATATTTCTTTTGAATTTGATTCTTTTATATTTATTTCATTTAAAATCTCATTTTCAATGGAAATAATAGTCCATTGAGTCCATCATGAAATTCGCATACTATATGCTCATAAATATTAACTTCCCAACTTTAGAAGACTGTTCTTTTATTTAACTTTTATTAACCTTAGTAAGTGTTATGAAAGTTATGAATATTATATGGATTTCTGTTAAAATAATTTACTAGTTACAAATTTAACTCCTAACGAAGATGTGAAATATTATTTTCACAATTTTCGGTATGTTACTTGGAAGATTTAAGTAATTTCGGCGCCCTATGCAAAGGCAATAATTTCGGCATCCCAGGCAACGGCTTTGCTCGCCTGTAGTTTGCACCGGCCCTAGTTACTCTTGTTGAACGTTACCCTGATGGTACTTTCAAAAACTTTTTAAAATATAATCTGTAGCCAAAATTAAATGAGTATTTAGTTTGAAATATATGCGAGTGAACAATTAATAACTGTAAGAATATTTTTGTCCCAAGCAGAAACACAGATGATACCTACATTAAAATATACATAAATATGTGACATAATTAATACTAATAAGTAATAACAGTAATAAATTTTTTAATTTTTTTTTACCATAAGTTAAATTAAAATTAGCTTTCGCACTTCGAAGCAAACAAATAGCACTGCTCAATTTTCAATTTTTTGCTTAACATTTTTACAGTTTTATATTTTTCTGACCTGATTATGGCACAATTTTTTTCTTCAGAAAATATTAATTTTTCAAATTTAAGATTTGATGTATCGTCCAATTTGGCAGACAGTTGAATGTAGATAATTTTAGTAAATTGGTTTTTTTCGCTCCCATGAAGACAGAATGAAAAATTGTCTTTTTTAAATGAAAATAAAGAAAGAATCACTGTTCTTTATCATTTTTTCCGTTTTCAAAGACTATTTTGTACCATTTCTGTCATTTCAGATACAAAATACAAAATTCAAAGTATTAACATTATGGACATTCAATAATGTAGACTTTTGACAAATTGTTTTATTCTCAAATTTTACCTCAGCAGGTGTGATGAATTTGCACAGCAGATTCAAATTTTACCTCAGCAGGTGTGATGACTATATGTAGATCACCTCAGAGTAAACATATAATGTATAAAGATAAATCATTCTGTGAAGAAAATCCTATCGGCTTAAAGGGTTATAAATTTGTATCGTAAAAAAAATTTCAAATCTGTTTTTCTTTTTTTAAGTTTTGATAATAAATATGAAAAAAGCATTATGCTATAATGTATTTTTTATATACAATCTCTAATACGTTTACCCTAGAGACGAATCCGTATATACCGAGTTCAATTACAATTTTATGAATGATTCAGTATTTAACATAACATACCTAGCACATAATAATGTTTATTTATTGATTTTTAGGAAATTCAAGGCGGCATAACATTTTCTTAGTTATTATTTTATATAAACATACCCATTAATATATTTAAAAGTTTCTACGTGAAAAAAGACAGCACTTTTTAAAATTGAAACTTATGCGTTGTTTATAGCTAATTGACCTATCTGAAAAAATGGTACCGTAAAAACCGTTACATATATATAATTTTATTTTTTTACGATACCTTTCCTGTCAAAAAAATTTTTTTTTGTTTTTTTTTTATATTTTTTGCAGTAGATTTTTTACTTTCAGATAAAATTAGCTGTGAATAGGTTTCCGGAACATTCCTCCAAAAATTACTTTACTGTGGTAGCTATAAACAACGCATTAGGAATTACGGAATATTCAATATGAAACATTTAATGAATGGAATGAAGCATTTAATGAATGGAAGAGGCATTTAATGAATGGAAGAGGCATTTAATGAATGGAATGAAGCATTTAATGATTGCATGTGTATTGACGCATATAATATTCCATTTAGCGTTCTAAATTCTATACTACTCAATACAACATACCGAGCACATGCCCATTAAAATAAATTATTAAACATTAAACTAAAAAATTTGTTCTTGTTTTATTTGTATACATACTAATGTGTAGGATTTTGCAAAAGTATTATATATTTTAATGCGTTGAGGATCGTTATGTTGTATTTAGTGCTATAGAATTTAGATCACTAAATGGAGTATTATATGCGTCAATACACATGCAATCATTTAGATGCATCTGCGTGAATAATGAAAAAATTTAGATGCATCAACGTATATAATGAAAAAATTTAGATGCATCAGCGTAAATAATGAAATCAATTAGATCTTTCGTGTTGAATATTACGTAATACCTAAACAAACATAATATCTCTGACAATATTTCAATACAGCCAAATACAAAAAAAAAAATGAGAAGAAAAAATATTCTCTCTTTGCAACTACCTCTCCCCTACGCATTAAAACAGTATATTGGATATGTAAAAAAAATTTGTTATACAACTCGTTCTGTATTTACACAAAAATACATTGACACTTGTCAATTTATATCACTCGACCTTCGGTCTCCTGATATAAGTATTGACTCGTGTCAATGTATTTTTGTGTATACAGAACTTTTAATTAATAACAAATTTAGTTTACATATACAATAATCTACTATAAAAAAAAAATTATTTTCACATTATATATTATAGTATATGAAAATACTAAATAAAAAAAATTTAAAAACCACGTTTTTAAATTGATAACTAGAAACGTGGGGCGCATTTTTGAAGTAATACTACAAATGTGTCGTACATTTTTTACCTGCGCACCTGCATATCTATATTATTACCTCAAAAATGGGCCCCACGTTTCTAGTTATAGACTGTTGTAATCAGTTTCAAGTATGTGTGTCCACAATCCTCCGGCGCAAAATTTTTATTTTCTCCGTTTTAGGCAATTTAAAAACGTGGTTTTTAAAACTTTTTTATTTAGTATTTATTTTCTTCTTTTTAGTCAAAGTCAACTAGCCGTCAACCCGTGCTTAGCTAAGGACTCTGACTGATTTATTTTTTTTTTTGCGAATTTTGTGTTTTTAATCATTTCTTCTTTTTGTGTAACAAATTGGAATGAAATCGGACAAACTTTTGAAGTCCTCCCAAGGTAAAGTCGCTGGGTTTAAGACCAATAAATTTTGTGTTACGAAATTTGTGTGTTTAATCATTTTCTCTTTTTATTAACCAAATTTGAATAAAATCGGACGAGCTTTTGAAGTGCTCCTCAAGGGAAGGTCGCTGGTTAGGAGGCCAGTACATTTATGTAACGAAATTTGGGTTTTTAATTATTTTCTCTTTTACTAAATTTGAATGAAATCGGACGAACTGTTGGTAGTGAAAATTTGTTTGCAAAATTTCGCGGGCAGACAAACAGAGAAGAAACTTTTCACATCATGATTAAAGTGGTAGAATATTGCATTGTCATCGGGTTCAGAACTATATTAAAAGTTTCGGAGCTGAAGCTTGCCGGAAAATGGTCTAAAATTTGATTACAAAATTTCGTGGATAGACAAACAGCCAAGAAAGTGAAATAATAAAAACGTTCTAATAAGTAAGCAGGGTTTTTAGAACAAAAAAAATATAATGAATGGCAATTACATTATACATTATTTCAACAACAATTACAATTTAATTACAATGTTTCGTTTTTATTTAAATTTTAGCAAAAATATGCAATAAATTATTCAGTTTTAAGAAAGAGCCAATAAAAATGCTGCAAAACTAAATAATTTTCTACTAACATTTTTGATTTTAATTTTATTGTGCAGGTACTTAACCTTCTTTTAAAACAAAAGAAAACATCAAGAGCACTTTGACACTAAGATTAGTCAAGGCACGAATATATGCAAAAATTACCTTGAAGTTTCTAAATATTGAAGATGAGATGACAAAAGAATGAATTTCTCATTTTTTTTTCATAAAACATAAACAGATATAATATTACAATCTAATAAAAATATTTTTCAAAGTGACAAAGAGAAAAAGCACATGATAATATTCATTTAAGGTAAACGAAATTCGGTTATTGTGTACCATTATAACTAGTAATTTTCTTTTACTTTCGATAGATACTTTCGATAGATATTTCGATAGATATTTCGATAGATAGTTTCTTTTCGAAATTAATTATATCACAACTTTAATTCCTTTCCATTTAAATCTAAAGACAGTATTATTTGGGCTGCGGAACTTAATTTTTACATTTTATTGTGATTATTATCCTTTCAAAACACATATTACGAGAAATGTTAAAGAAAAACTGAAGAAAACAGATATAAAAATTTCCAAAATGAGAAAGCACTCAATGGAATTTACAGTGGAAAGTTTGAATCATTTTTCATTTTCAAAATAAAAAATCACAAATACTATTACATTAAAAAAATAATACTATAGATTTCTAGAAATTACATAGTTATTGAGAATTCAAAATACATTTTCTTATGTTTGTGTCCAGCTGAATCTGTTTCAGTAGTATAATATACAATATGCATGCATTATGTAGTACACATAGTCAATTTTGATTTTTATTTTCGAATTTATTCTATATTTCTTAATTAATTCTATATTATTTATTTTTTTTGTAGCTTATGATAAATTTTTGATTTTTTATTAAAAAAAGAAAAAATAATTTTTTTTTTTATATAACCATAATATTATTAAGACAGTCAATTAATTAACTTATGGTTTATTTTTAATTTTTTGAGATTTTTTTTTGCCTTTTCCCACAAGGTTTGATTTGTCCCAAAAACGACAAAAGCAATGAAATGTTTTCCGAATGTAGTCAAATTAAAAATGTACATAAATCCTGTGAAAATCAAAATATTTATGATAATGTTTATATTTATAGCTCAGGCAGTTGAGAATAAAATTAATTATAATACATTAAAATACATTCCCTAACAAAAAAATGCAATAATTGATGCCTACTATAATAAAATCATTGTCTGGCACACAACATTCCCCTGGCTTTTAAGCAATTCTTGAAAAACTAATTGATTTTGCGTTCTTTTATTATTTTGATCAATAATGCTCAGTATGCTTTTAGATAAAATTTCCAAAAAAAAATACAAAAATAGAAACTTAAAATTTGTTTTCTCATATTGTCCTGTTATCAGGGCCGGCCCTAGAGAAGGCCATGGCTCAGGACGAACGGCTGCTTGGGGCGCCAAATATGTATAAAAAATATGTATTAAATTTTATTTATACATATTAAAATTTTATATATGTATTAAAATAAAAATAAAATTGGGAGTTTAATATAAAAATTAAAGTATTTTTTTAAAAATTCGTAATTAAGGTTAAACAAAATAAAGTTTTTAGTTATTTTTTTTTTTTAATTGTTAAAAAATACGGAACGATTTAGACCCTCGGCCTAGGGCGCCACAAATGCTCGGGCCGGCGCTGTATTATCTAATTTTAAACTATAATTAATAAAAAAAATTACAAATTTGGCATAAAGAATGATGGAAAATGGTCGAAAAAGTTAGTTCATAGGTTCAGTAATTTATAGGTTACACACAAACGGACTTTCATTTTTATATATGTAGATTTATTAATAAGTCTCATAAATAGAATTTCTCAAGGATTGGAAAGAATTTTTAGAATTTTATAGAAAGAAAAACAAAAAAGTCTCCATAATGATAGGCATTAGTTTAATTGAACCCACACCTTTTGTGTTTAACCTACAAGCGGAAATACTTATATCATGGTTACTATATTATTTGAATCGAACTAAATTAATTTAGATCTGCCTATATTCGCATATATACTACAGTATAAATATATGGGATAAATATATATTGCCTTATTGAACTATTTAACGCATCATTTATTCGATTAACGACGCTCCAATGTAATCATCATAATCTTTAAAAATATATACATGCAAATATTGCAGTTTTTATATTTTATAGTAAGAATGAAAAAGCTTTTACTAAAAAGGACATTTTTGTGGATTTTGAAACTGTTTTATTTGAATTTTTTTATCATTCTCTTGTTATGTAAATAAGTTAGACTTTTAGATGAAATAAGAAAGTTGTACGTGTTGTCTTGACTAAAGTTAATTTATTACTTCCTCCATTTACATTTATTTAACTTATATATCCTAACAATAGTTTATGGTGGATGAATGAATTTGAAAGAACTTTTAAAATGGCTGAACTAAAGAAAGTATTGAGTCAGAGTAAAATAGGCAAAGCTCCTGAAAATGATCGAATTTCAAGTGAATTCTACAAATATGTTCCGAATAATTTTATTAGAAAACTTTTACATGTATTCAGTTTAGTTTTATATCTGTTCCAGCAGTGTTTTTAAAGAGACCGATTTACCCGATATTTAAAAGGTGACACCAAAGAAAAGATGTACACGAACCTGTTATACGATAGAATAGCTCTATTTTTAGATAAAAACAGTATTTTATGTGATAATCAAGAAGGTTTTAGTAAAAATTATAGCACGATTGATCAAATTTTCACTCTGAATTAAGCTCCAGTTTCATAAGAGGAAAAAACGCTTCTGCTCTTTAATTAATATTACAACACAAGATCACTCTTTCTAAAATTATTGAACCTCGAACTACCCAATAGATTGGTGAACGCCTTAAAGACGGTATATGTTATGAAGTTTGGTATGGAAAGTGAGTGTAAAGCTATTTTGAAACGAAAGAAGGTTTTAGACATGAGTATACATACTGAGTCCGCTTGTATATAGTAGCGGAAAGATTAAAATAAACCTACTAAAAACTAATAAGCATTTGTTTTAATTTATTTTGCTCGGAAATTTTCTGTTTCATAGTTCTTGATATAAAGTTTCTTAAAAATATCATTCTTTTGAACAAAGAAAATATGTTGGGTGCACTGGACGGGTACGTTTATATTATTAAATATACTTAATACAATGAAATTCAATAAATGCTTACCATTTAAAGTTATTAGATCACTCTTTAAAAGTTTTATTAATGAAACCCTCTTTTTATTTTCTATACAATCTATGTATATAATAGTATAAACTAAAATTATGATAAGGACATAACTCTTTCTATCATTTCAGTTTATTGTTTTTTTAATTCTTAATTGAATTTGAAGGATAGAAATTTATATCGTCTTTAAATCAAAATATCGCGTATACATTGGGTTATTGGGTTACCTAAATATGTGAAAGTTTTCTAAAAAGAAAACCTATTTTTTATTCATATTTGTATGTCTTTAATATGGCAATAAATTATGGGGATAAAATAATCAATCAGATTCAAAACTGAAAGTATAAAAACATTTTTTAGACTTTCATGAAAATTGAAAAAGTTATTCGATAAATCAATAATATGAATAAAACTTGTTAAAGTCAAATTGTTTTGATAAAAGTATTAATATTTATTAAATTTATTGAAATATGACTTTAAAATAACATTATACCTTTTTGAATAAACGAAATAACTTTAACACTGTTACGGTTTTTAAAGAATTTATTTATTTTTTTAAATATAAGTTGTTTAAATCTTATGATATCATCCTAATAATTTTTATTAAAAAGATTTTGAAAATAAAATAAATAGATAAATTACATATTTCTTAAAGATTTCTTACGAAAAATTCCGAAAAATAACAAAAGTTCCGAACAATTAAGGTCCTCCTATTAATATTTCAAATGCAACTGGACTTGTTAAGTTAGTTTTGATTTTTGTTGTTTGATTGTTGAGAATTTTTTTACAAACAGTTTTTCAAATATTTGTCTTAATAATTTTATGCTTATTTAACACTCATTTATCAAACCATTCAAAAAGCATCTGCCCGTTATTCGAAGAAAATCTATCATTAAAGTCATCATAATTTATTCTATAATTCTTTAAAAACATATTTTACTAATCCTCGAAAAAATATGTATTAAAGTTTTTATAAATATAAATCTATATACTTATTTGCTTTAAAAGGTTTGGTTCATCTAATTTTGGAATAAAAATTATATAATTATATATTATATTTATATTATCCTTTATATAATTATATATTATATTTATATTATCCTTTTTATAATTCTTAATTAATTTTATGATAGATTAGCGTTTAATTCATTATGGCTAATATTTTTTTCTAAACAAATTAAAAAATCGAATTCAGCAAATGTAAGAGACAAAATTTTTAATTTAGTTAATTTTTATTTAAATAATTAAGACTTTTTAAGGCCTATTAACTTTAATTCTTGAAATTAATTAGTTTCTCTTTAATTATGGTGAGTTGTACAATCCAATATCAATATCAGTTCTTAGTAGATAGCAATACGATTACCACCAAAACACTTGATAGTGGTTAGACCAAACATTTTAAGTTAATATTATTAATTTATAAAAGAAAAACTTTTGAGAGTCTGTTTCTTTATACACGATTAGAATGACCAAAACATTTGGGTAAGTCTTTATTTAAACGATAAATACTAATGAATTTCAGGACCTTATTGCTATTATAATATGTTATATATATTTAGCTTATTTCACATATGTGTTTTTTATAGAATATATAAAAATCGTCCGCAAAAACCACAAAAATCAATTTAGAATTACATATACATATTTATTTTAATTTTTTTTATTATTTATTACACAATTATATAAAGCATTGAATAACATTTTATATATATACCTATATATAAAATTTATTTTCATCAAAATCATTAGTAAAAAGATATAATATGATATAGGCATACATTTATAATTTTTATCCTAAGTGATAATGTCCTTTTAAGAATTAAGGACTTCATTACATAAAAAAAAAGGATTTGCAAATAAAAAGAAAAGCAAAACTCAAATTTTTCAACCCAACATTTCCTTATTCAATTAATTACAAAAAAAATATGTCTAATGTAGTAATATCCTTTTTTTTTTGGGATTTGAAATTCATTTTGATATCTCAATTATATCTTTTACTCTGTATTTATATATGTAGACTAAAAACGTATTCTTCTTACATACGGGCAGTTAATACAACAGAATGAATAAAAAATTATATCAGAAAATAATCAGAAAAGATTTTTTAGGGTATTCGAACACGTTCACGTGAAAGAATTTATGTAAAATTTTTGATATAATTGTTTTTTTTTTAAAAACCTGTATTTTAAATGAGCTTACAAAGTATGTATATCTATGTCTTAAAATAATCAAAAAATTAATTCAAAATTATTAATCATCAAATTCATAGAATTAGAAAATCTTAGAAATCAAGTTAATGAATTTTTTTTCGTTGTATGCCTACACTTAAACATATATAATAATCTGACCTAAATCAATCGTCACAGGTCAAGTGTAGGACATAACAGCACAAAGTTTGTCTTTGATCCCAAAAAAAGTTTTCTTATAGGTAATAATTTAGTTAATACAAAAAATATAGTACTTTAAAATGGCGCAGTGAAATAAGGCCGCGGGAAATAAGGCCGCGATAGGTTTTTTGTTGCGGTCTTATTTCATTTTGAAAAATGAAATAAGGCCGCGAAAAATCCTCGCGGTCTTATTTCATTTTGAAAAATGAAATAAGACCGCATAAAATTCCTCGCGGCCTTATTTCGTTTTGAAAAATGAAATAAGACCGCGACAAAAAAAAAAAATTATTCGGAGGCCTAATTTCATTTTGAAAAATGAAATAAGGCCGCGAGGATTTTTTCGCGGCCTTATTTCATTTTGAAAAACGAAATAAGGCCGCGAAATAATTTTCGCGGCCTTATTTCATTTTGCAAAATGAAATAAGACCGCAACAAAAAAACGTCGCGGTCTTATTTCCCGCGGCCTTATTTCCATCCCCCCTTTAAAATAAGATTTCTGATAAAAATAAAATCTAGTTTTTTTTTTCAAATTTATAAGCTTCGCTATAAATGTGCATAAATATGATTCAAATTTTCATCCATTGAAATTTATTTCTGCGTTCAACATAATAAAAATGTTTCAATTTCAATTCTGCATTTTTCTTTTTAATGCTTAAATATGAAACAAAATTCAATGATGTACACATGTAAAAACCGTGCAGTAACATTGCATTTGCTAAATTTAATTCTAAATAACTATATAACTAAATATATTATATAACTTTGATATTCCAAATAATATTGTAAGTTGTAATCTGAATTTTAAACTGATAATGACTTTGTCAATAGGTGTTGCAAGAGAGTAAATAATACCATAATATAATCCATGATATTATATTATATAGTGGCCCCTATATGAACACCACGTGCATGGTTATATTTAGCGTTTACTAATCGATGGTCCAGTGCAATAAACCGATATCTAAAAAACACGTAGTTTAGTTTAGTTGAGTTTGAAGTTTGTAAATCCAAAATTAAGTTTTAAATATTGCTTTATATTTAATAGATGAGATAATAGTGGCATTGTACTTGTAATATTTAAAAAAATTATGTAATTTTATAAACAAAAGTTTCGTCTAACTTAATTCTCCTTTGGCAGAGAGAGAACATATATGTATGTATATGTAATTTGCGAAATCTATCGATTACTTGTCACCTTGTGAATATTGTGAATTGCTTTTGAATACGTTGGAGTCTAAATTTGTAGACACCGTAGAAAGAATTCCAGGAAATGGAACCATATTGCAAGATGCTAGGATTTAGTTAGAGCGTTGTATAAAACAAGAATGTCCAAATGATCTAAATCTCCTGCCAATACGAAAAATAAATCATATAGGCAGCTACCTCTATTGGAAATCTATTCGATCTATATGTTGGTAAGGAAAAAAATACATGGAAAATCATAGATCATAAATAATAATAATTTTCAAGCAACTTTTTCAGTTTGTGAGGTATAGATGCCTTATATTTTAATTTACATATACAAAATATATGTAATATACAGTCTACACGAATATAAAATATTTTACAATTTACATCAACATCTGTTTATAATATTGATTCAAGTGCAAACCTTTTTTTTTTACGATAATATTCAACATAATTTAAAATTTACTTTTATATAAAGTGAAGAAATTATTGGTGTGTAAATTGCTGATTGCAATGTTTATTCATTTTTTTTTATCAGCTATTGAAAAAAATCAATAAAATTATAAAAAAAAAAATATTGAATATTTATTCAAAAAAAAAATGAAAATGTAAACCTGATTCTCAACTAGCTTTGCAATGTGAATAATTTTCTTTCAACATTACTACAATATGAAAATTGGCTGTGTACATACATATTTCTTTTATCATTACAAAAAAGAAAATTGCTAATAAACTTTTTCAGTCAATATTGCCGAACTATGTTCAAAATTTCGTAAAACTGAAGGACATACATACGTTTTTATTTTAAAATATTATTCGGTTCAACCACTGGATCTATAACTTTTATGAAAATTGCAAAGTTGTAAATACCAATTTTAAAACAAAATATTTTGTTTTCTTAAGAAAAGGAGTGTTTGTTGCATACAAAACTATCTCTAGCTCGATTTCTAGGATGGATTTAAGAAATCAACTGTGATAGATATCAGTTAAGAGTTCAATGATTACAAAACCATTTTCACCTCATTTTATAACCTAAAATGTATTTACTTACATACATATATGATAATTAGAGCTAAATTACACATCATATCATCAGCTTGTTTTCAGTTGTATGCTTTTTCTTATGTATTCGTCATTCTATTTTGAACTTTACAACTTTGGAATTGAGAACTAGATATAGTAGATATAGTATACTTAGTAGATTGCAAAGTAATGCAATCGTATAAAAAACCAATGTCAAAACAAGGTACATACCTATCAAAAATTTTAATTATTTTTGTTTAAGGCCCGTACGAAAGTTTAATAATAGGACAGGAGTTTACATTATGTTTTAACTTTAGACATTTAATATTTATTTAAGTATGTAAATATCTCAGATTAATTATATAGTACAGATGGATAAATTTTGAAATATTCCGTTCTATTAAAACTGTCAAAAAACATATGATATAAATTTTTTTTTTTTAAACACAAAGTTTGTGTATTAAGAGTCGCGTTTTATGTTCAGTTCGGGCCATGAAGAAAATTATTTTTTAAGTACAATTAAAAAAAAAATTAAATAATTTTTGCATATTAGTGCTTCTCCTGAAAATCTTTGTTTTTCTTGAATAAAAATATTCTAGGATAAAAATATTTCGATAGTACAAATTTTCAGGACAACAATTTTTTATAATTTTTTTAATTTTTTTTTTCGATAGTGAAAAAAATTAGTGGTTTAATTAAACCAACAAAATACATTTGTGATTTATTAAAAAACTTAAGGAGAGGAAAACTACTATTATTTTATTTATTTTTAAGAGCAGTGATAGGAAATCTTTTTTATTGAATTGTATTTTTTGTTCTTTTTTACTGACCGAGGTATAAAATATTGATTTTCACGTTCGTGAAGGACCAAAAAAAATGAACTCGAATCAATTCAACGACTTCTTTTCTAATATTTAATGCTTCCCTAAAATCTGTCATACTAACGAAGATTGCCTTTACAAGGGAATCTTTAACCTGTCTATAATTGAAATTTGTTATATAAATTTGATTATATGGATATGGGTGTAATATTATTTACTTATACAATTTTTCTTGATAAAACCAAGTATTGAATTCATTCATGTAATCACGGATTGAATTGAAATTACATACTTCCAAAATATTTCCCTCATTCGACCCTGTTTTTCATGTCAATTTTTTTTTTATTTAAATTCAAAATAAACGATAAATTTAAAATTTTTCTTGTTTTGTGCGGGTTTTTTAATTTTTTTAAATTCTACAATTAATTTTTCGAACGGCATTTCGGGAAAGTTTAAAGATAATTATAGTGTTTATTACAGACAAAAAAAAGTTTTTTAATATTTTGTGTTTCTGCGATTCTATTGCAGTCGGAGTGAAATTTTTTTTTCGTTGAGAAAACTTTGCGATTTATTTTTTCGCTAAAAAATATCATTTTTTTTACAGATTTTAATTATAAATGTGAAAATATAATAAAATGTAAAATATTATTTGTGTTGTGAAAAAAATTTGAATTAAAAAAATTATTTTAGTGGTTTAAATCATAACTTTTGTATTTTATCGAAATATGGAGACGCGACAAAAAAATTAATTTATAGTGAGAAAATATTACATATTTTTAATTTTCGCCGGAAAAACTTATAAATTAATATATATTCTTTTAAATTAATTAACGAAAAATATTTAAGTTGCATTAATTAAAATTCCGCAATGCAATTACCACTTCAATTACTTACCTGCCATTACTATATAATGATATAGATTTTTTTTTTTTTTGCAAAATAAAATTCAGCTATTTTTTTTTCAAATCTAAAAATTTTAAAATTATTGCACTTTTATAAATTGCAAAATTTTTGAGTCAAAAAATTCAATTTTTTTGTCAACAAACTTTATTATTTTTGTTTAAATTTTTTTTGACAGTTTTAATGGAACATATAAATATTTACAATTTAGAAGAAAATTTTTATTTGATTCCTTCTATAGTTTTAATTATATTAGTATTCGATGGTAAATATTAATATGTTTAGCTAAAAATTTTGTTCTTAGAAACACAAACAATAGTAGATCACAACACATGTTTAGAAAATTTGTTATTACAACGAGTTGTGTATACACAAAAACACATAGACACGAGTCAATACTTATATCACGATATAATATTGACAAGTGTCTATGTGTTTTTGTGCATATACATAACGAGCTGTATAACAAATTTTATTAACATGTTTTGTATACTGTTTTAATGTGCATGTGAGAGGTAGTTGGAATCAATACATTTGCAATGCAAAAAATAAGCAAAAGTTTAAAATGAAGAAAGTAAATAAAATTTACTTAATACGGAGAATGTAAATAAAATTTACTTAATTAAATAATTACATGTGTATTGACGCATGTAATATACCATTTACCGAGCTAAATTTGTGATTGTAAATACAACTTACCGATCACATGCACATTAAAATATTTTTATTTATTAAATGTTTTAAGACAGATGCAATGGATTCTACATAACAGAGTTGGCAAATTCGATACAATTGTACTTTTTTCAATACAATTCAGTTCATTAATGTTTAAAATACAATCATGCTTAAAAAAGTACAATCATTAGTTTTTTGAATAAATACAAATTTTTCAATATTTTTTTGAATTTAGGTAAAGTTTAAAAATGACCACAAAAAGTGGAGTTTACATGCATTTGATTCTTAACCCAAATCTCTTTGTTTCACATTGCCTCGACCACAAAAAATTTTTTTTCGAGGTATTCATTTATTTTCATCAGTTCCGGATTTACCTATGGGCAAATGGGCGCAACATTTCAAAAGGGCGCAAAATTCGTTCCGTGAAATTTAATAAATGCTTTGTATAAATGTTTTGTAGTCATTGATTAAAGAAACAAATATGCAGTCTGTATATTCAATTATAGAAATTATTTTAAGAATATTTTTATCAACTCCAGCATCCAATTGTTCAGCAGAAAGGTCTTTTTCTGCACTGAGAAGAATAAAAACTTACTTGAGATCAGCCTTATGTGATAAAAATTAAATGATTTTACGATCTTAGCAATAGAAAATAAAATGTTAGACAAAATATCGTTTGAAAAAGTTTTCGAAGTTTTTGTTTCACTAAAATTACAAAAAAAAATTCTAATATGCAGATCCAGTTTGGAAAAGTTCTGCGAAATGTTCCATAAAGAAATTACAAACTCAACAAAATAAAATTCTGAAAATGATGTTAACCTGCCTTGGCATTTCTCTACCAAAAATCTACACAAACTAACCAAGTCAAAAACAATTAATGAAAAAATAAATGAAATTTGAGATAAATTCCAAGCTAGATGTAACTATTCTGAAAATAATATCACAAGAAACCTATACCCTAGCTAGAAAAGAAATAGCATGAACTTAATATTAAAATATAAATTTGTAATTTTTTAATTAAACACTAGTTTAAGTTTTAATGTAAATCTAAGAACTTATTTTAGGTTTTATTTTTGAATAAAAATTAAGTAAATAAGGTTTTTTTTTTTCAAAGTTTCCTTAGAAAAAAATGTAGTGATCTTAAATAGTAAGAAAAAAAATATTATAGCTGTACGGATCAATAGAATCTAAACTTCTAAGTATAAGAAATTGTAATGTATAATGTTGAATTGAGAAATAAATAGAAATTGTAATTAAAAAATTCTAATAAATTAAAAAATAAAGATATATCTATACATTAACTTTAGTAGTATTTTTTTCATTTATTATAAATAACTTTTGGTATGATTTATAGGGCGCAATTTTCAGAAACCGCCAAGGGCGCAAAGTTACGTAAATCCGGGCCTGATTTTCATATTAAAATAGTATTTGTTAGGTTAAGATGTTTTTTATCGTCTACTTGTGCGTTTTGTTTAAAATGCAATAAAGAATTAGTGCAAAAAGTTATCTTTTCTTATAAACTTCTTTTAGGAATAGATTTGATGTTAATATAATAATGGAGTACTGAGTGCATGTGAAAAATACAATTAAATGTGTAAAACTATAATCGATTGTGGTTTTGTCTGCTTGATAAGGCCCAAAAATCAGAAGTAACTTGCATTGTAAAAACAAACATGTGTTGACTAAATAATGCAAAAATTAAAACAAACATTTTGAAAACAAAACTTTTAAGCCTTGCAGAACAGAAGAGAAATTACAAACTTTTATTTTTATATTAATCTTTAATTTTTCATTTGTCCAAAACTTTATTTTTTTTGTTTGGATCCTAGAAAAATAACGTAAAATGAAGAAAAATTGCTATTTTATGAAAAATTGTAACATAAACATTTTTTTTTCCTCTTTTTCATAAAATTATTAGCTTCGGGTAATTTAAAAGACTTTTTGTTTACTCATTAATTTCTATATAACAAAAAAAAATAAAAGTCTGCTAACTGAGGTATTCAAATATTTGAATAAAGAAATAATAATAAAAAAAAATTTTATTTCTTTTTTTTCTTGAATTTTTCATTTTTTTTTTATTTAGTTTTCTTTCTTTCTCTCTAGAGGAAAATTATTAAAAAAAAAATTGTTGTATCAAATCATTTTTTTTTGTATTACACATGCAAGGGAAATTCAGAAATTCGCAAGAAAAATTTTATTTTTTTTTTCTTCAAATTACTTAAACATTGGATGTAAACAAATTTTTAAACCATATTTTCTTATAGCATAATTTTTATGTTTTCATAAATATATATTTTATTTAAAAATTCTTCTTTTATTGTTTTTATATTTAAAAATATACTAATGCGATGTTAGGTAATCAGAACTTTTTGACCCACCATTTGATAATTTCATGTGATCCAACAAATAGAGTAAAGCATAATTAATACCAAGAAAGACTCAATTTGTGTTTTTAGGCTTAAGCTAATCTTGAATTCGATTCAACTTTTGATTTGGTAGTTAAAGCACAGTTCGGGCCTAGGATAAAACATAATTCGTAAAACATAATTCGTAATTAATTTATTCAAAAATGTTTGCTCACATATTAAGTTTATTCAGATTTGTTGCAGTTGCAGCAAATGTGTGATTTTTTTTATTTTTATTTTATTTTATTTAAATCTATCAGTAATTCGTTACAGATTGTTTTTAAACTAGGCATAAATAACACTTAAACTACATAAAATAATAATAAAAATTAATAATAGAAAAATAGAAATCATATAAGTATTATTCGATAAGTATTATCATAGATTAAGAATACAGAAAGATTGGAAGCTTCATACAACATTTTTTCAGTCTTTTTTGGTATTTTTATGTGAAGGTGTTAGTAAAACTAAATAAAATTCTTTTCATATATTGATTATTATCACGTATTTTATTTTGTTTTACTAACACATTCACATAAAAATACCAAAAATAATGTCGTATGAAGCTTCCCATCTTTCTGTATTCTTAATCTATGGTATTATCGATTGATATATATGTGGAATTATCATGATTTTAATTTTAATTTGAAAGCCGCGCGAGAAAAATTTTAAAACACATTAAAATTTCTCAAACAATTATAGTAACAGGTTAAAAAAAAACCATAATTGGTTCTGTGAAATGGCACATGAAATTCATCTTGAACTACGTCTAGGAATAATATTTCCCATTATAATATCATAGGTGAATGAACATGCATCTTAGATACAAACGTCTAAATTTCAATATCTCTAAACTAAATCATTCTACTTACTTTTCTCAGCATAAGAAGATATAAGAGGCTGAAAATTTAACTTATGCCTTGGACAGACTGAACTCGAAAAACATGTTCTTGAGCACAAAAGCATGTTATTAAAATCGACCGAACAGACTACCTTTAATGTGTTTCACAAAACAGATAAACATCTGTTTTTTTTTTTTTAAGTTTAAAAACAAAAGTAAAGAATACAATATACCTACAAATTCAATTCAAATTCAAAATAAAAAACAATAACAAACTTTTTTTTCATTTGTTTACAAATGAATACGACATAAAATTGTCAAAGTCAACGTCAAAAATGATACCCCAGTGAACATTAATGGCTTCCAGATATTAATGTTCACTGGTCCTCACGAAATATTTGTAAAAATTACTCAACCCATCCTTTAATAACAACATGTTTTGGCAAGAACATGTTCTTGTTCTTGTTTTTATTACTATGGGAAAACTATTTCAAAAACATAAAATTAACATGTTCTTGATAAAGAACATGTTAATCGTGTCAGTCTGTCCAAGGCATTACGTAGTGCAAATCTTATGCAATTTCTTTGAGTTCGTCTTATTTATCTTTATTCTTTCGTTAATTTTCAAATCCATCATATTGTAATTAAAAACTTGATTAAAAATTAACTTAATCCTCAACCTTTAAAATATATTTTTTTTTCGTATCCTGAAATTTTAACTTTATTACATAATTTATTCTTCAACTCAGCCATATCCGGTATAAATTAACAATTATTGTTGAAATTATAATAATTTTATTAAATTTTTTTTTTTTACTTTTAAACAATGCGAAAAATATTACATGATTTTTCAATTATAAAATATTATGTAGTATAATGAAAAAGCGATAAAATTCTAATAAAATTAATTCTACTTGTACCGTATATAAATATATAATATGTAATTTATGCATTATTTATATTATATATATGAATATTATAATATATTTTTATAGTATATTGTACATAAACATAACTACATACCTATGAAAATAGGATTAATTTATTTGAAATTGTAAGAAATAATCGTAATTTTATATACTTATATCTCTATTCACACAACCGTTTATAGTCCAAGAGCTCGCAACGTAAGAATTCACGTGATTTTAGCAAGGCTCATTTCTTAATATAATGTTCCATACTACGGTGCAGGACGCATAAAGGTAGTCTGGCTGTCAGACGACGTTGCGTTTACCCGTGGGAGCAGAACCAAGTAGGTAAAAAAAATGCAAAATTACATGAAAAAAACAAATTACTTTTAAATGACATAGGTCTGGCATCCATTTAGCAACGGTATTTTCGTCTGGCAAATTGGATGTAGTATATATAAGATCCAATCTATAACATATAAAAATTTCAGCCTTGCTAAAATGACGTGAAATTGAAGTTTTTTTTTGTTATAAATCAAGGTCTGGCACGATCTTAACAACTCCGAAGCCGTGTGGCATTGATGCAATAACATTTCATATAATAAGCACAAACAGGTGAAATAACTAGAAATTGTGCTATTATCACGTAATTTTGCATTTTTTCTTTGACCTACCTGGATCTGCTCCCACGGGTAAACGCAACGTCATCTGACAGCCAGACTACCCTTATGGGTCCTGCACCGTAGCATTTAACAATATTTTAAAAAATGAGCCTTGCTAAAATCACGTGCCAAAAACGTTGCGAGCTCTTAGACTATTAATACAAGATCTATTTCAATTGTGCCTGACTCAATACGTAAACGGTAGGCGAATTTTCAAAAAGTTTATAAAATTTTGTTTTCGTGAGTGTAGTTTTGATATTATTGGAGTAATATCATATGCTACTTAATGCATAGTCTCATTAATTTGTATTTTTTTTCCAATGCTCAGCCTTATGTGTTACATTTATTTATGATGATTCGGTCATCAAATATCAATTGTACACAAGTTCTCAATTGCGAGCTATTCGAATCAAACACAAACACATCTCTATAAAATAAGAATTAAAAACTTTTGTTGAATTTGTTTCAAGTTTGTTTAAGTTTTTGGTATTTAGTTGAAATTTTATTATAATAATGTATACATATATTTGCTTTAAACTTGATTTAGTTTCAGATGTTGTAATGGAATAACAATAACAATACTTCTTGAATTTTTATTTAAATTCTTGTCTTTTAAAAAAATTATTTAAAATATAATTATATGTATATAAACAATTACTATTTCTGCTATAAATTAATATTTTCCAATTAGATAATAAACGAAATTTTATCTGAAATTGAATAAATTTTTCAATTTCTTTATTTTTTTCTAAAATTGAAAATTTGTAGATCTTTGCAATTAAAATTTGCTGATACTACGAAACATTTATTATTATCATAATAATGCCCAATCATCCAAAGAATAATCAAATATTTTTTAGAAAATTTATTTGATTAATTAATATAATTTGATTGATTATACATTATGACGGTTCAAGAGTCAGAAATTTTAAGTATATTTGAGATTTTCGTAGGAATGTTTGATTTTGCGAAATTAAATATATTAAATAACTGTTTTCTTTATGTTCATACTCCTTTTAAAGCCGGTTGTAAATTATGGAAATATTTAATTCTTGTTATAAGCATGAACTTAAGTTAGCATTATTTACTATATGAGAATTGTAAAACGATGCTCAGGCGTATAATAGCATTGCAATGAAAATGTGAACTGAACAACCGAACAAATCAACAACTCGTTTAAAAATTTTAAACTCGGATCAGACCCGAATCGAAAACTAATCATAAGTATAGTATTTTACAAAATTAATTTTGGCCGGGACTCAATTTGGGAACAAAGTTATTTTTAACCGCTGCCCGCTGCGGATAAAAGAGATTTTGTTGTTCTAAAAAAAGATGCATGCGTAAGTAAAAGGCTATAGAATCGTAACGCAGGAAGAATGAGTTTAACAAATTTAGTACCGCGATTCTGTACGCATAGCCAAATGTGGTGTGATGGTGTTAATAAATTGACTTAAATGTATTTCTGCCTTGTCATTCGTGTCTTTCATATATCATCATCATCTGATAGAAACCTAATACTAGTTTTTATTGTAACTTCAAATCAAATTTCATATTAAATTTTATATAAATTATCTCAATTTTATAAAATTCTTTAATAAAAATAACATTATTATTATCATTATTATTCACTTCGCCCAGAAGTACCTATATTGTATCTTTTAAATAAACATAAAAATTAGAAAATTTCATCTAATAAAAGTTTATTTATGATGTCACTTTTAATTTCTGATCATTATATCTTTTTCACTAATGGCAAAAAATTTAACTTAAATAAATTTCTATAGAAAAAAATTAAATAAAAAATTTCGGTCATAATTTTATTTAAATGTAAATTTAATGACTTCTCTTTTAATTTTAATGAAAAATTTCGCTTATGGCATTAAATTATTTTGATGAAATTTTCATTTAAACATCACAAAAAATTAAAAACCAGTGATAAATTTTAGATCCTAATTTTAAATAAGTTTACTTATATTTAAATAATAAAATATATATTTTGACCCAATTAAAAATCAAATTATTTTTATATTTTCTTTGATATTTGATAATTTCAATAAAATCTTTTCTATATATTTACAAAAAAGAAATCATATTAATGTATACCAAAAATTTTTAATAAACTTATAAATAAAATAATAATTTTCATAAAAATATCTTATTTTGTAACTTTTCTAATGAAAAGTTTGGAATTTAAAAAATAAAAGAAAAATAAAAATATTATGTTAGGGGTCACTCACCACTTGCTTGCTACTTAATAAATAGAAAATTTTTGTTTCAAGCAGGATATAACACAAAGTTTTTAATTTAAAATTTAACTACGGTAAAGCTCTTCGAGTCCTATTCCTATCATTAAAATCTCTTATTTGGAAATTCTCGCAAAATGAAAAATATTTTTTTGTAAAATACTTACTAAAAACTTTTTTATAACTAACAAAAAAAATGTTTATATAAATGATGTTATTCACTTGAAATAAAATAAAATTTTATAAGACTCGAAAAAAATTTAACGCAAATTATGCGCTGTCTTGCATAGGCCTGTTAAAATGTATGTACCTTCTTTTTCATTGAAACACATTTGAAATCCCCATCAGACAAGTTTTGTTAAAGTTCAATTCATAGCAAAAAATTAAACATAAATTTTTTAATTACAAACTATAATTTCTGATTAAAATTTATTAATTAGGATTTATTAATTATTAAAACAAAATATATTTATTTAAAATCATTGAATAATAATTGAATTAAAAAAGGTTTGAAAAACTATAAATTAAATTTTTTTTACTCCATAAAAATTTTGCTACAAATTATTGGATTCTTAAAAAGTTAAGAATATTAGAAATTCTTCAAAAAATAAAATGTTGATAATTTTTTGCGTAGCAAATATTATCCCTTTTTCTCAAGTACAAAAAAAATAATAACAATTATAAATTTTTGAGTAGCAAATTTTGCTACAATTTATTTGCTATAGTCGCGAGTTGACTCAAGGTGGGTCGCCAAAAATTTTATTATTTATAGTTGTTTGTATTAATTTTCTTTTAATAATTGAACATTTGGACAAAAATATTTTTATTTCCACGACGAAATTGAAATTCTCGATAAATATGCATGGATTATAAATTCTTTTCATAATGGTTCAGCTACTGATATATCGACAAAAGAGGATGAAGAATTGATAGAGTTGTTTAAGGGATAGTGATTTCAAAATTAGTTTTGAGCGAAAAAAATTAATACAGTTTTGGTTGTCAGTACAAAATACATATCCAGTTTTACACACTGCAGCTTTTAAATTACTGCTTATTTATGTGAAATTGCATTTTCAGCAATGAATTAAAGTTTTTACTTTTCAGCTATTAATTTTTTTACAGGTGGGTCGCGAAAACCTAAGGGTTTTAATTAGTGGGTCGTGACTGGTAAAAGTTTGGGAACCCCTCCTTTATGGCATGACATGTCAAATTAAGTGTTTTGCTCGATGAGTAACACAATCTGGCCACTATTAAGCTTGACAATACTTTTACAAAATATTTTTCAATATTATTACAAAATATGACTAAATTCTTATATTGTGTGTGATGTAAATAATTTAAAAAAAAATCATGAATACCTTATGTTGAAGTTTTCTTATTTTATTAAATCAACATAATTATCATAAAAAAAAATATTCTTTGTATATGGTCACCGTAACATTTAACAAAAAATTATCATATATAATAATATATATTTCTAATCTTATTTCTATTCAAATAAATCTAATAAAATGAACTTTTTTTTTCTCGCATAGAAATAATTTATGTTTAAGGAAGCATTAAAATAAAAAATTTATCTAATGATTGATTTTCTTTTATTCATACACTGAAAAAAAAAAAACTCGTCTGAAAATTAGCTATAAAGATCCAGATGTAAAGTTATAACTAAAACTGCAGTTTTTTGCAAAAATTGTATTTACTATTAAATACATAATAACGCGTCCAAAAATATGAATTGTACCATAATGCGTTGTTTATAGCTAATTGACCTATTTGAAAAAATGGTACCGTAAAAACCGTTTTTCTATGTTATTATTCTATTTATATTTAAGCAAATTGAAAATGAAGATTTTAATTTTATCTATTTTTCGTAAAAAGAATTTTTTAAAAATATTTTCAAATAATTAAGAAAATTTAATTTATTTTTTTTTGATATCTGAAAAATTTCATTACTTCACAAAATTATTTTTTTGTTTCTTTTTCATTACGTTTCCTACCTATCATAATATTTTTTTACGATACCTTTCCTGTCAAAAATATTTTTTTTGTTTTTTTTTTATGTTTTCTGCAGTTGATTTTTTACTTTCAGATAAAATTAGCTGTGAATAGG
Source organism: Hybos culiciformis (assembly GCA_964007475.1). Taxonomy (NCBI): domain Eukaryota; kingdom Metazoa; phylum Arthropoda; class Insecta; order Diptera; family Hybotidae; genus Hybos; species Hybos culiciformis. The sequence goes on along the minus strand of OZ023274.1, from coordinate 63,139,877 downwards.
TTTCCGGAACATTCCTCCAAAAATTACTTTACTGTGGTAGCTATAAACAACGCATAATTTGCTACTCCAAAATTATAATTTTTATTGCTTTTTTAGCGAAAACTAAATAACAAAAAAAATTTTTTGTACAATATAAGTTTCTGAAATTTTTATGACAAATGTTGCTATTATCATATATTAAAATTTAAAACTAATAGCTATTTTTCCTTGCTATGATAAATAGAAAATTTTGCTAACGTTATACATGGCCAAAAATATACAGAAAATATAGATGCCGAAGCTATCTTGTTTTTTCAGTATATATAAGTAACGTTATGCTCAAGTTTAAATAAACGAAAATTCGTAAAATAAACATAAATTTATTTTCGAAATTTGCCAAATTGTTCAAAAATTTATTGAAGTATTATTTTTTAAATTTTATATAAAATTATTTCATTTACCTACATTGAATTTGAATAACAACTTTTTCTTAAAGAAAATTTTTTGAAGTTTTTTTTAATTTTAATTTTGTTTTTTCATACCATGTTTGTTTTTGTGAAAACTTAATGTATTTACAAAAAAGAAATAAAAAATCCGAAATAAATTTTATTTGGGTATTTACCATTTATTTTATACAATAATTACATATTGAACTAACTATATAGGGATTTTACAATATTTCTTCTTTTTTTTATTATATAATTATGTATATTCTTTTAAAATGAAACTAAATTAAAATATTTTTTCCTTGAACATTTTTATATTTCTTATTTTCCTTGAGCAACATCTAATGAACTCTATTCTCATTTTTTACCCTGCACATAGTGAAAATAGTTTAAAACTTTTCCAACAATCAATTCCATTTACAATTCAGTTTTAAAAATCAATAACTTTATATTGAATATTCTTTAAAGTAAAGTCTAAACTTGTTAAAATTGCATTTGCAAAATGAACGAAGTAAATAAAGTTTCAAAGTATCTTAAAAATTTTTTTTATTCTATTCAAAAAAGAATTAAATTAATAATTGTTAAGATAAAAATTTATCTAAAAAAAATAAATAAAAATAATTTTGTCAGTTTAGGTGTGTATAACTTATGTACACATTATTTATATATATTCTTCATTAATTTTATATAAATACAATATTTTTTTTTTTTTTTTTTATATTCACATCAAATTTAATAAAGTCAAAAGAAAAATTTAGCTTTCTTTGTCCTTATGCTTCGAAAATATTTTACAACACTTGATTACTTTGTTGGAAAAAAAAATTGTTCAAAAAGAATAAATATTAATGGATGGAAAAAAAATAAAAAATTAAAAAATAAAATGCTTGATAAATTAATAAAATCCAGACTGGTTAATAACCTTTTTAGAGTATATTTAATATAGAAATAAATGAAGTATGAATATATTTTTTAATCTTTTTTTTTTTTCTTTAATTTAATTTTATTTTTCAAACAAAATTAGTTTTAAATTTTATTTTTTTTAACTGAATCGAATATTTATTTACTTCTAATATTATTATATGCTTGAGTAAATAAAACAAAATATATACTGGTTCACAATAATATAAAATTGAAAATATAGATCTAAAATGTGAGTGCAAGTAATTTGGGGTTCAAACCCAAAATGAAAAGAAAAATAAAACCAAAACTTAAAGTAATCGGAAATCAGATGTTAACCATATAATAATATTCGCTTTCAATTTTTGTCACATAGAATTAAATAAGCACAATTTAAGAATCTGTGAAGATTGAATTATAATATACTGAAAATGTCAAAAAAGTTCTAAATGTTAAAATAAAATTCTAATGAAATTAAAGACGAAAACAGTCAATTAACATGCTTAAGAGGATACTTAGATTCTAATGTTATTTAGATCTTAATTATAATGAAGATATTGGTAAAAAAAAGGTCTTGGGTATTACACAACCAATTAAAAAAAATGTGTTTTCGTAGTCTTCACACTCACTATTATATTTTTTTTTTCGAAGAAATGTTTTTCTGAGTCCAAAAAACATTTTCATTTCGATTCGTTAACTTTTTAATTTTTCTAAGAAAAATATGCTTAAAAGAAGATCGAGATGTAGTCAATACGAAAATTAAATTAAAACTGAATGTATATTTTTAAAATATTTCATTTGCCCAAAGATGATAAGAAAAATTAATGAAAAATAAAATCTTTGTTAATGTTAGTAAACTGTTATAATAAACTTTTTTTTTTTTTGACAGCAATTTGATAACATTTTTATTTTTTTTATGTTCATTTCATAATGCGCGTTAAACCAAATCTTTTTTTTGTTTTTCTTTTTAATTCTCTTTTGTTTTTTTGTGATGTTGTAAAGAGAAATTTGTTGAAAAATATAAATTCTTGAAGCTTTTTAAACCTATTTTTTTTATTACCTGCAGGGAAATTTATAGCATTGGCATTTTATTTTATTTTTAAAAAGAACAACTATTTGAAAGTGATAAATTAGTATAAGAATAAAAGTTTACTTTTTTGTAAATTTCGATTATAATCTTAAATTTTGTTTTCTACTTTCAAAAAATTATTCAATCATTTTAATTTTAATTAGTCAATGAACTTCCTCACCAAAAATTGTTTAAGACCAACTTCGCACTACTGCTTTTCACTACATATGAACATATTATATTTTATTTAGATCATTTTCCCATCAATTTCCCAAAGTCCTGTCTCAACCTAATTAACAGCAAACACGAACTTTTATACTTAATCCTGTCTTAATTCAATGTGATGCCCAAATATCGGTGATGCTTAAGTCTGCCGTACTGTCCCTAAGTTCTATCACCACTATTTAAATTTGCTGAAACTCAAAGAACGAATTCATTAAAATGTTGCAATTTGGCCACATCTCATCTTGTACAATTTTCAACGTTGATTACTCATAATTATTCAAAACTTACTTTTCTTACCTTCCTTTTCCCCTAGATATATATGATCAAGTTGTTAATATTAGTAATTTATTAGCTTTAGACCTTGGACTAGTGCTTTTATATTATAAAAAGAAATGTAAAACAGAATGGTTAATAAATAATTTTAATTAAATTACTTTGATTACCTTTTTTGAGGAAAGGTATACATTATAATTAAATCTGATTCGTCTGAAACTGTAGATATTTTATATTCATTACTGAATATGCCCATGTTTGTTAATCGTTATTACATATTAGATATTAAATAATATATTATGGTTTTATGTTTAGAAAAACTTCTGTCACATATAAAAAAAATAGTTTCTTTTAAAATATTGTATTTTAAAGAATTTTAATACAACCAAAATTGTAAATAATTTTCCCATAAAATTTATATAAATTTTAAATTTGCTAGAAGTTTAAAGATATTTTACATACATATTATATACATGGTAACTGGAAAACTTAAAAAGTTATTGACCCCGAAGGAACCAAAAAATATTTTTAATAAAATTCGTATTTTACGAATATACAAATATTTAACTGATCGTACTATATAAACATAAATTTATTCAAAAACTCTAGCATATTTTCGCTAATAATTTTTTTTAATAAAAATTACTTCAAATACAAAATTATTGAAATCTTATAATGTTTAATAAATTTTTGATTAATTTGACCTCATGGATTTTCAATTGAAAAACTCATTAATATTAAATTATATTTTATGTACAAAGAACCGGATATTAAATTTAGAATATCTAATGTACATACATGTGTATATGTATATACATATACATTTTTATTAAAAGACACTATTAAAATAAAAAAAAAAAAAAAAAAAAAAAAATAAAACCTAAAAAAAATTATTATATCGTTCTATTAATAAATTTAATTCAAAAGGAACTGACAGTGGCATTAACATTTATATGTACAATTGTAACCTATTTACAATTGCACCTATTTAGAAAAGTTTAACACTTGTATGTATATAAGGACGAATTAAATAAGTTTTTGAATAATATTGAATGATGATAACAATTTTATTTTAGTTTATTTTTCATTTCGGTAAAATTAAAAAAAAAAAATACATTATGAAAATAAATACAAAATGTCATAATGTTTGGCATATACATACCTATGTGCGTCGTACGTATATAATGGATTTTCCATGTTCAAAATTTTTATCATTGAAAATTAAAATAAAAATTTTTTTTGTCATGTATTATGTTGAAAATTGATTTTTCCATAAAAATTTTTTTTTAAAGTAATGCTCACTGCTTTAAGGAAAATGACAAAAATAAGTGGAAAAAATAATATATTGGATTATAAAATTATATATATTCATACTTTTTATGATATATGATTCGTTAAAATAAAAAAAAAAGAAAATGTTTTTGAAAAAAAAAAGGTACAGTTATAGTCGACATAATTATGATATCGAAAAGCAATTATGTGAAAGCGAAAGATAATAATCAATAGATCAGGATAATTATTTAAAATAAAATATGAAAACTTAAAGATAAATTGATAACGCACTCTTATTAAAAATATTTTATGCATATATGTATAAAACATTTTAAAATTCGCCGCAAATCTCACTAACCAACCACCAGTTCGCCCGCCCGTCGTCGTTCTGGGACAACCCCTCTACGTCCTACACAAAAATGGGGACGGTAAATGTAATGCATTATTAACATTTACGGGTTTTTGTTGAACTCACATTTACCGGAATATGTATATATACCGTAATACATGTAAAATAGTATAAATAACTTTGTTAAAAACTCGAATTTTATTATTTCTTGATAATGTGTAATTTTTTATACCTTTTCTTTAAGGGGGGGGGGTTAGGGTTTTAACTTTCGAAAAATCGTTTTTTTTTTTTTCTCTTATCTTATTGTTTAACATTTCAAGAATATGTCCTTAAAATTTCAGGTCGATAGAAGTAATATTCTCAAAGTTATTGTCTTATTAGTCTCCTGGCCTTTAACTCTCTAACTCTAGTTCATAAACTTTAGACGCGTTTTTCTCAAAACTACTTTTTTAAAGTCCGTGTTCACTGTCATTTCAAAACTACTTGGCCGATTCATTTCAAACTGTGTACAGATTTTTAACATATAAATTACCGCCCCCAACGTTTAGTAAAAAAATTTTTTTTTTCATTACTTAAGGGTGTTTTCCACCCACAAAAAGGCGGAATTTTTAGTGGAAAATAACAGTTTACACTTTAGATGGCCGCCTTATTTCCTTATTTAGTTATTAATATAATTTTATTTATAAAATATAAATAATTCTATAATAACTATATGTATATATAAATACATATAGCCTCTTTGGTTTTAATCCATATAGAAAACATTTAATTATTTTTTAAACCTACATAATATTAAGATTTTAAAAACCAAAGTTAATACATAATTTTAATATGTAATGTTGAAATAAAAATAAAAATATTTGAGATTCATTGAACACACAAAAAACATAAAGTTTAATTAAATGATAAAGAAAATGAAATTAAATAGTATTTCTAACTTTGAAGGTACTACACTATACTTTACCTACATAAGCAATAAACGTACATATATGATTTTATATAAATTATTATAATATGGACTTGCCAACAGAATATGAAAATGATTCGTTTACTAAAAATATGAATCTAACATAATATATCGCCGGATATTCTTTCTTGCTAATTATTTTTACAAAATATTAGTGAAGTCATAATTTTTTTTTTACTCAAACTTCATTTTTGATAAGTGTTTTTATTATTAAATTAGAATACATTTCATATTAGTATACTATATACTTTAGAATATAAATTTTAATTATAAAGTTAAAGACCTACAATTAATAAAATCAATTTCATTTTCGGATCTCAAAATGATTCAAAATCTTAACAATGAAACAATGATTCTTGAAATTAGAATATTTAGATAACTTAAATCACACTCGAGCTACGTTAAGTTATAACAGAGTCAGAGTTATCAATAATTATTTACCGATTCTAAAAATCCGAATAGCTGTCATTATGCTGATTTCAAATTATTTTCACCTACATTTTGAAACTAATAAATTTATCCATAATAATTAAAACTTTTTTCTCTTACGTTTTCGTGTTGGTAAACTTATGCATAAGATTCTATATGATAAAATGATTAAAAAACCCTACGAAAATAAATAAACTTCTAATTAACTTTATCATTGAAAGAAATTTATTAACTCTAGACTTAAAAATAATAATAAAAGAAAAAAAATAATAATAAAATAAATTGGAGTTTTGCTGTACTTTTTTCTTACCTTTTTCCATTTATATATAATATATGTATACTAGAAAATAGTTTTGAGGTCTGCCGAAAAATTTATTAGAATAACAAAGTTTTTTGTTAAAAAATATGTGCTAAAAACTATAATAAAAGACACCAAAGAAAAATAATTTTTTATATATATTCACTTTATGAATAAAAAAAACCCATGAAAAGTTTTGGATTAGAATTGAAATATGATTTCGATATATAGTTATAACGGGTTTAATCCATAAAAGTTAGTCTTATAAGGCTGTCACACTTCGGCTTTTTAATGGCTTTTTGAAAAAGCTATCATCGTTGTGGCTAATTCGTGGCTTTTTCCATACAAAAAAAAGAAAAAAAAGCTAGTGGCTTTTCAAAAAGCCACTAGAAAATCAGGGATCAAATAACAAATGAGCTCTGTGAGAAAAAAATAAACTAACAATTGCATACTTTCAGGAAGTTGGCGGCAATTTTTTAAAAAAAACGAATAAAAAAACAAAAAAAATTCCCAAAAAAAAAGGAAAAAGATATGACAAAACGAGAAAAAAAAAGAAAAAAAACCAAAAAGTGCAAGTGTGAACGCATTTAAAAAAGCCGTCATGAGTAGTGGCTTTTTAGTTGTAGTGTGACTCGCTTATTATTCATTTTAATTATGGGCTGGGCTTACATTATATGAACAAATAATTTAGTACAAAAGAAGAAGTATGAAATCTATAAAAAAAAATCAATTCAATTCAATATTTTAATGTAACAATAAAAATTTTATGTTTTTCTATCCTGATTTTTATTCTTTTGTTAATAAATTATTGTCCACTGTTTGATTAAAGCTAGTAATTGTAATTGATACAATTTCAGTCTCAATAATTGAGACTGAAATTGTATTATCATACATTAATGTAAATTTATTATACTTATAGTAAATTTTTGTAATAAAAATATGTGAAATCTAGACGAATTTTGTAATAAATAAACAAAGAATTGTTTTCAACAGTCAAAAAAAATTCTTAAATTTATCATGACGTCATTAAGAAACTCTATTAAATAAATAATAATAATCTTCTTATTTATTCCGAAAAAGCTTAAAAATAAAGTTGAAACATGAACCACAAAATTAGATAAAAACTTTGAATTGATATTGAGAAACAGAAAAAATCAAGAGAAAATTCAATATTAATCCTGAAAATGATAAAGTTTTAACATTAAAAATTTTCTCGCATGAAATAAACTTACATACTGGAATTAAATTTTATTTCTCTTAAAAAATGTGCATTCAAAGAATTTTTTAATTTATGAAATAAAATCCTAAATAACAAAATATTATATGTATGAAATAAAATCCTAAATAACAAAATATGATATGTATGCTTTAATCACTATTATAAATTATTTATATTATAGAATTAATTGAAAAAATAAGGTCGCAACGTTTACGTCAAAAAAGTTCGTAATTGAAAGTCTCGTTGAAATAACGAAAATTTTTAGAAAATATAAGTTTTGATAACGTAAATTTCGTATTTTTACCCCTTACAAAAAAAAACTAATCTTTTTTAGTACACGTACACGCAAAGAATTTTTTTTTATAGATATAGAACTCATAATTATAAATTATTTTCTATTTTATACATTCAAGCCACCCCACTTCTTTCATAAACCTAATTAAAATTCCTGCTTTGTGTTTTTGCAGATCTTCAGGGCTCTGTAGGAAATAATCTCCTAATATTCCAGCCCTCTTAGTTCGTATTGTAGGACACTGACAGAATACGTGAATAACCGTTTCCGGTTCTTCTCCGCATCCCCTGCAGGTTTCTATGTCGGCTCTTCCTATTCTAAATTCATGGTTTTTAAGGATGTGTCCTGTACATATGCCTGTTCTATTACGATCTAGTATCTGTTTTGACTTTTCCTTGTTTAGATCTCCCCAAATCTTTTTGGTGGTTTTATTTCCCTCGACTTCTTGCCATATAGTCTTATGTTTTTCCAACTCTCACATTCAATCTTGACCCTTATCTTCGAGAAACCTCGGAAAGACTCTACTGTCTCCCCATTTCCAAATCTAGCAAGATTTTCTGCTTTAATGTTCCCTTCCACACCCGAGTGACCTCTAACTCATCTAACGGTCACTCGGTTTTCTTGTTCTATGTCCGCAAGGGCCCTCAGACACTCTTGAACTGTCCTAGATCTTACCTATGTTTTGATAAGTGTACTAAGGGCAGTTTTACTGTCTGAGTATATAACTATCTCTCTTTCTCTTATATTCCTATCTTTTAATAGCCTAGCTGTTGTTTTATCGCCAAGGTCTCTGTTTGTATGACCGAGGCAGATTCATTAATGTCAGCAGCATATGCTATATCTAGTTATCTAGTTCCTGGCAGTAAACCCCTAGCTCACAGTGTCCCTCTCTTTTCGAACTATCCGTGTATATTTCTAAGGTACCCTCTAGTACCTCTTGTCGTGTTTGAGTCACTACAACTATGAAATTATTATTCAGATTAAGTGACCTTACGATCTTACCCCAAACGATCTCTTCAGATAGCTCGTTTGAAATTCTTTCAAAAAACTCGCCCATTTTTTCGTATGGTGTGGGGTTTTCCCCTACTTCCCATTGCCCTGTCATGCGTAGTCGTGCTATTGTATTTATAGCTGTTACTTACACATGCAGTGACAGTGGTTTTAGATTCAAGACAGTTTCCATGGATCTAGTCGCAGTAGATCTTGCCGCTCCGGTTATCCCCAGACAGGCCGATCTCTGTATCTGATCCAGGAGCTTCACAATCTTTTTCTTCTTTGTCACTGGCCACCATACGAGTGCTCCATATACGACCATTGGTCTTATAACACAGGTATAGATCCAGTGTACTATCTTCGGTGAAAGTCCCCAAGTCCTTCCGATGGCCGTTCTACAGCCCCAGTAGATTCTCAGTGCTTTCCCTTTTTTCTCCGAGATATGCTCATTCCACGTAATCTTTTTATCAAGGATTATCGCAAGGTATCTCACCTTGTTTTCATTTCTAGACTTGCGCCTCTGATATCAGGTACCGCAAGTCCCGCAATTTTCCTTTTTCTAGTGAAGACATAGTTGAGATTTGCTAGGGTTGAGTTTGAGACCACATTGGTTTGCCCAGCGGTCTATTAAGTCAGCAGCTAGCTGTTTATGTCGTTTCCTCTATCTCCTGCCACTATAATCGATATATCATCGGCATAGCAGCAGTTATCGATATTATTTTTCTGTAGCTCTATAAGCAGCGGATTTACCGCTACCAGTCACAGCAGTGGAGATATTACACCCCCCTGTGGGGTGCCCCTCCCTACTGATCTTTTTGCTTCGTACCCTCCGAAACTGGCATGAATCTCTCTCTCTTTTAGGAGAGATTTAATCCAGTTTATCGATCTTTACGAATACTAGCTAAACTTTCTAGTATGAAATTGCAGTCTATGTTATTGAAGGCGCCACCTTTGTCTATACAACACCCTAGCGCCATCTCTTTTCTTTCTAAGGTCGCTTCTTGATGTAGCGCTGTATCCACCGACGTTCCTTTAATATACGTGTGTTGGCTTTGAGCCAGTACGCGATTGTCAATTGCCTGTCGTAATTGATAATCCATACTCTTAAGCATGAAGGAGGTGAGGCTTATCGAGCATTGACTTTTTCATAACTTGATTTCCCCGGTTTGGGAATGAAAGTTACCTTTGATTGCCTCCAAGTCACCGGTGTGTAGGCTAAAGTAAGACTTGATTTGAAAATCTTACATAGCATTTTTCTTAAAATACAGAACCCTCTTGCAGTAGGCATGGGTATATTCCGTCGTTTCCCGGTGATTTAAACCATTCAAAAGACGAAATTGCCCACTCCACTTTAGACTCTCTAAACATTTGGTTAATCATAGTATGATTTAAAACCTCGATTCGATCCCTAACGCTGTTTTGGCTGATTTGGCCAGCGGGTAAATTATGTTCTAAGAGTACTGTCAGAGAGTCTCCCATATTCGCGGTCATATTGCCGTTCTTATCTTCTAGTAGTTCTGGTTGGAAGTATGTTTTCGACAAGACCCTTTTTAGTCTTGCCGCTTCCCCAGTACTTTCAATATAACTTGTAAATTTCTCCAGCTTCTTTCTTTAGCTTTCTGGATTTCTACTTTATACTTCCGGAGGGCAGCCTTATAAACGTCCCAGAACTTATGTAGACGATTATTTTTGGCTCTGTTAAACAGCCTCCTCGTTTCCCTCCTGAGTGCTAGGAGTTCTCTACTCATCCATTTCGGATAGTATTTATCTTTCTTCTTAGAGATTGGGCACGTGCCCTCGTAGGTGCTTGTGACAGCTTTTTTGAGTTCTGATACGGCTAGATCAAAACTACCTACATCTGTAAAATTAAGGGTAAACTTCCGCACGTTCTCCCTCAGAAACTGTCTGTACAGATCCCATTTGGTCCTTCTCGGACTACGAAAAGGATCAGGATCTTTACGGCCTATTATTAATGTACTATTAATGTAATCATAAGTGCCTTACCTCTTCTATTTTCTACTGTGCTACCCCATAACAGGAGTGTCAATAACGTCGATCGTGATCTACCGGTCGATCGCGTAATGATTTTAGGTTGATCGCCAATAAATATCCAGATTTCAGATATTTATTTCCTTTCAAATTGCCATTTTCAATTTCAAGAATCAAAAAAATTTATCTAATTTTCCAAACATGTTGGCACAATCAAAAAGTTCTGCTTCTACTAATTATGATGAAAATAAATATATCAAAGAAATTAAGAACGTTATTAAAGAATTTGGTAATCGTTTCGAAGATTTTAAAAAACTTGATAATGTAGTTTTATTTATGAGTTTATACGCAATATTAAAGCAGAAACCTTTCAACTAAGTATTTTTGATTTGGAGCGGAAATTATTACTTTACAAAATGTTATTTATATTAAAGCAAGATCTTCCGAAGATAAATTCTGGAAATATTTAGCGGAAGATAAATTCCCGAATCTTAAAAAAATGTGATGAAAATTTATACCCCTGTTTTGGTTCGACATATTTGTGCGAATCAGCATTTTCACAAATGAAAATAATAAAGTCGAAATACCGAACTAATTTAACAGACGAACACTTAGAATATTAACCCTAAATATAACCCTAAATATTGCCTTCTCCTCTTACTCCTGCTTTTAGAAAAAGTAGATCGCAGAGAATTTTTACTGCGCGAAGTAGATCTTATAGAAAAATTAGTTGACACCCCTGAGGGATAGTGCGCATTAGGATCAGCTCCTATCAGGAGTTCTGATCTTGTTCTCCTTCCGTACAGGATTACATTCACTACCTCCTCTGTTGGTGGTGGTCATCAGCCGGGAGCCACGTCTGCTACTCCCGCAATTGGGTGGATATCCCTACCCGATTATTATTCCCTTCTGGTGTACTCATCATTAGGTTGGTTTTTGGATTTGCTTAGTTTTCAATTCGGCAGCGTCGACACGTCCACCTGCAGTATGTGTCGTCACCGTCGAATTTACTTAAGCACCACCACCTCGACAAGGTCAAATCCGTCGGCAGGGTTACTGATAAGTTAATAATGAAAAATATGTACAATTCACAAAAAAATATTATTGGTTTTCGCCACAATAATAAAAGTTATACTTATAGTGCGTTCAGTAAGTACCGATTGTCCGTAGCTAAGGAATTCCCTTTTCTGCAAAATCCTGCAAATAACTTCTGCAAACCCCTACGATAAGGAAAGCTGTGACATTTCATTTTAAAATCATATACATTAAAAAATTTTATATGCGCATATGAAATGTGTCATTTGTTGTATTTCAGATTTTAAAGAATCATTTGTAACATTTATTAATAATATGCATGTATATTGTTTAAGGGAATACAAATTTAATGAAATTTCAAAAATTCTGCCTTTTTTTTAAATGTTTTTAAGCTAACACATACCTAATAAAACTTACTTAATACAAATTGTCTAGTAAAATGCATGAACAAAAATTGAGTGAATGTGTTTTTTTACATATATTTATGTTTCCTACTCTGTATTGAATCAAGCTGAATATGGCTTGCAAATTCTTTAATAGAGCAAAAAAGTACGAACAATTTACTTTTTAAATAGGATCTTGCCTCACTTCAACATGAATTATTACTTCCTATTCACTAGTGGTTCACCGATGAAAAAGTATTTCTATTTCTAAAACTAGTGTCATGCTATTGTTGAACAAATATTAAAAATACAAAGCACCTGACCTGATGCCTTATTAACATTATGATAATGTATGTTGCCGTTCTCCCTTCTTTACGAAGTTTCTTAATATTTTCTTGTTGTAGCGAATTTTTATTTAAAAGATAAAATGTTTGATATCTCGAACACTAAGGAAGATATCTAAAATTTTTATTTAATTTGCATAATTGATTGAAAAAAAATCATCATAAAGGAAGGATAGCTTGTAGTGAAATGTAAACAAGAACTCGGTATAAACCTTTTTAAAGTATATGGGTTGAACTAAATTTGATAAAATATGTAAATAAAATTAAAAATTTTATATTTTTATTAAACATTTTATATTTTTATTTAAAATTTTGTATTTTATTAAAATAAAAATATAAAATTTCAAATTTTATTTAGGAAAACAAAAAATTTTGTTAAAATTAACTTTTTTTGTTTGTTTTTAATCAAAATTATCAATGTCCTTAGCTAAGGCCAACTAAAAAGTACTCCCAGAATACGGACTATTATGGGAAATTATAAAATTTCCCTTTGCAGAAGTTTTGAGGTAGGATTGCATTACTGAACGATTTTTTGTAGAAATTGTCTGTATTTAAGGACTTTAGCTGTCAAATTTTGTCTTTCACAAACTTCAGATTGTCTGCAACGTAGGATTTTGTCACTAGCTAAGGACAATCTGTACTTACTGAACGTACTATTACTGTAGAGGTTCAGTTCTAAATTTTATTTTTATTTTTAAATCAAGTTTACTTAGAGTGCGTTCCATAAGTATTTTCGTTTTGTACGTAGAATCCCCCTTTTCTGCAAACCAAAAAATTTCTGTCCTAGAAAAAAAACCGATTTGACAATTAATTTGCTTAAATCTGCTTAGACCATATACTTTATTAATTTTATAAGGGCATATCTTTTAATGCGTCATATTTCATTTTTTAAATTTTTAACAAAGTTCCAGAAATCAATATTATTTCAAAATGAAAATGAAAAAGAAATGTTTGAAAATAATGAAATAAATACAAAAATTAAGTCAATTTTTTTAGCCGACTGTAGCAAACTGTAGCCGACAACGTATTATATTTATACGTCATTATTAGATAATAGCACCATTCGATTCCTCGTACTCGATTTTATAAGTACAACTATTTTGCAATATTCTTAATCTTGATTAAAATGTGTCTTTTAGATGAAAATGCAAATATTTTATAATTCACTTTTGTTGAATTAAAAAAAGAAACAGTGTAAAATATGTTTACGTCTTTCTACTTTTTAACATAAAACTTTGATGAAAATTAAAAAGAACTTATAAATCTGTACATCATTTTGCAAAAAAAAATGTATGATTTTTTATTTTTCAAAAAAAAAAACGAAACGCTTTTATACTACTTTTACATTATTTCTTTCAATACCATTCCATGAGTTAAAATGTTATTAAAGAATAAACTACGTTGTTTTAAAAATCAACAAAAAAGAATTTTATGTAAACAAGAAAGTAAAATGCTGTATAAAGAGTATACGTTACTTGATATTGTTGCATACGTTGTTTTAATTTTCAAATCTTTAATCTTCAAATAGAGTTTCGGAACGATTTTTTGCAAAAATTATTGTGGATATAGAATTTTAGCTTTCAAATCGCATCGTTCCATAATTTAAAAGTCTCCAAAAAAGAATACCGATGCTAGTTTTAGATAAAATCGTGACTTATGGAACGCACTCTTATTTAATATTGTTATTCAAAATTAGTATTTAAAATTTAATTAATTTAGTTTTCATAAATAATGTTTTCAAATTTTACAATTCAAATTTAAATAATAAAATTTTTATTTAAAAAAAAAAATAAAGGTTTTTATTTATTTAATAAATAATATCAACTATTATACTACCACTATCTCTACTGGTATTAGTTTCTGTTTTCAAGTGAGACATCTCTTAGAAAATTTATTCGTAAACCATAATATGATTGTAAAATTTTCTAATCTTCTTCGATAAAGCTCTTTGATGGAAAAAATTTTGAAAAGAAAAAAAATGGGTTAAATTACAAGAAATCAGAATGTGTAAAAATAACAATTTTAAGTGTCGCTTAGCCTAGAACAAGAGAAAAAGTTGCAATACTTATGCAGGCTTTCATATAAAATCATAACGAAATAGTATTAGAATTGAACATTATGTAAGAGATTTCCAATATTCACCTTATATTGTACAAGTTCAGAAATTTAAAGCTAAAAACCTCATTTGCAGTGGGTGAGAATGAATTTCACTGTTTGATAGTTTGAAAAACAAAGTCATACTTTCAATTCACTAAAGACTAACGCTGAACACTGGTACAATAATGAATTAGATTTTTTTGATAATGTTCGGTAATGGTAATGCATATGTTTTTACAAGCAAAATCCTATAAGCCTATAAATCCTACCAATCTATAGAACATGTTGCTATGAAATATGTATCAGTGCGTTTTGTGGTGGAATACTTATCTGTTATCTGTGAAGTTTTTTTTAGTTAGCTCGGTAGGGAAACGTTATTGAGAATGCAGCAAATATTTATCTGAAATTTTAAGATTGTAAAAAAATAAAATAAAGATTTAAGAATTTAAAATTCGTTTTTATTTTCAAAATACATTTCTAATCACGTTTAAATCCAAATCCATAACACTGGTTATATGAGCACTGACAATCTCTATCGGTTAAACAATAATTGGGACTTGCGGATGCTACCACTGCGTTTATAAAAGCAAAAGCAGAAAGAGCAGCAAAACAGTAATTGAAATTCATCGTGATAGTTGTAATGATTTATCTTCTTATATTTTAAAAAAACTGCGAGTGTAATGAAGTTGAGTTCCTTTTTATATAAAATTGTATCATTATAAGGTACCTACATAACGTTAAATTTAATAAGTAAGGCCTTTATTAGACGTGGATATTGTTTGTGCGAGTTTTTTAAAACTATTTTTTCTAATTATAAGAACAAACATTCTGTCTGTGACATTGTACTTTATACGTTGGTAAGTATGTGCCCGATATCCACATATATACCCAGTTGTCCCCTAGCGGCATAATTAAAATTTTTGAAATTTAGTACATATATATCTCAATTATATTGTATGTAATGCAGAATGCACTTTAAATAGTTGGCTTAAATCACATGGATCTGGAGTATGCCTAACTCGCGTACAGCATCCTCGTTGGGAAGAGACCTCGCAATTAAAAAAAAAATCTAATTAGGTATAAGCATTGAGTAATAATATTTATAAGAGGGACAGAATTCATACAAGTAAATTTTTTTCAAAAAATATGACAATATTTTGAATGTATTGAGTAAAATTTTTTAACTCAAATGTGTTTATTCTTAATTTTATTATTTTTATTATTGTATTAAGAATATACACATTTGAGTATGAAATTTTTATTCAATACATTGAAAATATTGTCATCATTTTTGAGTTATTTGAAAAAAAAAATCTGAAATTTACTTGTATGAATTCTGACCCTCTTATAAATATTATTACTCTATGGCAGCGGTCGGCAAACTTTTTTGGTCGTGGGTAAAATTAGCCTAAGATGAGATTTTTTTAAACTTATACTGGGTCAGTGGCAATTTTATATGAAAGCAATTTAAAAAAAATAGTTAAATCAAAAGTTAATTTATTTATTATCTAAGACTTACAAAAACAATTGCTTGGAAAACTTTCTATTTTATATGCAATTGTTGTAAACAAAAAATTTTTATATGCAATTGTTGTAAGCAAAAACTATATTCATTGATTTGGGAACTACTTCAAAATTTTGAAGCGGGTAACATGAAATGATGCTTTGGGTCACCCCGTGACCCACGGGTCATAGTTTGCCGACCGCTGCTCTATGGTATAAGTTATGTGAAAATAAAAAATTATAATCAAAGTTAAATATTAAAGCGTATGACTTGAAATTATTATGGTTGATTTCAATTTTAATTGATTAAAAACGTTCACCAACTTAGACGAATTACTTTTAGAAGATTACACAAATCTCTTCTATATTACTAAATTTTATTTCACATTTCACTCGGATTATTTATTTTTTAGTACTGGTCGACAGTAGTGTTCATGATAACAGTAAACCGTTCGAAAAAAAAATAGCGAAAAATTAACCAAGGTCCCTTTTTTTCCAAAATTTTTAATAATTTTACTAAAGAGTCTGTTCACTTATTAGCGATTATTGAAAAAATTGAAATCGGATTTAATATTCCAGGTTTTTTAATTTGTGAACGACACGATTTTACTGCTGTTATTTAAAAAAATTAAATAATTTTGTTCTAAAGCCGTTCACAAATTCTTTTTTAGTTTTTTAAATTCTGCGAAGGGAAATTTTAAATTTCCCATAATAAACTAAATTTGTAGGTCTACTTTTAAGTGAATTCAAAAACTAAAATTGTATAGAAAAGAAAAAAGCAGCAAAAATGGGTAAGAAAAATCGGTCGGTCACGTATTATTATAAGTTTTTGATTTCAGTCTGCCAAATATTATTTTATAAGTAGTTGATTTTAGCAGATTATACAGAATGCAGAAAATTTCGTCCTCAATTTACAAATTGTGACATTTGTTTTACAGAAAAGGGAGATTTCTTTTTTTTCAATCGTTTAATAAGTGAACAGACTATTATAGTCTATAATATACTATAATAGTCTCTATAATAGACTATAATAGTCTGTTCACTTATTAAACGATTGAAAAAAAAAGAAATCTCCCTTTTCTGTAAAACAAATGTCACAATTTCTAAATTGAGGACGTAATTTTCTGCATTCTGTATAATCTGCTAAAATCAACTACTTATAAAATAATATTTGGCTGACTGAAATCAAAAACTTATAATAATACGTGACCGACCGAATTTTCTTACCCATTTTTGCCGCTTTTTTCTTTTCTATACAATTTTAGTTTTTGAATTCACTTAAAAGTAGACCTACAAATTTAGTTTATTATGGGAAATTTAAAATGTCCCTTTGCAGAATTTAAAAAAGTAAAAAAGAATTTGTGAACGGCTTTAGAACAAAATTATTTAATTTTTTTAAATAACAGCAGTAAAATCGTGTCGTTCACAAATTAAAAAACCTGGAATATTAAATCCGATTTCAATTTTTTCAATAATCGCTAATAAGTGAACAGACTCTAAGATATTTTTAAATATTAAAATGATCGTTTTTTTATGAAAGTATATGTGGAGTGCTTATTTTATAAATGTACTATCTCACACTAAATAAAATTTTCCCGGATTAGGGAAAACCTCTTTTAATTCGGATGGAAATAAAATTTTCTTCTTTTTTCATTAACCAATCTTGATTTTGTCGCAAACCACTGAAAAAATTAAAAGGCGAAGATATATGTAATAATAAATAATACAAACATTTACATATAAGTATAATAGGTTAATCGGTATTTACCCGAATTCAGTGTTTATGAGCTGAAAATAGACATCTAACAATTGAATTTGCAAATAATATTTTCGAACAAGTATCACTGCAGGCTGTGATTTCGCGAAAATACCTGTTAATAATATGATTATACTTCATTTTTAAATTTATTTTTATATTTTTTTCTTTTATTATATTATTTGTTTTTGTTTTGTAGCATTCCAATTCTACTATTTTTAAAGTAAAAGCTTTTAGGGATTCAAAATTAAGTTTACTCGTTAATTTAATTTATTTTATATTTTCAATATTTTGTAAATAAAAATTACCCATCTCATAATTATTTCAAAATATGTACATGTAATGGACTCATAATATATTTAATAGGATTTGTTGCGATGAAAATCTTTGCAGTATATACACGATAAATGAAGACTTTGTATAATTTACATAGTGTCCTTATTGTTTTTCATCAAACAATTTTTTTTTTTATTCATTTTTCAATTTGAGATAAAACACTCTGTACGCTATATTGGAAAAAAAAATTGTAATGAATTTAGAAAATCTATTATATCGTGTATACATATATTTTTAAAATAAAAGCACAACACAAAATTGTACAATACCCTTGTTGTGCAAGTTATTTGATCATGTAAGGACCATTTAAGCTTTTTCATTTTTTAACTTTATATATTAAAAAAAAATTTGAAAATAAATTAAGATAATTCAATTGAATTCAATTAAGAAAAAAATCTATTTTTAATTATTAAAATAAAAATAAAGATGTAATAAAAGTTAATGTTTAACATCTAAAAAGTATCAATAAAATAATTATGAACTAATTTCAATAGTAATTTTTTTATACTTTTTAGTTTCATTGAACATGGTTTTGTCTTGTAAAAGTTAAGAAAGTCAACTTGAAAATTTGGATAAATCTTAAAAATCAACCCGTTATAATACCATTTTTTTTTTTAATTAATTTTTTTTTTTTAATTATTTTAAATGTATATATTAAGAAATTAAATTAACGAGTATAATACATCAATGCAATTTTAATATTTTTGCTTATCTTAGTATTAATCTGAAAATTTTATTTTAAATATTAACAATTTCTTAAAATATGTAGAAGAAATAACAAAATTATGAATATTTTATAAATAAAAAATAATCTTAAAAATTATTAACAATTAAGGTACCAATTTCTTTCGTTCTAATTTCTGTAGTGCGGTTTATTTAATAATTGTTTGTTGAGAGGATTTAAGTGAGGAATTTTTAATTTTTTAAACAATGGTAGTAATGGAATCTGTAAGAAATTATTTTTATTCAGTTCGAAACACACAAAATTTGATTGCCATTTTAAATAAAATTATTGAAAGCATATTTTATTGTTTGTCCTGGGGTCAAACTAAGATCACATCAGAATGATTAACTTGATACATAATATTAACAATTATTAACAATTATTGACAATTCAAGAGAGAGTATAATTTTTATATTTAACCGAATGAAATCTATTTTTGAAAACCGCTTATTATGATTAGATTTAAAAAGGTTTTTGACAAATTCCGCACTTTTTGTTTCTTGTCACAGATTACATTACCACATATCTGTTTCTTCCTAGGAATAATTTATTTTATTTGAAGAATTATTATATTTTTTTAAACGAAAGCTTACTCATTAGAAATAAAATCTTATCTTTTATAACTTAGAGAGCATATTGAGATGAATAGATTTGAATTTTTATTGCTTTCATTGTAATTTCCTTTTTTTTTATTAAAAAATAAACATTTTATGATATAAAAAAATTAATAATAAATTTTTACGTTAAATTTTTGAATCTAAAGATACATAAAATATCTACTTGTCAAAATATATAAAATTAATCTGGAATAAGAGGAAAGCAAATATTGTTTCTGTTCCGATGTTAACTGACCAAAAATATTCTCAATACTTTTCATTCTCAATATTATCTCTTCACATGCTCATTTGAAAACAATTTTAAACATATTCAAAAATAGTTTTGAATAATTATTTTTCTTATTATTATTTTTTGGAAATACATATTTTACGGTTTAGAACATTGTAAAGTCGCGAAAGTATCCAAAACCATAGAATTAATATCTTACTTATGTTTAAATTTTAATCCGATACTTTGCAACATGTAAATATTCTAATTTTTTTTTAGACTTTTAACCATAATACAATTACAATATTTTCTAAACATTACATAATTTATCTAATTTTATATTTTTTAAGAATTTTTTATTTTATTTTGATAACTTACTTAAAATTTGAATGCTTTAAATTTTAAAAATTATTAGTTTAACTAATTTTAAAAGTTACTCTCCGTGAAATTTCTACAATTTTCGAATAATTTTATAATTTTTTGATTCTGTTTATTTTTTTTACCATATTTATTCCAATTTGTCTCTTTCAAATATCTAAAAAAAATAATTAGGCTAATTCCAATCCAATTAATAATTAGGAACATTACACTTATTTAATTTTAATTGTCAATCTGTTTTACTAAAATCACACCGGGAATGAACCGCAAATAATTATCTTATTAAAGTAAACTTACACTATACAAATACAAAATAGATTGAAATAAACATAACAGAGATAAACATAATAATCGTGAATTTTTTTTTTTTTTAAAACATAAAAAACAGCTCCATTTGTGTTTATATTTTTATATTAATTTATTTTTTATGTTTCTCTCAACGTGGATTTAAAATAAAAATAAAATGCAAAAAAGAATACATTTATTTTGTGGATAAACACAATTACTATGAAAATGGAGCCATTTTATATTATTTTAATTGGAACAAAAAATATTCACTTTCGGGTTCTATTAGTCTGTGACTTAACGAAAAATTAAAAATGAAGTAGAATCTTTAAAAATAAAAATAAAGCCTGAATTGCCTGC
Source organism: Hybos culiciformis (assembly GCA_964007475.1). NCBI lineage: Eukaryota > Metazoa > Arthropoda > Insecta > Diptera > Hybotidae > Hybos > Hybos culiciformis. The sequence goes on along the minus strand of OZ023274.1, from coordinate 63,119,154 downwards.
TTTAATTAACACTTCTTTCATTGAAAGTAACTTTTTATATGATGCAATAATGAATAAAAATTAAACAACTAAACTAACACAATGCTCCTTCTTCAATATCATCAAGCGCAGTGGATGAAGGTGCTTCTTCCGCTCCTGGTGAAGACTAAAACAAAAGAACGAAAAAATAAACACAAAATCAAAAGTTTTCTAATGCATATCTTACATTTCCTGCATTTGGTGATTTATACGAAGCTGTTGCATTTTCTATAACATTTGCTTTGGGAGCTTGTGATGCACCTTTGGGAAGTGGCAAATCTCTTGCTAGTTTTGAATATTCAACATCCATATGCCGAATAAAAGAGGAAGATAATGCACGTTTGGCTTGCTCTGGATCTTCGTCATCATAAGCTTGTATTAGCATTTCTAATGTTTGAACTTCTTGTGGATCACAGCAATTTCCCCATTCTTTAAATGCTTTCTCGGCGGCTACGTAATCACCGCGTGCCAATTGTACAAGTACCAATATTACAGCTAATCGACCAATTGCTCCATAGGATTCTGATTGTTGATTTAAACCTATTTCTCTACGAATAGCATCTGCAGCTTGGTCATACCTGATTTAAAAAAAATACATATATTTTTATACAAGCATAACTACTTAAATTTGGACACTATAGTTATAAAAATAAAATTATCATTATAATAATTGTAAATTAAAAAAAGGATTGAATCTCAATTTACATTTTTTATTACTTAAACTTACATTCCAAGCTTAACTAATATTCTAGATATTTTCGTCGCGAATTCTGCTCCTTGCCTCGTGGAATCTTCAATCTAATAAAAAAAAAATTTTTTTTTGTTACTTATTTACTTATTCTTTTTTTTTTGTAATGGAAAACGTTCTAAAGAAAAGATATTAAATTTTGATTCTAAATTTCTTAGCTTTTAATTTATTTGTAAATACTCTTACTCACCAAAACAACTTCTAAAGCGTGCTGATAAAGTCTTAATGCGATCTCAGGGTGAGCACCTTCTACTACTTTTGCACCTTTATCCAGTGCTGATGCTCCTGATTCTGGTGATCCATGCTGCTGATATAACTTACAGGCCCGATTTGCATACTCTTCAACGTCCAACAAATTGTTTGTTTCTTTACATATCAATATTATCTAAAAATACATAAATGTAATAAAATAATTTAAAACTTCAACGCACCTAAGTAAATCTTTAATAAAATAAAATATTTAAATAACAAAACTGTTAACTTTGAAATTTTTACATTGATTATTATTTATGTTGTGATTTAACTACCTAAATTATCATCATCATTAAGAATTATATATAAGAAATTAAATGATTTTCGTAAATTACAAATTATTTTCTATTTGCAATCTTAAATTAAAACTATACTTATTTTGTTCATAAGCAAAGTAAAAAAAATACTATCGACCACCAATAAAACCTTTTCATTTTACCTGCTCATAACATTTTGCTGCATGAAACCATGATCTTGATTGTTTATGACATTCAATAGCTTTCATAAAGCAATCTTTACTTTGATCGAATGATTTAGCGATTCGAAAACATGTTGCTAAAAAAAAAAGAGTTTTATATAAATTAGAAATTTAAAATAAAGTGTAAAATTCGTAGTTATTTGTATTATTAGATTGGTAATATAATCTACCCAGTACACAATTATTTGATTATTCGATTGATTTACAAATGTTTGAAAGAAAAAACTAATGCAAATCAAAAGTGACCATCCGTACAGCATTTCTACGCCGTGTCCAGCGCCGGAAAATGTACGTTAGAATGTCCTGCTTTTTAAATTGTGTACAGCGAAATACAGCATTAAACCTAATAATAATTCCCAATTTACGCTCAGTGGGATAATAAGAATTAATTGGGAGGCTATAATGTATATAAGCGTTTCTCAACCTTTTTACTATTGCGACCTATAATATGAGTACAAGTAGAAGAAATGAAAGACACCTTTAAAATGTTTTATTTATTTTTATTTTAATGACTTATTTGTTGTTGACATTCATTTGATAATTTATTTTTTTCCGGAAGATTTGTTTAAAGCGAATGAATTTAAAACCTGTTTTCTTATTGTCAATGTAAAAACAGAGCAATCTATTGGGAAATAGATGTATAGATTAATTCTTCTTACATAATCAAAATATTTTATTATTTTTGAAAAAATATATGTAGCATTTGTAATAGAATTTTTCCATTAAAATGCCCATTGAAAATCTTTCGCGACCCAAATTCCCTAAGGTTGAGAAACGCTGATGTATATTATATGCATGATGTATATACAATGTAGTACATAGATTTTTCTAGTCTAGTGAAATATGTGAATTAAAACACTATTGTTATACTAATTATAATAAAAACTGCAATATATTTCATTCGTTTTTTTTTTTTTATTGTACAGCATTGAGCTTCCGAAAATATTGTCACTTTATGCAAATCCTAATTGTGGAAAGAAATTACGTGTTTGACAGAAAAGAGATTTTAATCAATGATTTTATTAAGAACAACATCAAATGATGTTGAGTTAAGTCCTGTTCGCACTTCAATATTTTTCCATTTTTCCGGAAACTTTGTGGATATTATCATACAAAAATTTTTTCCGGATATTTTAATTTCCAGTTATTTTTCCACTTAGCTAGTTCCTTTTAGGTACTTTTTGATAGATTTGGTACGGTTGGCACCGTTCATTTTATGTCAAAATATCAAAAAAAACTAGTGGAATTTAATTTTAAATTATTTTTGAACTTCAGATTTTTGAAAATTCATAACACAAAAAAAAAAAAAAATTTATATTTTTTCTAGAATTGTAAAATTTTTTCCACTTCTCAAGTGCGAACGGTAGTATCAGAAAGTGGAAATTTCGACTTATTTATCCGGATAAATGTTGAAATGCGAACAAGATATAAGATTTAGTTTTATGTATGTAGGTACCTACTACTATGTACCTACCTACCTAAAACTTTTTTTCCCGGCAATTCTGAAACTTACCTAAGAAATTTTAAGCCGGTGTACCTGCCTAAGTAGAACTTAAAAAAGTGGTTAGGTTTCAAGTATTTATACAGCATTGGATGTTAGTTATATAGGTTAATACCTACTTAGTTAAATCTTGATTAAATCAAAAAATTGAACTGATTATGTCAATGTCATAAGTAGGTAGGTTCGTACAAATGTAGGTAGGTAGGTCAGTTTGATGTGTCATCAAAACACTTTTCAGTAGATGGGCACAAATAATTGCTGGAAAAAGTTTCGAGATCCAAAAAATTATTTTTTTTTTTTGCATAAGCGGACAAGAATGCAAAAAAATATTAAAAAATAGAACTTTCTTATCGTCGCGAAAAATATCGATTTTGCTCAATTTTTTTTTTTTTTGTTTTGTTTAATTAAATAAAAAAAATTTACCAGCTTTTTGATATTCGTCAGAAGCAACTTCATAATCAGGTCTCCATTTCAATAAAGATGTTTTTAAACTAAAATTGAATTAAAATAAAATTTTATTAATATTTAATTTAATTTAAAGAAACTGGAAAAAAAAAACAATAAAAATAAAAGTAACACAAACAATTTTTTTTCTTTTCTACCTTTTTTCAGCTTGTCGAATTAATTCTTGTCCTTCTTCGATTTTTCTTGAAGCGGACATAATGAAAAATTAATTTTTCGTTTCAATTTTTTTTTAATTTTAATTTACCTAATTTTAATTTTTATTTTCAATTTCCAAAAATGATAAAAGGAAAAAAAATTTAGACGAATTGAAAAATTTTATGAATGAAATTTTTTCAAGGATAAAAATACTGTGAATAATGATGCTATAAAAAAGTTGCCATAAAAAATATCAGGGATCAACAGCATACTCTAAGAATCCTGAGAATTATTTTTTAATTTTTCAATTTCCAGTGAACCCTACAATATAAATTTTAAGTCAAATAATATGCTTGTTTTTATTTTGCTTTGATTATAGGCGCAGTGGTGGAATATCCCTATACAGTGATGCCAGACGTAGGGAATATTCCCTACATGTAGGGAAATTATGTCATAAAAAGACACTGTAGGGAAAAAAGGACAGATTTTTCAAATGTTAAAAAATGTAGGGATTTTTTATCATGTTGGTTGGCCAATATTTTTTTTCTTAAATTCATTGCAAATATTAATAATTACAAATGCAATATTTATTTTTTTATATAATTAATACTATAAAGTATATATCGTCTGCTGAGAAATGAAACGATGTATAATGAAAAGTATAGTTTCGAGTAATTGAGTTTAAAGATTTGAAAATTAAAAAAAATTTAACCCTTTGGCGGACAAGGACGTGATATCACGTTATGGGGTGTTTTTCTCGTGGGACATGACGTGATATCACGTTTTCGTTTTCATATAGTTTATATTAGAATTCAATATATTGTGTCCCCTTAGAACACATATAAATAAAATTGGTGTCCCATTGGAAGTATTTTAATTTAGGACGAATCAGGACAATAATCCCATTATTATAGTGGCTTCGGTATAGTTCTACATGCTCTAGAACCAGAAATACCGCAAGTGTCCCCCTATAAACCTTCATAAAAATTTTGTGTCCGCCAAAGGGTTAAGGAAAAATATCAAGTAACGTAAAATTTTCATCTAAAAAACACATTTTAATCAACATTAAGAATATTGCAAAATAGTTGTACTTATAAAATCAAGTACGAGGAATCAAATGGTGCTATTATCTAATAATGACGTATAAATATCATACGTTGTTTTATTTCTGAGCAGACGATATGTTCCTTACTTTATTAATGAATTTTTTTTTGTTTAGTAAAATTTAGTATTAATTAATTATAATTATAAAATTAATAATAATGATTATTTTTTTTATACAATTAATGCTAAATCTAAATGTTACTGAAAATGAATTTGTAATTTTTTGATATATAAAAATAAAAAAGATCTCATAAAAAAACATGAAAAATCAATTTTTTATTTAAAAAATTTGAAAAAAAAACTAAATACCTATCAGTATTTTTATAAAACAAAATGTAGGGTAAAATGTAGAGAAAATTATCTATATAACATAGGGAAAAATAGGGAAATTTTTTGCTTGCTGTAGGGATTTTTAAATTTTCAATCTGGCATCACTGTCCCTATATCGAACTACGCAGACGCCCCAAAAAAGACCGATTTTGTTAGTGATTTCTTAAACATTGTTTGATAACACTTGTATTACATTTATAGATTATTTTAATTTTTTTTATTATTATTGTTATTTTATATTAATATTAATGTAGAAAATATTTAAAAAAAAGAATTATTTTTTGCTTTAAACGCACATGCCCAACCGATAATATTTTTACGTAATCAGAACATATTCATTTAATCTAAATAAACAATGTTGGGTTTTATCAGTGGTGGGATGTTAAGATTTCGAAAAATTCGATATTCGACATTCGATCGAATGGCAGTATGTTATGACAAAATCGCTTCTACGTTTTCTCGCTACGGTATCACAAAAAATTTTTCAAGTGATACGGAATCGAATAAAAAAAATACATGAAAAAAGAAATTATTTTTATTCAAATTTATAAAAATTAATTTTGAATAATCAAAAATTTTTTTTTTTTAATTATTTAAAAATATTATTTTAATATTTAATAAAAAAATAAAGAATCTAAAGGTAGGTAGGTAGGTAGGTAAACATTTTTATTTATAAAAATTAAAAACAATTTTAATAAATGTAAATAAAAATAATTATGTATGAACAATAATTTATTATTATTTACTTTTTGGTTTTTTTTTTTTTTTTAACGTCAAAAATTCTTTCAGAAAATGATTTTCGAAAGTATCGAAGCGAGAAAAACTTAACATGTTGCCAAAAAATCCACTCGCTTCGATGTTCGATACATCTTCGCTGTTCGAATGACAACTTAACATGCCACCACAGGTTGGGTTTTATCAGATTTAACTCAAATTTAACTCAACTTTAAAACAATACAATTTTTTGTATGATAAACCTCCTTTAACTCAACAACTATTTATAATTATTTGCGTAACCTTATTTAAACCCGAAATTTGGAAAGGCTATAACTCAACAAGTATTTATAAACAATTGCGAAACCTTATTTAAACCCAACTTTGGACCGCTTATAACATTTATCTACGCGGACAAGTTTTTTTGCTGGGTATTTTTTTACCACTTGAATACAACTTCCTATAAATATAATGTTGTTTTTGTTTTCCTATAATTTTTGACGTTTCTGTGGTGATTGGTTTGGTATATTTATCACTTATGTCGTCATTTTTCCTACATACATAACTACACTACGACGGCACTGCCACTACGCTGCACTGCAGCATATAACTATTTTTTAGGAATGTAAATGTAAATAAAGAGATTTTTTTCATTCTTTAATTTCATACACACAATACAAAAATTAAATTTAAATCACTTGATTTTTTTTTGGTACAAACAACCAAGGCAAGGTTTCGTTTAGTTTCGTCGTTCTTTTATTAATTTCTTTGATTAGAAATTCAAAAATAAAAATTAAAAATTTATACGTAATTTTTAAAAAAAAATTTAACATTTTAAAATTTTTTTTATTTATTTTTATTAATATAAAATAAATTAAATTAATTAAAAAACCTATACCTACCTACCTACATAGTTAGAAAATAAAAAACACGTCGTAGTAATTTCCAAAAAAAAATAAAAATAATTTTTTTTTCTTAATCTTATCACATTTATCAGAAATCAAAATAAAATTTTTTTTTTCCATCAAAATAAAAAATTCTTTTTTCTTGGTTTAAATAAAAATTAAAGGAAACAAAAAAAGGACAGTTTTTTGACAGCAGAATAAAAAAAACAAAAATCATAGAAAATTAAATGTATGGGTTGCAGTATTTCATTTTTAAGAAATGATAATGAATCATCGACAATTAATCAATCAACCACCACCAGTTTTGCTGCTACTGCTGCTGAACCAACTAGTACTACTGCTGCTGAAGCCAGAAGAAAATCTTCTAATAATCAGGAGACATTTTATAACAATAATTCAGGAAATAAAAAAATGGATAAAATTGATTATAAATCAAGATTGGAAAAGAAAATGTGCCTCGTAAGTTTAAACTTTAATATTACCCACATCATTATTATTTTAAGAAAGACTATCAGTCGCCCCCAAAAAAAAAATATATTTTTTTTCAATAGTCGTATTTCGCATCAAAACATTAAATAAGTAGGTAAGTGTACCTACCTACCTAATTTTAACTTGTTAAATATTTTCGAGTGCCCAGAAATGATAATTCGAGAAGCGAGGCAGAAAAATCCTTCACTTGATAGCGCAAATTTCCCTAGTAGCTTTTGTTCACCAGTTTCATCAGTTACAACCACATACAAATCTAATAAATTTATATTATGGATAGACAATAAGTAAACGGTTACCATTTATTAATATACCTACCTACTTACATAATATAGGTAGGTGGTTAACTGGGCAAGTCTAAGCAAACAATAAATTTGTAGCTGTTGGTAGCGCCCGCCTTTCATTTGGTGGCGCCTGCCTTTCATTTGGAAGCGCTCGCCCTTCATTTGTAGGCGTTGCAGGCCCTCTTTCGTAGAGCCTGATTATACCGACCTACCTATATATAAGGTAGATAGGTTCACTTACCTCCTACCCGTACCCATTTATCTGCTTTATAAAATTCCATGGAAATAATTTTATTTTATTAGTTTTTTTTAATTAATTACATTTTTATATAATTTTTTAGGCCAAGGAAACACCAGAACCTGATTTTGATTTATCCGATTGTAATTTAAAAGAAATTCCATCTGGTGTTTTTATACATTGTCGTATTTTACGTAAAGAATTTTTAAATTTGAGCAATAATAAATTAATGATATTTGATAACATAAATAATGGCGGACAATTAAATGATTTATCGCTATTAACAATACTTGATTTAAATTTTAATAGAATAAAAAAACTGCCAGATGATATTTATAAATTAGAAAGTCTCAGGGTAAGTTACAAACAATTTGGAAAATTTTGTTCGTAGAATATTCATATTTACATATTTATTTATTATAAAATTTTATTTATATTGAAAGAATTTACATTATGAGTCTTAACTACTTATTTCGATGTAGAGTTATTCAAGTAATTCTAGAAGTCAACGGCTAATACCAGTTCCGACTGATTTTCATAACAATATACTTAATCAACTGTTAGAGATGATAAAGTACGAGATTTCGCAGTGGACACTAAATTTTTTGATTTTCTATGAATGATCATCAAAATGTCACAATTTATCAAAATGTTTATTGAAAGCTTTATACTTTTTTTTTTAAAATAATGCATTTTCAATAATCTATGCACCAACTAGTTTGTACATTTACATATTTATTCTGTATTTATTTTGAATCGACATACCAGCAGGTTTTTTTATTTTTTCATACAAAATTGAAACCATTTTACGATATCCGATCTCCTTGATCGTCTCTGTCTGCTAGTGTACACTTCTATATTCACTTGGACTAGGTCAGTAATTAGTTTCCACCCACGTATCGGAAGAAACTGGTTCTATATTTAAACCATTTCGCAATTAAACCCTGAATCATCATTACATACCCTTTTTCCTGACGCGACGGCTACTTATAAAATAGAAATAGAATTGCTGGAATTTTCGTTACTTAGGATAAATATTCGATACTTATATGTACTTATATTTATTTAAAATTTTATTAATTTCAAAATTTCTTAAATTAATTTTTTTTTTTATTTATTTATTTAAATTTAAATAAAAGTCATACGAAAAATCTTATTACCATTTTCTATTTCAAATGAAATTCAGTGATTAGCACTTTTATTTTCATTAAAATCAAAAGGGGAATACAGTTTTCGAAGAAAAAGTTTCACTCCACAGTGAGTTCGATTAAAACGCGAATTAAGCTTTCATATAAACTGATTACAAAATTTACATACATACATACATACTTATTTACATTTTAGATTAAAGCAATTTTTGTTAAAGATTCCTAAGAAATGGAACTATATATGCGTACAGGTAATCATCATTTTTTATTGATTTTAATTTATTTTAGGAACTGTTAATATCTAATAATAATTTAATTCAATTACCGAAAACTATAAATTGTTTTAAATACTTGGAGCTGCTTAATGTGGCCTATAACAATTTAAAATCAATTGACGAAATAAATTTTATTCCTAAATTACGTATTCTTAATTTAATGGGGAATGAAAATTTAAAGCAATTACCTTCAATATTATCAACATGTGATAATTTAAATGATCTAATTATTGATGTGGACCATATAGAATGGCCACCAATTGAAATTTTACATAGCGGTACTGAAAATATTCTAAAATTTTTAACAACTGGTGAAGCAATTATTGTTAAAGAGGACTATGGCCTTGAAATTGCACAAGATGCTCTTAAATTATCAAAGGAAGATGTAAATATAAAAAAAATTCTATAACTAATTTAAATTTAATTTATAAAAAAAATTTTTAGGCCTTAATAAAACAACTTAGTGATCGTGCAAAAGGATTGCAAACAAACACAAGAAATTATCATAAGCTAGCTGAAAATTATTATGGAAATGAAGATGTAATTAAATTTTTTACAATAGGACTTTCCATTAGGATGGTTCACATTTATGTAGTTCACATTTATGTAGTTCACTTTTCATTGTATCCGTTTGTTTAATTTTTATCATTAACTTTTTTTTTATAAATTGAAGTCAAATATTTTAATTTAATCTGTAAAGACTTACATATTGAAGTATTGTGTTGTTCGGCAAACTATTTTTTGTGTCATTATTACTGTGAATTATTGTGAGCTATGGTTCTTCGTTCTATTAAGTTATATTATAATATAAAAAAGTTTAAATCTGAACTAAAAAAAAGTTATATTAAAAAAAATAAATAGCATTAAATTTTCATAAATTTTAATATGAATGTTCCATAATTTTTTTCTTTGTAGGCACTGTTCGAAGAAATTCATCAGAAACAACAAAAACAAAAGGAAGAGGTAATTATATATAAAAAAAAATTATAATGTTAATAAATTTAACATACATACCGCAGGCACTCAAAGCAATGTTATCCCACCAAAATGAAAATGAATCATTGGTGAATAGAATTCAAAAAGAAAAGGAACAGGACAATTTGAAGCTTATTAAAGATATTATGGAAGGTAGTTAGTTTTGTTTTTACATAAAATGATGAGAAAATAATTACTTTTTTTTTTAAGCCGAAGAAAATGCTAATTTAGTTATCGAAAAATTCTTAACGCTTAAACCTCATCTGGATCCTCAATTGTTAGAACAAGAGAGACTAAATGAAGAAAAATTGTTGGAAATGGTAATAATCTTAAAAACAATTATATATTTTTAACAAACCATAAATAATAATATAAAATATAGTTCCTAATATCTTATATTAATTATATAGTCAGCATCTACATAATTTTAATATGTCTAATGTTTGAGAAAAAAAATCGCTCATTAGTTTATTTATTTATTTGCTAGGTTCATCTAGAACATTCTGAGTTGAGAAAACAAGAAATTGTTGCGACTATGTCAGAAATTCTACAGGATGAAGAATTTAAACTCCAAGAATATCAGAAAAAACGAGATGAGGCCTCAACATCGTACAGATTACAGGAGGAAGAAGACGCAATTGAATTAGAGCAATTATATCGAGATTATGAACAAAATCGATCACAAATTTATGAAAAAATTTGTGAAGATGAGGAATTACAGAAACTCACTCTGCTCAAATTAATTGAGAAAAATGATGCACGTTCATGGAGTTTGGTTGAACAATTGAAAATAATTGAAATTCAGCTAGCGGGTATGACACAGCTGGAATTAGAGAAAAAAAAATACTCCAATGTTGAGCAAATGGTATAATAATTTTTGTTTAATTCAAACTTAATGTATCAACATTTTTTTCTTGTTTTTTCCCTTAGAATGAACTATCGGACAAACGAATAAGATTAACAAGCATTTTGATGGATCTACTGGAACAACAAGAACTTAGAAAACAAGAGGTAGGCAGCTTAAGATTAATATTTTTCTATTAAAATATAAAATTAAATAATTGTTAAAAAGAGAATATGATGTAAAAAAAATAGTTGAAAAATTAATTCAATAGCTTTATTTTAATCCGGATACGTAATTGTACGAGCGGCTAACTAATAAATGTGAAAAATATCCTACCTTAAAATTATATCATTGTTAGAAGGTTATAATTCTTTATTTATTTATTTAAAGCTTTTTGATACGTTGATTGCAATAGAGGCACAAAAGGAAGAAGATCAACAGGACTTTTGGTTGTTACAGTATCAAAAATTATTGGATAACCATCCATTTTCAAATAAGATTAACACAATAGATCCATTATTAGGATATAATTTTCTTGTTAATGGTGTAATACATTGCTTACCATTTTTGCAAAAACTCTGGCAAAATAGTGAAATAAATTTACGTGATATAAAAATGGATGATTTAGAAGCTGTTGGAATACGTCTAGAAAAAGATCGTAAAATGATCTTAAAATCTATTCAAGAATATTTGAAAGACAATTTTGGAAGTCCTACAGCACCATTAGAAACGCCAACAACATTACCAACGGCAGAAAATAAATTCAATTACGCACCAACAGATGAGCTAGAGCGACAAACTAGTTCTAAAGAAAATAGTATTGGTGACGCTACTTTATCAGAATGTGTTATATGTATGGAAGAAAATGTAAATATTCTAATTGATTGTTTTAACTTTTTTTTTTAAATATAAATTTTACATTTTAGGCGAAATTTATATTTCTTCCTTGCGGACATATGTGCTGCTGTAATCTTTGTCAACAAAAAGTCGATATTTGTCCAATGTGTAGAACACCAATCGAAAAGAAAATAAAAGTCATTCAATCATGAAAACAAATAATGAACAGCGTTGGAATTTTTCTTGAAAAAAGAAGCATTTAAAAAATAAACCAGCAATTTTTTTTATTATACAAAATCGACCTATGTTTTGTTTTGTAGTAATTTTCTAATGAATTTTAAGCTTGATCCTTTTAAAGCTTTTTGTATTTGTAAATTTTTAGATAACACCGTGGAAATTTAATTTTTTCTTATATTTAGGCACATACAATTTTTGAATTATTGTTATACAAAATAGTTTTCGTTCTAATTTATAGATAATTCAGTAATGTCTTTTTTATAATAAGAGTATTATTTTTGTATCATATTAATGATTCCTGACGCATTAAGAAGAGAACGAAAAATTGTGTTAAAGTAAGTTATGACTAAACATTTTCTCGAGCTACTTCTTTTAATAAACATTTAATCAAAATTAAGATTTAGAATAAAAAATTGAAATATTTGAAATATCCACAATGTGAAATATAAAAAATTTCAAAATTGAAAGTAAACTATATATCTAATTTTTTTTGTGTTTTTCTCATCAATTTTCTTGTCTATATATCGCTTGTTCGTTAATTTTTATTTTAATTGTCCCTTCTTAATGTAAATGTTATTATAAATTAGTTTTTAAATGGAAAAAAAAAAAATTAAAAATATTAATTAGATCCATGTATCCACATTTCTTTAAATTTCATGAATTGTTTTGATACTATAAAATCTAAAAATACTTTACAAATTATAAAATGATATGTATCTTCATTGATAAGAAAAAATAAAAACAAAAAAATTTATTAACGATATTATAAAACAAGGAATTATGAAAATATAGTATTCCACTTTTAACTTAAATGACATTGAATAAAAGGAATGAGCTGCAATTGTGATTGAGTAACTTTATACCTTTTAGTAGTTTTTATTAAAAACCTTATTTTATATATACTTAAGTCCTTCTGATTTTGAATTGCCAATTTGTTTTCAATAGAGAACCGAACACAAGGCGTAAGCGATAAGAGTTCATCAAAGCACACAAGTTTGAAAGAAAAGGAAATTGATATTCAAAAAAAATATTAAGTTGTATTAAAATTAATTGAACTTTATTTTATATTTGTAATAAGAATTTTAAATGTAAAAAATACGATTAATTTGTTGATTCTAAGGTGTAAACGAATAATCGGTTTGTGAAAAATCTTGCAGGCTAAACTTCTTCTTTTAAAGGAGTACCACAAGCTATATTTTATTTTACACAACATAACATTAGATTTGGAATTAAAATTTTTTTTGTTTTTTTTTTTAGATTGAAAGTTAAAAGTGGAATATTAAGGTTTTGATAACTTTGTTTACGTTTTGTTTTTAATATCTTTTATTCTTTACTATTTGTGATAAAATGCCAAAACGAAAACTAACTATATTAATCTACAACTTTTAATATAAACATTGTTATTTCTTTAAAATTTTCATTGTTTAATCTTCTTTAGCTTATTTTTAGTTTCAGTTAATTATTATGCAAATTGTAAATTACATAAAAATATTTCAAAAACGGTTAACTTTATTATTTTAATTTAATTAATTTTTAAAAGTTATTTATACAGACAATTTGTAGTTTCTGAAAATCTCTAAATTTTTTCAACTTTAAAAAGAGATTTATTAGTAAATAACTATAAGTGTTATTGGCCTCAAATTTTAAATTTTTAGATACTCTTTCATTTACTTTCCTTCTCAATTTTGCGGGAGATTTGTTAAATTTTTTTTATAAGTCATTCAATTAGATAAATTCGATCCTAAACTTGTTAAAATTTTATGTTAAAAAAATTAAAATTTTTGTTTTCGCCTCAAAAAATTGCAATTGGAAATTAATAGTTTAATGTAAGATTTTTTAAATTAAAATATGCGTTTAACAGAAAGACAAAGAAACATTTTTTTGTTTGTTAAATTAATAATTATTACTTTATGAAATATTCTATTATTATATTAAATTTTATTATACACTTGATACAAAAAAATAATAATAAAGTAACTTTATTAAATATTTCAATTGTTTTTAATTGAGAACGATGTATGTTGTTTTAAGAACGAATAGTATGTAGTATTTCAACTGTGTGACTACTCACTATCTAAACGTATTCAAAAATTCTTCATAAAATTTAAATTATAACTCATTTACTTAGAAGATGCTAAATTAAAAGTTAAATAATAAGGATTAAATTCTAAGTAAAACACTGAAAATGAAAGTTTTTTCTGTTGAACTGTTGTAATATTTTAAATTTATTTTTTTACATTTATTATGTACTTTTTTTTATTACTAATAAATTGTAAATACGTAGTTGTAGGTACACGTTATGCATCACTTTGTGATCTTTATAATATTTTATTCCTGAACCCTTTTAGTATCGTTTGCATTAAGCATTTCGAATTCTGATGCTGGTTTGCCATTCTTTTTTTGTCGATTCGGAATAGTCCAAAATGCCTGAAAATGAAAAAAACAACTTATGAATAACATTTTTATTTCCCTATCTATTTATACCTGATTTTTGCCAAAATATTTAGCTTCTTCAATTGTATCTGGTAATTTTTGATTCAAAGTTTCCGGAGCAAAAAGACTAACAATACTACCAAATAAATAAAGCACGAAAATTATATAGTATGGTATACAAATATTAATATTTGCCCCAAGGTACACAAAATATGGCGATAAACTACTAACTATATTTGCTAAAACACCACTCAAGCTCATTCCACTGGATCGCAAACAAGTAGGATACCTTAAAAAAAAATCATAAAATTAAACATAGGTATGTAGGGTTATTGTTTTTCGGAATCTCACAAATTGCAACACTAAAAAATAAATTCGTTTATAATTTTACATTTCAACTTCACGTAATGATATAGCTAAATTTGTGCTACAATTGGTAAGTTTTATAAAAATTGTCAATCCAATTATAATACTTTCATAAGATGAATTCCTTGCCATTAATATTATGGGTATACAAGCTAGGCCCGATAATAATAAGAACCCAGAGCATGTTAATCTTCTTCCGTATAAATTGCCTGAAATTTGAAAAATTATATTTTTAGAATATGTATATGAATTTTGAAGTAAGGAAATAGTTTCACGGCAATAATTTCGCCCCATGTATAAATTATTGAGTTTTAAACGGACTAATTTAGCCAAAAATTGTGTCGTTTTAAAAAGAAATTAGGGATTTTGAAGTCTTGTACAAAAAAAAACTGTGACGATATGTTTTTATTCGAAATTATTTCATTTAACTTACGAAATAATTTAGGGAACCGCGGATTGAAACAATAGTAGATTACAACACATGCTAGGAAAATTTGTTATTACAACGAGTTGTGTATACACAAAAACACAGACAAGAGTCAATACTTATATCACGAAACCGTTAGGTCGAGTGATATAATATTGACAAGTGTCTATGTGTTTTTGTGTATATACACAACGAGCTGTATAACAAATTTTATTAACATGTTTTGTATACTGTTTTAATGTGCATGTGAGAGGTATAGTTGCAATCAATACATTTGCAATGCAAAAAATAAACAAAAGTTCAAAATGAAGAAAGTAAATAAAATTTACCTAATACGGAGAATGTGAATAAAATTTACTTAATTAAATAATTACATATGTACGTAATTTACCATTTACCGAGCATGTGCACGTAATATACCATTTACCGAGCTAAATTTGCGATTGTAAATACAACTTACCGATCACATGCACATTAAAATATTTTCCTTTCAGATTTGTTTGCGAAACTATTGCTAACTAAAAATTTAAACATACTTGAGTATTTTCCAATGTACATGGCAGGTATTTCTACAATACTTTGAAGAAAAAAGTTTAAAAAAGGGTTGCCACCCATTTCTGTGCTAAATAGTGTTAAAGTAAACCCAGATAAAATTACAATGCACCTTAAAAAAAATGTAATATCGATTTATGAACTTAGACTTAATATTGAAAAATTTGTAAATTATTTACCATATAAATTCAATAATTAGAGCATTTTTTGCTAGTCGCCAATGACTAAATATTGAAGCAATTCCATAATTTTTTTCCGGTTCAATAGATTTGAAAAGATCACACAATTCATATTCATCAATTTTTAATTCTTTTCCATTCACTTTTGCTATTTTCCGTAGTTCTACAATAGCTACATTGAATTTTTTCTTGCCAATCAACCAACGAGGTGATTCTATCATGTATCTTGTGAAGTTAGAATAAAAAATATATTTTTGAAAATTATTATCACAGAAAGAACCTCCTCCATACGAGGTAAAATAGCGAACGAAACTATCAATTTTGACGTTCTCTGACCCTTTTGACATATTGATTCACATTTTAATCGGTCACTTTTGTACACGATAAAACAGTTCTATTTATTTTAAGTTCTTTGTTTTATAAGAATCTGCATCTATCTGCAATAATTGAATCAAACAATGTGGAAATAGAACAAAGGCGGGCAATAGGCCTGTAGTTCTGAATATTTTATTTTTATTGGTGTCTTCCAAATACTTGGGAAACTACACAGTGGAATAACAAATACGTGACTGAATTTATTACAATCCAAAATTCCAAACCATCCTATTTAAGGGTTCAATTTCCCGTAGTTTGTACGATGGAAAAGGGATGGTGAATAAATTCGTAGTTCCTTATTATGTTTGAAAGTAATTTTAGATGCAATGTACGGTGACGAGATTTTGTTGTTGATAATTTCAAAAATGAACGTTACATCAGCAATTTCTCTTTTCAACGAAATTTGCGACGGTCATTGTGAGAATTAAGTATGTATACTATTCTGCCATGATGTCGTAATTGTCTTATAGAGAATCTAAAGAAGTTTCTTTGAACTGATTCAATTCTGTGAATATGATCATTATAGTAGGAGACTTGAGTAGCAAATTCTAGATTAGGGCGTACAAGACAGGTATATAAGGATTCAAGGATGTACGGATCATTCAATTTTTTACTCCATTGTTTAATAAAGCCTAACACAGAATTAGCTTTGTTAACAATTGTATTGTAATGATCCCTAAATGTTAGTTTTTCTCAAATACCTATTTCACCTAGGTCCCTAATTGATTTTGTCATGTGTATGTACGTACTTGTAAAAAAAGAAGATGATTACCACAGGTATTGTCGTAATCCACATAAATGGCAGCCAATGTCTTACCCACCAGTAAACTAATGCCAATATACAAGAACCTATAGACCAACCGATCATTGACAATAGAGCTATATCGCCCCTACTTCCTCTAAAACAAAAAAAAAGGAATTAAATATCCTATAAGGTTTTTGTAGGTAGATAGTCTTACTTTCCTGTTATCTCCATACTTATGATATAAGGCATTTGTAAGAAACCCATGTTTGTGAATATTGCCAACCCACTGGCTGCCAAAAAGCTATAGTAGGATGATGTTGTAAAAATGGTCAATATTCTTCCAAAAAATGCAACTAAAATACTTAAAATAACAACTCTTTGTCGACCAAAGCTGAAAATAAATTAAAATAGTTCTTTCATGTAAAAGCATATGGGAAAAACCCTTACCTATCACCTAAATATCCCAAAATACTTGATCCAAGAATGTTGACAAATTTGCTGATAATTAAAACCTTTGTCACGTACAATTCTCGGTCACAGAACCAATTTTCTTTGGCAGGAATGCTCTCATCATAATATTCTTGATCAAATTCATAACCATACTGACAATCTAATAATAAAACGAAAAATCTAGACTTCTTAAATGAATATGATGCAGCATGTTTTTCACGTGAAGAATCTACTTAAACTTAACATTTATTTAGTTTCCTACAATTAATTTTAATCTATATATCCAAATACAATTTTTCGGGTAAATAGCCAACATAATCGCAACTTTCGCATAAATAGGAGCTACTCAGTGATGCTTTCCCAAACTTTCATCAACCGGTTCGAATTGAAATTTTTTTTGCAACGAAATAGGATAACTATACAAAAAAATTTAACAGCATGAAAACATTTTTTATTTATTTATTTAATAATTACATAATTTCAAAAAATAAATATTATTTAGCTATATAAAACCGGAATTTAGTATGCTTAAAAAAAACATAAAAACTAAAATTTCATTAATTCATTAAAAATTAATTAAATTATATCAAATTATTTCAAATAGCCGGTAGATATAAGATTTATACTACTAATATAAGATTTATACTATAACGAACCGGTAGGAAAACATCACTTGAGCTACTGATTTTGAAAAATATTTTTAGAAACTCCATATTCGTCTTGGGTACACAATTTTCAATCATAAACATGAAAATCGTAAAAAATATTAATATAATAATATATTCAACTCTAGATGGGTTTACATACCATGTGATAATTCATCTTTTTGTGCTAGGCCACTGTTATTAGAATTTTGTTCACTAATTTGAAACATTTGGCAAGAACTGAAGTCATTTTCACCGCGATTGTTGATTTTTCTTGTAATTATTGGATTAAAAAAGTTAGTATTTTTATTTTATACTTAATCCTATATCCTTAGAATCCTAATATTTAAATGATTAAGTAGATTTTTCGTAAAGTTCATATGATAAAATGTCCAACAAAACAATTGAATCTGGTTCTAATTTCAATATGTTAACTTGTTAACAATTTGAAATTTTTATAAATATTTTTTTTTTATTTTCTCTTTGATGAATTTTGCTATTATCAAATGATTTTAGATCAAATTATAATAGCAAATTGAATCTAAATCCGAAACTAAACCGTAAAATTTAATTATTTAAAAAACAACAAAAGTCCCACGAAATAAAATAAATAAATTAAAAAGTAAATTGAACTATTTTATTTTACTTTAGCTTAGCAGAATGCATTTCAGTAATATCTCTGCGATATCCATCTATAAAATTCACAGCAGAATTCCAAGAAAACAAAATTTTTTAAATATTTAAGATCTAAAATTAAGTATTAATATATTAACTGCAGAATTGATTTGAACCTATGTATTAAAAAAGACACATATACAAAGGTGGGATCGTTACGAAATACTAAATATTAAAATTACGCAATGCCAAAATTTCGCAAAATTTATAGTTTTACAAAAGTCAAAAAAGAATTGAGTTTTAATAAAAATATTTTAATTTTTCAAATAAAAATATTTAATTAAATATTTTTGTTTAATAAATGACTGTAATTTAATTTGTTAATAAATTGTTCGCAATATCAATGATTCAATAATTCCTGATTTCATAAAATAGAATGTACACTAAGAAAAATCTTAAGATTGATACCATCAAACGTGTACTTTTTTTTATTAGACTACAAAGAAATTCTATAATTATCAAACTAGATAAACGACTGACTTCAATTTAAACCCTTCTATTTAGAATAATTTTAAAAATAAATTTCACGAATTAAGTTAATTTAGATTAATCTCAATATATTTTTTCGGCTATTTACTTTGGTAATGTTAATTGCTTCCATTCAATTTTAGTTAAATTAGATGTATTTCTTCCAGGCACAAGACACCAATGATCTGGAATATTTAAAGCCAAAATAATATTCATTTGAATGAAACAAGCAGCTATAGTTGTAGCTATCATAAAACTGGCATAAATCCATTGAAATTTTCCTTTACTCCCAATTTGCTCCATAATTTTATCAAAAGGATCATCTTTTCCGTCTGTGAAAAGTGACAAAGTACTTTTATTGTAACTTATATTTTTGGCGGATGAAAGTAATAATTGACCCACAAAATTGTTTATGTATACAAACACTTAAACAACTAATAGCAATTTATAACTTTAATTATTTAGCGGAAAGAGCCGAAGTGAAAATATAAATAATTTACCATATTCCTTGTTATCTGATCTCTTCATTACAAATTCTTTTATATTCTTCTAATTTTAATTCCTTTAAACTTAAACTATTTAAAAATTATAAATATGAATATACAACAAAATTAACAAACTGATCTGCTACCTATCAATACTTCAAAATTAAAGTAAATTAGCACTTAATTATTAACAAAAGGTCACTCATAAAAGGACGCATTTGGACCTAAGATTTACAAGTAGGTAATTAAAAGAAAAAAAAGTTACTCTATACTATATGTATCTTCTTGAGCAAACCCTGATCATATTGCAATAAAAAGATAAAATTGAAAGGAAGATATTAAAATAATAAATTGAAACAAAAAATAATCAAAACGGATTAGTTATGATAGTTAATGTAAAGTACACAAGCAATAATTTATAACAAATTTTAGATCTGACACTATAAAAAAAATTGTATTTTAAAAAAAAAAAAAATTATTTTTTTTAATTTTTCGGTGTGTAATTAAATGTATGTTGAAAAATTTTCCGTACTTTTATGTCTTTCAAAAGTTTTGCCACAAACTAAAATATTATCTTTAAGAAAATACTAATATTTCTAAAAATATATATTTTCTGTAATCTGTACGTAGTACGTCATTAAAAGATTTTGATAAGATTTTTTTTTATATTTATTATATTTATTATCGGTTGAGTTGTTTGTATATTTACTGAAAAAAGTAAGAAATCAGTTTTTTTATTATATTATGACGAGATGAAAGTGAAAATAAAAACATCGAATATTTGTCAAAACTGAAGTGAAAAACACTTTAGTATTTACTTCTACCGCGCTAACAACTTTTCCAAATAAACTTTTCAACCGTAGAAATGAATCATACTACTTATATACTTTCCAAACTAAGAATTTTATTCATAAATTAAATCTGTTTAAATCAATTGGAAATTGCTGTTCACAATATGATTTTTTTAACCAGGGTTAATTTTGTTGTTTTTTTTTCTTAATTTTTTTTTTGTTAAATTTATAATTTGTGAATAAAATTTAATCAAATATATATAATTTAAAAAATATATAAAAAAATACTATAATTGAATTAATTATTTTAAAATTCGGAAAATAAAAATTAAAAAAAAAAAAATTATTTTTGCGATTTTTTTTAGCCATTTTGTTTTTTCTTTTTTGAAGTTAATACTTCTTTAGGCGTGTTGTATGATTTTTGGTAGTGTAGTGGTTCACTTATTTCATTTTAAATTCATAAATCTAGTTTACTAAATAATTTATGTCAATTTTAATTTTCAATTTTTATTTAGTTATTAATTTAGTTTTCTTATAATATGTTGTTAATTTAATTTTTATAATTCAAATAATTTAATTTAATTTAATTTTTATAATTCAAATTAATTCAAATTCAAATAATGTAAATAAATATAACCATAGATTAAGAAAACAGAAAGATGGGAAGCTTCATACAACATTATTTTTGGTATTTTTAAGTCAATGTGTTAGTAAAACAAAATAAAATACGTGTAAAACAAAATAAAATACGTGATAATTATCAATGTATGAAAAGAATTTTATTTAGTTTTACTAACACCTTCACAATAAAATACCAAAAAAGACTGAAAAAATGTTGTATGAAGCTTCCAATCTTTCTGTATTCTTAATCTATGATATAACATAATTTTATTTTTAAAATAATGGTTTTTTATAAAATAATTTAACCATTATAGTAGAGGGTAAAAATTTATTTTCAAATTCGAGTTTCGAAAATGCGTGATGTTTTTTCTCAGAAAAATAAGAATAAGAGTCTGTTCACTTATTAAACGATTGAAAAAAAAGAAATCTCCCTTTTCTGTAAAACAAATGTCACAATTTGTAAATTGAGGACGAAATTTTCTGCATTCTGTATAATCTGCTAAAATCAACTACTTATAAAATAATATTTGGCTGACTGAAATCAAAAACTTATAATAACACGTGACCGACCGAATTTTCTTACCCATTTTTGCCGCTTTTTTCTTTTCTATACAATTTTAGTTTTTGAATTCACTTAAAAGTAGACCTACAAATTTAGTTTGTTATGGGAAATTTAAAATTTCCCTTTGCAGAATTTAAAAAAGTAAAATTGAATTTGTGAACGGCTTTAGGAAAAAATTATTTAATTTTTTTAAATAACAGCAGTAAAATCGTGTCGTTCACAAATTAAAAAAACTGGAATATTAAATCCGATTGCATTTTTTTCAATAATCGCTAATAAGTGAACAGACTCTAAGACTACTCAAAATACGACTCGAATTTGAAAAATGTACACAAAAAACTGAGTGGTTATTTATTAGAATTTTTTCATCGGGGTTCGAACCTGCGTCCTTTAGCATTTCCAACAAGTAAAAAATATAAATTTGGTATATACATTTTCTGTGGTGTGTTGGTGATTTGATAATGCTAAGGACGCAGGTTAGAATCCCGAAGAGAACAAAAAATCTAGTATCAAAATTTAAATCTATACATATATATATAATTGAAACTATTATTTTTATATTTATATCAAATTCTTTTGATAAAATGCAACCAAAAATTTTAATTAATTCTTAAAACAAAAATTAAATTACCTGTCTCTTTAAGTAAATTTTAAGAAAAAAAATCCCAAATGTTTTGAACATTTCATATTTCCCCAATGAGTTATATAAATGTATGATAAAGAATTTTAATGCGTTGGGGATCGTTATGTTGTATTTAGTGCTATAGAATTTAGATCACTAAATGGAGTATTATATGCGTCAATGCACATGCAATCATTTGCGTGCAATGCATCTGCGTAAATAATGAAAAAATTTAGATGCATCAGCGTATATAATGAAAAAATTTAGATGCATCAGCGTAAATAATGAAATCATTTAGATGTTTCGTATTGAATATTACGTAATACCTAAACAAACATAATATCTCTAACAATATTTCAATACAGCCACATACAAAAAAAAAATGAGAAAAACGAGAAGGAAAAATATTCTCTCTTTGCAACTACCTCTCCCCTACGCATTAAAACAGTATATTGGATATGTAAACAAAATTTGTTATACAACTCGTTCTGTATTTACACAAAAATACATTGACACTTGTCAATTTATATCACTCGACCTTCGGTCTCGTGATATAAGTATTGACTCGTGCCAATGTATTTGTGTGTATACAGAACTCTTAATTAATAACAAATTTAGTTTACATATACTATTATTATCTACTATTATTGAGGGAGGACATTATTTTTGAAGTTAATACTTTTTGTATGAGAATAAGAATACTCGAAATACGATCGAGACTCGAATTTGTAAAATGTACACAAAAAATGACTGGTTATTTATTAGTTTTTATATTAGATTTTTAGGCAAATTCTATTATGCCTTCTTCGGGGTTCGAACCTGCGTCTTAGGATTGCAATCCGCCAACAATGCTAAGGACGCAGGTTCCAATTCCGAAAAGAGCAAAAAATCTAATATGAATTATTGAAATCTATATATAATTCAAACTATTATTTTTATATTTATACCAAATTCTTTTGATAAAATGAAACCAAAAAATTTCAAAATAGGTAGCTCCGGTGAAATAAAGATTACCTGACCAAAAATTTTGGGTAGGTAGGAAGCTAGTGTTAGAGTCTTCCCGGCTCAAAATATACAAAATACTCCATGCAGTCATGGGAACTGCCGACAGAAGTTAATACTTAAACTACGAAATAACAGTGCCTACAAATGATGGGCTGCTCAGTACAAAATGTAAATTAAAAAAACACACGAAGCAGTTATACGAACTGCCGAAAGAAATTAATAATTAAACCTTTAAACTATGAAATAACAGTGGCTACATTTGTAGCCACTGTTATTTATTATTTATTATTAAAGCAGTCCATTATTTAATGGACTGCTTTTGGACTGATGGACTGATTTTTATTTTTATTTACATTTTGTACTGAGCAGTCCATTATTTGTAGCCACTGTTATTTTATAGCTTAAAGCTTTTAAGTATTAACTTCTTTCGGGAGTTCCTATGACTGCTTCGTGTGTTTTTTATTATTCAAACGCACAGGCCCAAGTGAATCTAATTCAAGTGAATCTAATTTAACTCACATTTAACTCAACTTTAAAACATCTAAAATTTTTGTATGATAAACCTACTTTAACTCAAAAACCTTTTTTTTAAATATTTGCGAACTTTATTTAAACCTCAATTTGGACAGCTTATTAGCTTGTATGTCAGTACATATGATGTCATTACGACCCAGTCAATTTGGACAGCTTATTAGCTTGTATGTCAGTACATATGATGTCATTACGACCCAGTCGCGTAGGAGGGGAGGGGCATCATGCCCCGGGCGCTACTCAAAAAGGCGCCAAATGGTCCGGAAAACAAAAATTGCTGGATAGTTTTAATTTTTATTATAATTGATTTTTGGAAAATATATTTTAAATTTAGTGCTCCTAATTCCCTAATTCCCTCTATCAAAAGCATTAAAATTCACCTTGGGAGACCTTTTGTCCTTAAAATTCACCTAATTCTCCTAAAATGCACCTTGGAAAGCTTTTCACCCTCTAAAATTCCCCTAATTGCCTATTTAACGCAAGGTTAAGCGTTTCAAAATTAGCATTTCATTAATAAAGTTTGGGAACTGCATATTTTTATATTCGATCTGTGAAATTTAAAATCGAAAAAAAATTAATTAAAAATCAATTTTTATTATTTTTATTCAATAGCCCATGTTTTTTTCATAATGTTTTCTTCATTTCATATTTCATAGAAATTACGATTTTACATCAGATTTATTTCAATTTTATTTTTATTCCATTTTTTTTTTAATTAAATTTCCATTTTATTTCGAAAGATATTAAAATTTTAATTATTTTTTTTTTCGTTTTCTTTCTTTTTTTTTTGTTTATTTCTTATTTAATTTTATTTTTATGGAAAAACATTATATTTTGGTTTTATTATTTTTTTAAATTGCCACAAATTGGAAATTATTACAACCCTCTTTGAAAGTAAGCAAAAATTTTATAAATTTCTACATATAATAATTTTTTTTTTTTTATAATTTAATAATTTTAATGAAAAAAATTATAGTATCGAATTTAAAAAATAATTTTTATACAAATATTTTAATTTATTAATTATTAAAAAAAAAAAACATTATCTTGCTAATTCTAATAAAATTTTAAAAATTTAACATAAATACATTTTAAATTTTATTTTTTTTTATTTTATTTATTTTTTTTTAATTTTTACAAATGCAATTTATACAATAATAATTGAAAATTTGAGAAAAAATTTAAGAAAATTTGGTTATACAGTCATCAATATTTTCAATTTTAAATTAAAAAAAATCGATATGGTAAAGTCCTATAGGAAGACTAGAATTTGGCTCGCTCAGTCTCGAAGAGTAAATATACACTTCAACCTTAAAACTAGATTTTAAATCACCATGTAAAAAAAAGCAAAAGTAGGAAGTAGGATATCTTTACCCGAAAAGGGCTGAAAAAACAATTCATCAACTTATAAATTCACATGAAAAATTATGCATACATTTAAAAAAAAAATTTGTTTGTCTATTATTTTTATTTTTTTTTATATAATGTCAAAAACTAGTAAAACTTAAATACGCATTTCATAAATGGAGGAAATGAAAAGGAAAACTTCAATCAGAAATTGTTGTCCCAAATAAAATCATCCCATTTGCTCAAGGCCAAATTGTTCTCCTGATTCCGGAATGTAAGATATATTTATTATGTTATAAATTTTAATTCCGGAATGTTACTGCAATTGTTCTTTAAAGATAGTTTGCTTCAAAAGTTACGTTAAAAAAAATTTGTTATATATTTTAAAAATCCAAATAAAAGAATTTTCAGAAAATTAAATTTTTATTTGAAAATATTTATTACATTATTGAAAAAAGTACAAAAATGCTTCGATTAAATAGACTTTTTTGAAAAAATATTCTTTACGCTGTTTATCGATTTTTTTAAATTTAGTATTGTTAAAAAAAATGACATAATTTATCACTTTTTATAATATTCAATAATGCTAACAATAATTATAATTTATAAACTTTTCAATTTACAAGCTCATATCTTTGTTGTAGTTGCAGGGCTCAGTTTAGATTAAAATAAATCTTATTAAAACGACGTCTCAATTTTCATTAATTTATAACCATTCATTCATTAAATTAAGATGACTGGGTACCAGTTTTGATTTTTTGTCCTAAAATTTTTTTGAAAAGCAGTATTAAATTATTTTAAAGTTTAATTTAGAAAAAACATTTCATTCACAACCTCCGAACTGTTTGATACTTTAAAATGGTATAAAACATTTTAGAATCCGTTAGGGCTAAGTACTCGGAATCTCTTCAAAACCATTTTTTTTTTGTCACAAAATGGTTTTGAAGATATTTCGAGCACTTAGCCTTAACCGATTCTAAAAAGTTTTATACCATTTTAAAGTATGAAACATTCCTAAGGTTGTGAATGAAATTTTTTTTTTAAATTAAACTTTAAAATAATCTAAAATAGCTTTTCAATCAAATTTTGGGAAAAAAAATCCAAACTAAGGTACCAAGTCCTCTTAAACTTAAGAAATATTTTACACTCATCTATGTAGTACACTTTTCATTTTCCGAAAAATTTGTTCTTTACTGAAAGTGATCTACTTACGAATCAAATGTGTAGAGTTTGTATTCTGTCATGCATTTGCAGAATGGGGTATGCCACATTTTCATATGGTATACACAGATTATGAGCCAAAATTTGCTCACGAGATATAATCTGAACAACTTTGCTTCAAAAACTTAAAATTCGAAAATTTTAAATTTTTTTTTCTGTTTTGTATTTTTATATAATGTTATAATAATCAGTAAAAAATACGTTTGGATTTTGTCCTACATTTCCCGGTGTTTAGAAGAAAATTTATATTTTTTTTGAAATTAGTATAATTTTTGGAAGTTGAGTAATAATTTTTTTTTAATTTAAACTAAAACACCAACTTAATTAAAGTTACGTCAGTATCTTTCGTTACGAATCTACATCAAAGAAGGTTCCTGACAAATAAATATCTTGCTCTGACGATGAATAACCAAATTCCATGTTAAGGGGACTTGGTACCAGTTTGAATTTTTTGTCCCAAATTTTTTTTGAATAGCAGTTTTAGATTATTTTAAAGTTAAATTTAGAAAAAACATTTCATTCACAACCTCCGAACTGTTTGATACTTTAAAAGGGTATAAGACTTTTTAGATTCGGTTAAGGCTAAGTGCTCGAAATCTCTTCAAAACCATTGTTATGTGTCACTTTAAACTATGAAACATTCCTGAGGTTGTGAATGAAATGTTTTTTTTAAATTAAACTTTTAAGTAATCTAAAACGGCTCTACAATCAAATTTTGGGACAAAAAATCCAAACTGGTACCAAGTCCTCTTAATAATTTCAATAAATTTCAGCATTTTAATGTTAAAAAAATGAACATAAGACTATTATGTCATTATGCTTTCCGTCACGACAGAAGTTATTCGCCTTATTTTTACGACATTTTTTATTATGAGGAATAACGTAGATAAGAGCAGATATAAGTAGCTGAATTTAGCGAAGTCCGGCAAGCAAAGTTCGACAAATACAAATGGGTTTTGCGTACACCAGTATACACAATCGATTTTAAAGTTTAATTTAGAAAAACCATTTCATTAACAACCTCCGAACTGTTTGATGCTTTAAATGGGTATACAACTTTTTAGAATCGGTTAAGGCTAAGTGCTCGGAATCTCTTTAATACCTTTTTTTTGTGTCACAAAATGGTTTTGAAGAGACCTCGAGCACTAAGCCTTAACCGATTTTAAAAAGTTTTATACCCATTTAAAGTATGAAACACTCGTGAGGTTGTGAATCAAATGTTTTTACTAAATTAAACTTTAAAATAATCTAAAACGGCTTTTCAATCAAATTTTGGGACAAAAAATCCAAACTGGTACCAAGTCATCTTAAGTTACAATCTATAAACTGAATCTACTGGATATGACAATTATTTAAATTCATTTTCATTTTTATTTTTGTTAATAATTCAAAAAAATGGAAATATCATGGAAAATTTTTAATTTCTGTTTCATTCCGTGCCATTCTTTATTTCAATTTAGTTATTTCTTTTTTTTATTTTAATTTAAAATTCATTATGATTTATTTACAATTTTATAAGTAGGTTTAAGTTAAATTTTTATTTAATTTATTAAAAAAAAAATTTATTAGTGTACCTAAAATTTGGCAGTATTTATTTGAATTAAAAAACAAAAAAAATTTTATATATATATTTTTAATTTTTAATATTCCCTATGATTATATTATATTTTTAATTAATATTAAAAATTAAAAATAAAAATCAAATATAAGTTTTTCAATTTAGTTACTTTTAATTTATAATTTTTATCTTATTTTTTTTTTGGCTATCTGTGGAATTTTTCTTTAAGAGGACTTGGTACCAGTTTTGATTTTTTGTCCCAAAATTTTTTTGAAAAGCATTTTTAGATTATTTTAAAGTTTAATTAAGAAAAAACATTTCATTCACAACCTCCGAACTGTTTGATACTTTAAAAGGGTATAAAACTTTTTAGAATCGGTTGAGGCTTAGTGCTCGGAATCTCTTCAAAATCATTTTGTTGTGTCACAAAATGGTTTTTAAGAGATTTCGAGCACTTAGCCTTAACCGATTCTAAGTAGTTTTATACCAATTTAAAGTATGAAACATTTCTGAGGTTGTGAAAGAAATGTTTTTTTTAAATTAAACTTTAAAATAATCTAAAACAGCTTTTCAATCAAATTTTGGGAAAAAAAAATCCAAACTACCAAAAATCCAAAGGTACCAAGTCCTCTTAAACTTTTTTTTTGGCGCCATAATTTAACATTAATTTTAGATTTAGTTTAAATTACTATGATTTTCTAATTTTTTGGTTTTTTTTTCAATAATTTTGGCTTATTTTTATGGTTTCATTTTCAATTTATTATTTAATATAATTTTTATTTATTTATTTTTTTTTTCAGGGACATCGACTTATTTTTTTAATAATTATTTTTACTTTTATTTTTTGTTTTATAAAAATTTTATTTTTTAAAAGCATTTATTTCCAGGATCCTTAGAAATAGGATCGTTATATTTTTTGTTTTATTCGTTTTAATTTAAAATATTTTTCATTTAATAAATATTTTCATGTTTATTATTTATATTATTATGTATAAATATGTATATAATTCTAATAAAATTTACATAATTTTCTTAATTTACAAAACTCATACAGAGATTATACAAAATAAAAATAAAAATAAAAATTTGAATTCTATCTACAAGATTTTTTTTTATAATTTTTTTAGTTCCTAAATATAGTTTTTCTTAGGGTTTTAAATTTTTATGTCGTATTATGAAGAGAATTAAAATACATAATAAGTTTTTTAATAAGTTTTTGACGTAAAAGTGGAGAGTTGAGAAGTTCATAATACATTACAGATACATATAGCATTGATCAGATTTTTTATACTGTATTATACCTTCTTTTCTATTAAGAGGACTTGCTCCGTCCCAAACATTTTTGTCCCAAAATTTGATTGAAAATCCGTTTAAGATTATTTTAAAGTTTAATTTAGAAAAAACATTACATTCACAACCTCAGGAGTGTTTCATACTTTAAAATGGTATAAAACTTTTTAGAATCGGTAAAGGCACGAAATCTCTTCAAAACTAAAAAAAAAAAAAGTCGAAGAGATTTTGATCACTTAGCCTTAAGAGGACTTGGTACCAGTTTGGATTTTTGTCCCAAAATTTGATTGAAAAGCCGTTTTAGATTATTTTAAAGTTTAATTTACAAAAAAACATTTCATTCACAACCTCAGGAGTGTTTCATACTTTAAAATGGTATTAAACTTTTTAAAATCGGTTAAAGCTAAGTGCTCGAAATCTTTTCAAAACCATTTTGTGACACAAAAAAAAGGTTTTCAAGAGATTTCAAGCACTTAGCCTTAAGAGGACTTGGTACCAATTTGGATTTTATGTCCCAAAATTTGATTGTAGAGCCGTTTTAGATTATTTTAAAGTTTAATTTAAAAAAAACATTTCATTGACAATCTCAGGAATGTTTCATAGTTTAAAATGACATAAAACTTTTTAGAATCGGTTAAAGCTAAGTGCTCGAAATCTCTTCAAAACCATTTTGTGACACATAACAATGGTTTTGAAGAGATTTCGAGCACTTAGCCTTAACCGATTCTAAAAAATCTTATACCCTTTTAAAGTATCAAACAGTTCGGAGGTTGTGAATGAAATGTTTTTTCTAAATTTAACTTTAAAATAATCGTAAGCTGCTTTTCAAAAAAAATTTGGGACAAAAAATTCAAACTGGTACCAAGTCCCCTTAACCGATTCTAAAAACTTTTAAAGTATTAAACAGTTCGGAGGTTGTGAATGAAATGTTTTTTCTAAATTAAACTTCTAAAACTGCTTTTCAAAAAAATTTTGGGACAAAAAATCAATCTGGTACCAAGTCCCCTTAAGAGGACTTTAGTACCAGTTTGGATTTTTTGTCCCAAAATTTGATTGTAGAGCCGTTTTAGATTATTTTAAAGTTTAATTTAAAAAAAACATTTCATTCACAACCTCAGGAATGTTTAATAGTTTAAATTAAAATGACATAAAACTTTTTAGAATCGGTTAAGGGGACTTGGTACCAGTTTTAATTTTTTGTCCCAAATTTTTTTTGAAAAGCAGTTTTAGATTATTTTAAAGTTAAATTTAGAAAAAACATTTCATTCACAACCTCCGAACTGTTTCATACTTTAAAAGGGTATAAGACTTTTTAGAAACGTTTAAGGCTAAGTGCTCGAAATCTTTTCAAAACCATTGTTTTGTGTCACAAAATGGTTTTGAAGAGATTTCGAGCACTTAGCCTTAACCGATTCTAAAAAGTTTTATGTCATTTTAAACTATGAAACATTCCTGAGGTTGTGAATGAAATGTTTTTTTTAAATTAAACTTTAAAATAATCTAAAACGGCTCTTCAATCAAATTTTGGGACAAAAAATTCAAACTGGTACCAAGTCCTCTTAAAGCTATGTGCTCGAAATCTGTTCAAAACCATTTTGTGACACATACCAATGGTTTTGAAGAGATTTCGAGCACTTACCCTTAACCGATTCTAAAAAGTCTTATACCCTTTTAAAGTATCAAACAGTTCGGAGGTTGTGAATGAAATGTTTTTTCTAAATTTAACTTTAAAATAATCTAAAACTGTTTTTCAAAAAAAATTTGGGACAAAAAATTCAAACTGGTACCAAGTCCCCTTAACCGATTCTAAAAAATTTTATTCCATTTAAATTCTGAAATAGTCCGGAATTTCAAACTTTAAAATACTTTTTTTCATCAAATTTTGGGACAAAAATGTTTGGGACGGAGCAAGTGCTCTTAACTTAAATTCAAAGGTAACAAACAACTTTGACTTAAGGGAAGACTTAAGGGCTTTTAAAAATTTACTAAGTAGGCTTGAAAAAGTAAAAAAATAAACAGTATTGACTTATCAATATGATTTTCACTATTTTTGATTTTTTCTTTATATGTAGTCTCTGAAACTCTTGGAACCTATCTGGCAGATGTTTGCTTCAAATCAAGATGATTATGCAAATCGACAACGGCATAGCATTCATCCTCAATTGATGATCAATCATTTATAATGTAGATTTTTCTGTTATCTCTAGAGTCATATTTGTGTATTGTCAGTGCCACATTTTGAACGACCTTCATATGGCAAGTCTTCCACAAAAAAATGCTCATAGTATGTTATCTATTGATTTACTTAGAAATAGTTATAAGAAATGACGCATTCACTCAAGATTTCTTATTTAAATTTTAGAAGAATTTTTACAGGCTTAGAGTAATGCCGAATTCGAAACGGAATACCAAATCGAGTTTCTCGATTCGTTCGAGAGGAATTTCTACATATAGTGATGATCTGACCAAACCTCAAAATCCAAAACGGTTTTTGGCGACAAGCCTCCGTTTCAGAGATGTGGCTCCCCAAAGTTTTCATATATTGGGTATATCAAATCCATTTTTTTTTAATCCCAATTTGTTCATTTTTGGAGAAGGGGTAGAGTCGATTTTGCGGAGAAAGCCCCCATTTCAGACATATGGCCCCCTATAGTTTTAACATGTTAGATAGATATACCATGTATATTGTATACCATGTATGGCCCCCTATAGTTTTAACATGTTAGATAGATATACGATGTATATTGTTCGCAATGTAAAAAGTTTTTTTGGTGCGTTGGAGAGGCGGCTTCTTTCGCAATTGTATTTTTTAAACTTACATCGTTTTGAAAAATCTAATTTAGGGGCACATTATTGAAATAGGAACATGTAGGAAGGATTACGTACAACAGAATATACCTACATATATAATGGCATTAAAATCTTATTTTCGAAAAATTTAAAAGGAATCGACATATAAATCTTAATATCTCGATTTCTTATAAATTTTTTTGTGGTATTTTAAATCAAATTGATGTTAATTTTTTAAAAATGCAAAATTTATATGTGAACAATATTGAGATTGTAATTTAATTTGCATTTTAATATGTATTATAAAAACATTAATTGCAAATTTTTTTTTTAAATACTTTAATAACAATTTTTTTTATTACATTTGTCATTTTGAATTTGTAATTGTAACACATTTTTATTGAAAATGAAAAAAACATATGTTTATTTAATATTTTGGTTCCCTCTTTTTTTGCAATTTAATTAAATATATTTTGAATATTCAAAAGTTTTTTCATTAAATTCATTTAATTTGATTGCATTTTTTTTTTTATTGAAAAACGCTTACATTCAAATACAAATAAGTAACATTTTTTTTACATGTAATTTATGCTAAAAAGTTTTTATTTTTATGTATAAACTTTTCTTACACAATAAAATGAAAAACTAAAAAAAAAACTGTAGAATACCAGTCATATTGTTTTTATCAACCCTTAAAGATTTCCTATGCCTATCATTATGGTAGTTTTATATACAAAATCCTAAGGTTTGAAAAATTCGAATTAAGGATATTTTTAAGATTGGTATTAAAATTTTAATATTTATATTTTTTTTATTGTACAATTATAAGTAGTAGGTAGCTATGCGATATTTATGTGTGACAACGTGAATACAGGGTGCAACGAAGAATTTAAAAATTTTTAAATTTCTAACAATTATTAATAATAAAATTTTGTAGGTATAATAATTATTAACAATTTTTGATCCTTTTGGTCCTTTAAAATTATAAGTAGGTACCAAATTTATAGTTAAAAATTATAAATTATTTAACAAAATAAAGAAAAAATAATTGTACAAGTTATTTTCGTTGAATTTATTTTTGTATAAGAAATTTTATTAACAGGGTGGGTGTTTATGGATTTAAAATTATAAAATAAATCTGACTAATATATGTATAACGTTTTTAGGCTTTAAAACAAACAGAACATATTAATTTTAAGTAATTTCTAAACTTAGCTGAACATAATCATAATTTTGTAGTTTTCTTTTGGAATTTCATTCAAACCTTAAGGCTTAAATTATATATTGGTTGTTTCATTTCATTATTAACTTGTAACAGAACTTTAAATTTAAAAAGGTATGTATAAAATAAAACATAATTAGATTTTTTTATTAGAAATATTAAAAGAATACTTTGTAAAATTTCTTAAATATTTTACAGCCTTGCATTTAATTTCATCGTAAATTGAGGTGATTATAAATTAACATTTTACAAGGATTTAGATATAAAGAAAATTCGAAAAACTAGGATTTTTCATTTTGGTGTGCCTAAGCCTGGAACATTTTCTTGCGAATTTGGTAGGAACTTTTAATTTTCGCACATAAAATCATTTTCGTTGTGCAAAATAATAAAATTAAATTTATTCTATTTATATTATTAAACTTTGGATTTTCTGTAACCAAAAATCAAATTTGGATAAGAAAATAATCTCAGATCTTTAAAATAAAACGCAGCAGAATTTGCTCATCACCTGATTTAATGTCAGCTAACATGTAAATATAATCACTACTCACCAAATCACAGCAATTATTTCTATTAAACAAACTATCTCAGAAAATATTATTCCATACATACATAGAACTTTTAAATATTGTATAGAGAAAAACATGATTTATGATTTTAATGTTACTTATTGATGAATGATGAATTCTTAAGTCAAAAAAATTGAATTGTATCTCAAATTAATTTTTTTTTATGATATTTTGAATTTCCACATGGTAATTTTTTAAAAATTCCGAACTAATAGTTCCTATAACACCCTGTATTATAGAATAATGCATATTTTATATAATGAGTTGTATTTTAAAAAAAATTAATTATGAAAATATGTTTTAAATTTAATTTTTTAAACATGAATCTATTTACATTTTTTTTAATTTTATTAATCGGTTCTAATTTAGAATATTTTTTTATTTTGAAAAATTTAATATAATAATTTCTTGCCTTACATAAATTAATGAATTTATTCAATATGTTTTCAAAATGCTTTTTATAAATATTTCTGTAGGAATAAATAATTCAGTTGAAAAAAGTAATGGTTTTGATTGTTTTTAATTAATTCCGAATATATAAAATATAGAATTTAATTAGTTCCTCCTATATGAGCGGAAAGAAATAACTACATATTTTCAAATCGGCAAAAAAGGGAGACAATGACAAACCTACTAGAAAACGGAAAGAATTAGAATTATAATTATTTGACCTCTCGTCTAGGCTGTACTTACAGTTTCTTTTTTGAATAAATGTGTAAAAAAATTCTGTACAACAAAATCTTCAAAATAGTATATAGTCAAAGTATATGATAATAATACAAAAAAAAAGTAATACTTTAACACAAATAGCAACAAAATAACCGTATAACTATAACTTAAAATAATTGGATGAATGTGGATATTTAGACTTTAATTAAGCTGACTTACAACTGATGTAAAACATTCACAAATTTATAAATAGCCATGAAATTAAAAATTTCAACTAATGCAACCACCAAATAACTTAACCTATGCAGAATAGGGTTTTTGGATCGAGCCGGCTCGATCCAAAAAGCTCGAGCTAGCTCGTCTGTTTTGGCTTGAATGAAGATCGAGTTTTTATCTGCTAGTGGCTCGAGCTCAGAATTTTTAATGTTTTACATTTTACTTTTGTTTTTTTTTATTTTATTGAACAGAAAAGTGTATATATGGAAATATTTCACTTCAATCATATAAGTCACTGTCAATTTTAACTTATAATTTATTTTTTTTAATTTATAATGTTTTGTTTTTATATTTCATAATGTTTTGTGACTTTAATAATTAATAATTTTGCAATATTTAGTGTTATTTTTATAATTTTGTAAAGGGTTAATAATGATTAAATTAGAAGAGTAAAGTTGAACTTTATGCTCTGAAATTTGATTTTTTATGCCATTTTTTTTTCATATGTATTTTATTTTTAAGAAGGCTCGGGTGGCTCGAGCTACCCGATCCTCCTTATTCAAAAAGCTTGAAGGCTCGAGCTTACGAAAATGGTCGAGTTTCAAAAACCCTAATGCAGAACATTCATTGGGTTCTGTAATTATTATAAACGCATAAACAAGGATTTGGGGAAATTTGATATTATTTCGTATTTGCTAATCGGTTATCTATTAAAGAATTAAAGTTCAATTTAATTAATGAGTATAAAATAAAATATTGTCTGTACCATTATATTAAATTATCCTAATTTATCACCTCATTTGGCAGGTAAATTCCTATCATAAATTTTGTTTCCTAATTTAAGAAACTTGAAAGAAAGTATACATACTACAGAGCCGTAACTAATCATGCGCAATGTGTGCACATGCACAGGGAGCAAGCGAAAAGCGCGACATTCTCACACGTTATAAGTCCAAATCAAATATTTAAAATTTACAATTGTTGAACATCTAATTTAAACATGCAAACATGAATTACTTTCTTATACATTTTCTTGCTCCAACAAATTGCATAACAAAATTTTATTCTGTAGATGTAGAAAAAGTGCATCTAAACAATAATTTTTTGTGCGTTTTCCTTCTCATCTAAATTTCTAATTTTTTTAAATAATTTATGTTAACTTCATAGCTGGGTTTGTGCGCAGGCTTAGAAGTCAAAAGACCCACTTCCCGATATCCAATCGAGCTGAATTTTGCCACATCGCGTTGTCGTCATGGCAATGCATAGGCTAGTTACGGCTCTGCATATATAATATCATTTTTCCTCTCATTTTCCCACACACTGCGAAAAAGAAGACTTCAAGACCGTTTATCCCTCGCTTTTGTTTTTGACAATTCGCTACATTAGATGAAGATTCTCAAGTTGATTTAATTTCTACAGATTCCGAAAAGGCCTTCGACCAAATCGAGCAGAATGTTTTCTATTTTTCAGTTTTCTAATTGAATTGTTTGTTTCATAATAGGATGCAAATATGTATATAACAAACTGATTCATCGTTAACTTTATATTCATCGTTAACCTTATGTTAACGCCTGGTGTGCTCAAGGTTCGCGCTTAATTAAAAATAATATGATGGTCTAATGAAAACGCTATCCACGCATAAATCTCTTCTAATGTACTTTAAAGAGAAAAGTCCCGTTATTTTGTAATACCGAATCCAACATATTTTAGTCGGAAAAAGCCAAATATTCACTGAAATATTTAGACTTAATTGGAAGTGTTTTTTGACAAACTAATACTATAATATAGAATCTGTTCCATCACGTTTCGCGTTGGTAAGAACTTCAGTAAACACAATATAGTATTGACTTTATTTAACTCTCTATAGTAAGTTTGAGGTACAATTAAATATCATTATCTGTATGTAGTACCAATTAATAAAATCAAATAGAAAAATAGATATTGCACAAATTATAATTTTAATTTTTTCAATCAGCAATGTGTTATTGTTCGACAAAATTCCGAATTTATTTCTACATATCATGTGAATAAGATCGCGACTAAATTCCAGAAAAAATTTAAATTAAAAAAAAAATTATGCGTTCGCACTTCGTGTGGTAGTTATTTGCATTTTCAAGTTTCTTCGTAATATATGTTTTTTAAAATAAGATCGAGCGTTACAGAAAAATATCAGCCTTTTGGAACTATAAGTTTAAAGTTCACCTGGCGATACGGTTAAATTTATAGTTGAATGGAAGTTTCCGAATATATTAAGGTTTCGGTTCTTTCGAATAGATTCTTTTTTGTGAAAAGAAATAAAAAATGGTGTATTAATTAAATGACAATTTGGAGTTTTTACAATGATATTGTATGACAGAGTATGTACATGTACTTGAAAAATTATTTTTATAAAAAAAATTAAAAAGCAGCGAAATGTAAGGAAAAAATAATTCTTATGAAAATTAGTAGTAATTTGTTTTTTTTTTTCCAAAACAGCTGCCCCATAACAACAGTGCCATTTATGTACCTTTAATTTTTTTATGTAAAATTTTTATTTTTATTTTTCAAAATTGAATAAAATTTTCAAGTTATACATTTCTTTTAAGTTTATGT
Source organism: Hybos culiciformis (assembly GCA_964007475.1). Taxonomy (NCBI): domain Eukaryota; kingdom Metazoa; phylum Arthropoda; class Insecta; order Diptera; family Hybotidae; genus Hybos; species Hybos culiciformis. The sequence goes on along the minus strand of OZ023274.1, from coordinate 63,081,775 downwards.
CTTTTTAATATAATTATTTAAATTTTTGTTTTTTTTTTTTTTATTTTTTATAATCTGAAAGCACGATGATTTTTTATTGCTAATAACAACTTAAAATTCGATTTTAAATATTTTATATTTTCACAATATTATGTATATGTAGAGTTGAACTGGCAATATTTTTAAAATAATGAAATGAGTGAAGATTTTTATTTTTTTTTTATTTTAAAAAAATCGTAAAAAATTTATATATCGTATAAATTTAATGCGGATGTCGTCGATTGAACAGCACCCGGTTATGTGTTGTCATGAAATACATGTTATGTACATCATACCAGTTCTCAAGGGCAGCCCGCTCCCGTGTTATATGATACTTTCTCGATTCCGCTCTAATTCTTCGGTATCATTTTCATGGTCCATTGACGATGCTGATGATGCTCCACAAATTTGCATTTCAATTTCTGCTAAACGATTTTCTAATTCCCACTGTTGATGAGATAATTTATTGTTGAGAGCTTGATTTTCAGATTCAACCGTATGTAAACGTTCCCGTAGCCGTTTAATTTCATCCTCGAGTGCCTCGTGTGAGCCAAGCAGAGGTGTAGCACCGCCGCCACATGACTCCACATGCGATATTGAGCCACATATTGGACCTGAAAGTAATAAAAACAAAAAATCCTTAATAAAATATTTGTTTTATGAAATACAAAAAATACAATTTATGTAAAGATTTTCTCAAATTTATCTTAATCAATTTGATAAGAGAATAAAAAAAGCATATTAGCCTAGCCTATGGGTTTTTTTTTTTTAATTACCTCTGCAAATGTGCGATTGTGGTCTAGATTGATGTGATGTTGCGCGGCTTCTTGGTCGATCATCAGAACTATGTACACTGGGACTCATAGAGCCTGGTGATTCGGATGTCCTTGTTGGACGTTCTATAGGAATTATATGTTGTAATCTAGGACTAGTTGCACGACTAAAAAATAAAATATTTCAATCAATAATGTGCACATAAATATATAGATATTGATAACAATATTCACCTATAACCAAATGACTGACTGATTGAAGTCACAGGAAGTTGTGGAATAAATGGTGGTAACCACATATCTTCAAGCGTTGTACGACCTTCACTTTCAACTAGCCCAGGTGTCGATTGACATCGGCCCATTGCAGCTGGATTAAAATATGTTACTATAATTCAATTAGAATATTTTTTGGTGGGATATTTAATTTTTTATTTTTTTTATATTGTAGTGTTATACTTATATAAAACGATGCTAAAAAAAAACTTTGTAAATTGTTCATATAGCAAAAGATAAATGTGAAGTACAATATTAAAACGGTAGAGTTATTTTCTTGAAACAAATTTTATTTTCGAACTAACAGCCCGTTCCCAAACTGAGACTATTTTAAATCGTAAAATATACCTTTTCTGCTAAAGAAAATTCCTTTTTTTCAGAAATTGAAATATGCTTGACATTTAATCTGTACCATCTGCAACGTCTGCTTAAATTTTAAATTTTTTTGTTTTTTTTTTTAAAATGAGGTGCACTTAAAAGTACACCTATAAACTGAGTTTGTTATGGGAAATTTAAAATTTTCCTTTGCAGATTTTTAAATATAAAATATCATTTCAGAACGATTTTTACGTCAAAAAATCTTGATTTGTAAAATAATTGTAAAATAACAGCTGTAAAATCGTATCGTTCCAAAACTAGAAATTCTAGAAATTAGAAAAATTTTTTAGTTTCTAAAATAGTCTCAGTTTGGGAACGGGCTCTAAAATATAAAATATTGGCGAAGAAGTATACAATAAAAAAATTGAGATTTAAATTTCAGTTAAGTCAACAACTTTTAAAATGAATAAAAAGTTAAAAATAATTTCCATTCTCAATTATGATAATATGCGGATGGCGGAAGCGTTGGGCATAAGAAAAGGAACGCGAAGGAGGTGTGTTACTAAAAGTTTGGGCATGAGTTGCATATTTATAGTTTACTAGCTGTACCCGAACACACGTTTTAAGCTGTACCCGAACACACGTTTTAAGTGAAGTTTTTGTTGTCAGATTGATGAATAATTATAGGAGCTAGTTATTTTATAAATTTGGGAAATTATCTAAGAAGAATTAATATTTATCAATTCTACTTATTCAACACTTAAATTGTATGAAATCGAATGATATCCTTCCCTTAAACAGGTTTCCAAACCAAACCAAATTTGTGTTTTTATCCATTTCCTCTTTTTATGAATCAAATTTGAATGAAATCGGAAGAACTTTTGCAGTTCTGGGTAGGGTGCTATTCAAATTTTAAAATAGCCTCTAACGACCCCGAGACAAAGAGACGATCGGTTGTGTGGTTTAGTTTTTAATATTTGATTTCTATATATTCGAAGAGGCTCACTAAAAAGAGGGGGCCAAATTTTTTGTTACGAAATTCGTGTGTTTAATCATTTTTATGTACCAAAGTCAAATCAAATGGGACAAACTTTTGAAGTCCTCCCCTAGGGTAGGAGGTCAATAAATTTTTTGTTACGAAATTTGTGTGTAATCATTTCCTCTTTTTACGTGTCAAATTTGAATGAAATCGGACGAATTTTTGAATTCCCTCCACGGGGGAGGTCCTTGGGTAGGAGGCCTATCAAATTTTAAAATAACCTATGACGACCCCCGACCTGAAACGAAGACATGGTGTAAATTTGAAAACGATCGGTTGAGCGGTTTACGAGCCTATTCGGAACAGACAAACAGACAAAGAGACAACTTCGCTTTTATATATAGAGATTAATCATCAAACTTTGTGGAAACCAAACTATAAATATGCAATTCATGACAAAAGCTTATAACACACTTCGCTTATTACTATTATTATTATTGAGAAAGATAATATTTTGCTTTTTATTTATTTTATTAAAATATTAACAATTTTTGCGGTTTTTCGCGGATCATCAACTATTTTTAAAAAAAATGCACTATCTGCATGACCTTCCCAATGCCGATATACACATTATGTGAAAGTTTCATGTCAATCCGATGTATAGTTTTTGAGTTTTTATTACTTTAAAATAGCGCCCTTACGCACAAATATTTTAAGTGAATAGGTAAAAATTATTTAAAACGAGATTTAAAACGAGTTGAGTCCTTTTATAAACCTTAAGTATCTAGAATACAGTAGATGGTTCCTAGCCTACATAAAATATACAATAAAAAGAATTTTGTAAATTGTTGAATTATTAAAGCGATAAGAGCTATTGAGAATATTTTGAAGACCATACTGAGTTATGAAGTAGGTGTAACAAATTAATATGTTTATTGCGTTTAGAAATAGTGATTTTTTATAATGTCGTGAAAAGGAAAATTATCGGAAAAGTTAGCAACCTCACCAATTAAATTTGTATGTTTTAAAAATATTTATAATTGAAATCTATGCTAAAGCAAGCCTTATTAATTTACGTTTTTGCTGGAACCGAATCTTGAAGGACATTTAATTATTTTGACTTTGCATTAAAAAATAATGAAATAAATAAGCAAATAGTTATACAGAAATCACCAAATTTTAGTTCTTTTTGCACACTCAACCGATTTTTCGACCCTCTCAATAAGAACTAAAATGGTTTATAATTGTTTTTTGTACAAAAAAATGAAAATTATGAGTCTTTTAATTTCTTAAATTGATATTAAGCATAATAGGAACTCAGGTAAATGTCCACTTTACCGCTTACAATAAATTCATAAGAAAAAACAAAATAATACACATATCGAAATTCATATTATCGTAATTATACTCATTCAAAAGAAATTAGTTCTCAGAAATCACCTATTTGTAAATTATTTCAATATTAGCCCGATTATGACTTTATCAGTCTTACCATCAGCCTATCAAAGCTTACAAGAACTTATTAATATTAATATTAAGAAAATGAAAAATAATTGATCGCTAAAATTTTTACTTAATGTCACACATTTATTAAAAATTGATAAAATCTTAGATATCATGCAAGAAAATCTATAATGAAAACTTGAACTGGATTACATTCTACGCACGCCCTACAGTTAAATCTTATTATATTATTTGTTTTATTATATTAAATCTCATTTTTGGAAGAGTTATTAATATTAAATGCAAGATTTGGAGCACATAATGCTGATAATGAATATAACGCGGATTTAGTTATAATATTTCATCTACATATATTTACAGATCATTTTCCGCGGAGTTTTTTTTTCAGTATTTTAATTTAAATATCTTTTTTGAATTCGATATATATGATCTATGATGTTTGTATACTTAGCGAACTCGAATAACTTTATATTTAATTAACAAACAAATTATTTTGAATGCGTTTTACCACGGTAATAAGGACAGTTTACTCTAAATATATTTTTAAACTGTTATAATAATATTTTTACAGAAAAGAACAATTGTTAACACATACAGTAAAAAACATTAAAACCAAATTATATTTAATTACCTTTTTCTAATGGAGCTTTTTTATATTTTTCCAAACGTTTGACTGCAATTGATTCTAAACGTACTCTGGCTGTTGGATACTCTTTTAGAACATCCCACATATCTTTTTTGCTTAATACAAATAAATCACTGTAGCCCACCGAACGTACACTAGCAGTTCTTCGATTCCCTGGTTTTGAGGTGAATAAAAAAAATTAAAAAACGAAAAAAAATTAGTATATAGAATATATAGCTTCATTCAAAGAATATTACAAAATTAAAATGAAATAAAATTTTAATTTCCATTGCAATCTTATTTCATTCACAATGAACTCAAATTTAAAATATAATTGAATTCGAAGGTGTATTTTCATTTTATTTTTCGATTAGCTATCGTGTATAGCTGTAAATAATCTTTTGAAATAAACCTTGCATTAAAAATTTTTTTTTTAATATATATAAATAATGTGCACTTGTCTAAAAATAAATGTCAATACCAATAATAATAATAAAAAAAAGAAAAAGGACACAGTGGAAAGTTTAGGTTGTACAATGTACAACATACATTATTTAACATCGGTTGAAATTGAACAAGGAAAAAAATCTACTTTGCTTGAGAAAAATAACATTAAAAATAATAAATAATTTTGATAATTTTAAATAAGAGCTCAACACTTTCTACTGTGTGCCTTAATAATTACCAACACAAAACAAATATAATTAATAATTAGGCAAATTTTAATGAAAAATTTATTACAATTTTTTTTTTTTTTGAATTCGATATATGATATGATGTTTGTATACTTAGCGAATTCGAATAACTTTATATTTAATTAACATTTAGGAGTTTATCAAAATGTGCCTTATTTTGCATTTGCGAATTTTTTGCATACATTTCTGGACGGCGGATCTACGTATACGCTAGAGAAGCTGAACCTTCAGGCCACCGATATAAAAAGTTTATAAGGTAAATTTAATTATTTTTAATTATGAGTTAGTTACAAAAAAAAAAAAATAAAAAGTTAAAATACTTCATATTGTATATACTTAGTTTTGTAGTTTAATAAAGTCATAATTTCTTTTTGGACTTTGATAATTTTTTGAATTTTTCGATTTCAGAAAGTATTTTTTTTTTTTTCGATTTCCAATAATGACTATTTATATTTATGTTGGACCATGGTCATAATCCAAAAAAAAATTCTAATGCATCAAAATCCAAATTTGGAATCAAATTCAATTGTTTGAAAAAAAAAACTATGAATTTAATAAACATTTATAATTAGGGACTTAGGGTCCATTAAAAAAAATTTCATCTGCCAACAATTTTTTTTAAAAAAAATTGTTTGCAGATGAAATTTTTTTTAATTGTAAAGTTTATCAGTTTATAAATTTTGTTAATATTTAAATTAATAATAAATTTTATATTATAACTACATAATGTCCTTTATTTTAAAATAAAGGTTTTTTTAAGAATATTAATCTCTCGGAAAATTAATACAGTGTTCTTAATATATTTTCATTAAAATCAAAATCCACCTCGCCAACTTTGAATTTTGAATTAATTGTATTTTGAAAATTTACATTTTGTTTTTGATTTATTTAGATTTGGAACATTTGGATTTTGCAATTTGGATTATGTACTTTGGATTTTTAGGCTTGGCTTATGTTGTAATAAGAAAGAAAATACTTTGATTTATTTTTAACTAAACTTGTTTTATTGATTGACAAAATATTAATAATCATTTTACATAAATTTGGTCAATATTTATAATCGATTTTTATGGTAAGTATTGATTAGTAGTGAAAGTGTTTATGGTAATTAGTGTAAGTATTTTATAATACGTATTTAGAATTTAGAGAGTAATAAGAAGGTATTTGTGAACACATATGACATGTGTGCATTTCTTAACGTGCTAGGTGGTCACGTTGATAAAAGAAACAAAATATGTTTAGATAAACATATTTTGTTATAAATTAAATTTAAAGAGCAATTTTTATTGCAAACAGATTTGGACAAAAATATTAAAGAATTCCAAAGAATTCAAAATCATACGCAAGATAAGGGTAAGTATAATAAATAATTATAGTGTACCAAAAGGGTACAACACCTTCCCCCTGAAAAAGAATGTCTTGTGGGACATTCCCTAGGGTTTCTTAAAAGAAATGCAATTGCTCAATACTATGAGATAAAAGGAAACTAACTAGTTAATAACAAAAGATGTGAAGTTAGCAAAAATTTTGAAAAAGACAGTGAATTAATATGATTAGTAAATATAATTTTGTTTTTTTTTTTTTTTTTTTCTTAAAAAATAGTATTTTATTTGTTTTAAACATGACATAATTTTGGCTTTGTTTTGTTTTTCCAAATATTTTTTTTATATTTTACAATTTTATATTTTTTTTTTTATTTATTTTTTTTATTTTACATATTATAAAACTTATTATTTAGTAGTAAGCATAAAAAGATTTATATAAAAAGATTTATATAAAAGAATTATAATTATAATTTTTTTAATTATAATTTGTTTATATTAAAAAAAATGTTTAAGTGATAATGTTTTATATGTATGGATAATTTTAATCCTTTTTATTTATTTAGGTATATAATTTTTAAAGAGAGTTTTCTTAAATATAATATTTTATAGTTTACAAAGTTTTATTTTATTAGTAATATTTTTAATTATAAATTTATTTTCTTTAATTTTTGTTATATTTTATGTATGTTGAAAAAAAAAGTAATGAGATAATGAATTAATAGTAAAAATAACTATATAATAAAGTAATGTAGGATTTGTAAATTAATATAAAATTTGAAAATTATTATAAAATTTTTAAATGATATATGAATCGATTCATTTCTTATCTAAAACTTATATTTTATTATTACAAAAAAATATGTTAAAAATTTTCCCTTTTATTTTTTATTTTATGTATTTATTAATTTATTTTTATTAATTTATTTTTCTTTCAGGTCAAAAAAAAAGTTTTCCAATAACTTAACTAGATTTTAGTAGATTTTCTTTTATTCTTTGTTGACAATGTGTACAATTTTTTATAAATTCATTAATATCTTTGGTCATATTTTTCCATATATATGTTTCTTTAATTTTTCTAAGTAGTTTAGATGTACCTGCGTGATCGCTTGTAAAAGAGTCTTTATGTAATTTTTCTATAATTTTCCGTTTATCAACATTATTATTTATTTTTATAAGATTTGGTGCTAATATAATTTTTAACTTTTTAAGTTTTAAGTTCGCGATATTTTTAAATTCATGAATTTCTATAATATTAAATAAATCATCGTATTTCGATATTTGTATTTCATTTATATTTTGTTTGCTGGCCTCTTTTTCTAGCCTAGGAAGCAATTGATCGAAATCAAGCATTCCTTTAGCAATGTAATAATTTTCTAGATCTATGCTAGTTAATATATTTTTTTTGTATTTTACGATCAATTTAGATTTATCTAAATTGCAAATTAAGCGAACAATATTTTTCATTTTTCGTATTTCATTGTATTCATATATTTTCATATTTTTACGTACGCATTTCTGATTTATCAGTGATATATTATTGGCTCCAGTATTGACTAGGATATTACCTGTCGTATCTGATTTGAGTTTTTTATAATTCTGATACCGATCAGTTTGCTTTAAATTTTGAGTCTGATTAATCAGTGAGTTATCGGCTCCAGTGGTGACTAGGTTTATACCTGTCATATCTGATTTGAGTCTTTGATAACTATGATTCAGATCACTACGTTTTAAGTTTTTGGAAAATTTTTGACTCTTGTTAGGATAATTGTTGTTAAGATTTTGCATATTTTTATTAAAATGTATATTGTTAGTATTTTGACCGTAATTGCTTTGATTAGTATATTGTATAAATTTGTTGTTAACATCGATATTGTCACTAAACTTGAAAATTTTAGTCATTATTTCGTCAATAGTATTAAAATTGCCTGCTAACATTATTAGTTCAATATATTTATTGGGATTATGTAGAATTATTGATTCAATTAGTGTTTGTATGGAAAGTTGTAGTGCATTTTTGGCGGGTAAGCCGTCAGAAATGTATGCGTACTGAAGGTCTTTAGCAAGCTCCGAAAGTTCATCTGTGTATTTGATTGGACATTTTCCATCCCGTCCAAAGCTTAAAAGTTTGGCTCTAATGAGGTCAGTCGATTCTTTTTTTATTTGAGATTTAAGTCTGTTTACTATTTCTTCTACTGTATTTTCGTCTGTAATTAAGTATCTATGTTTACATTGGATTTTAGATTTAATGAAGGATACCAAAAGGCTTGAATTTGGACCGACGAAATGATTTACGAGGTCTATTGAGTCGATGAATGAGATTAGGTTAAAATGGGTTCCGTTAAAAATTGGAATTAATTTTGAAGCAAAGATGAGGAATTCGTGAGATTTTAAGGTTTGACTGTCATTATGTTGTTGGTCGTTGTGTGAGAAAAATTTTGTTTTTTCATATGCTTTGTAAGGTTTTAATATAAAAAATAATATGGTCAATAATAAATATATTATGTTTCTTACGTCGTTGTAGTTGAATAAAGCAAGGAATATTAAATGAAAAATAATTAAAGAAATAATTGGTGTTAATTGTGCTTTACGTACCATTTTTTTTTTTTAAATTAATAGATTAGTATATTAAAAAAAATTGAAGTTGTTATACGGGCTTACAAAAATATTATATATTAAACGAGTATGGTCAAATTTTTGTTCAAGATGATTTAGAATTTATAAGAATAAGAGTAAAATTTGGAAATAATGAGAAAATTCGTTGTAATTAATAATAATAAAAAAAAATTCCAAAATAATTTGAATTATATTTTTTTTTAATTTATTTTATGAATTTTGCATGTTAATATAATATTTATTTGTACTTATTAATTATGTCATAATTTTATTGTATGTTTAAAAAAATATTCACTGACTTTTTCGTTTATAAAGAAAAAAAAGTATCGGTCAATGCTTTTATTTTTTTTTTTTTGTTATATTTGAAGTAATGCACTTTTCTTATATGTGCATATGGATCATGTTTTTTTTTTTTTTCGTAGGTATGACGAAAAATTATTATGTAGGTATATTTTTCTTCTTTATTTTATTTAAAATATTTTTTTTTTGTCGAGATCAGTTTTGTTCTATATTTAAAAAAATGAATTATTTCGCTGTATATATGTTTATAAATATTTAATTGAAATTTTTCTATTTATATTATTTTCAAATATTCTTATATCTCTATATTTTTTTTCAAATATTCTTATATGTTTATTACAATATTTGCTTACTATTTTTACATATTTTTTTTTTTTTTTTTTACTAAACAAATGTTGTTTTTTTTTTTAATACAAATTTTAATAATGATGTTAATGATGTTGATGATCTTGATGGTGTTGATGATGTTGCTGTCGCTGAATTTTACGATGCCTCTTGCTACTGATATTCACGTTGCTTCTTGTGGTTCTTTTTTGATTCTTCTGGTTTTCTTTCGGTTATAGTTTGGATTTTCATAATTTCTTTTTTTTGCGTTGTTATTTTTTTTTTATAAATGTTGTTACCTTTGTTAAATTTTTTCTTATTGTAAATAATATTTTTTTTAGTTAATTTTTCATTATTTTAATATATGTATTGATTATATTTTAAAAATATTCTTGTTAAGTTATTTTTATTTTATTGTCATAATTTTATATAATTGGTTTTTGTCATAATTTGTTTTTGATTGTTTTTCCATCGTTTTCATATATATCTTGTTTTTTTTTTTTGTCATAAAATTTTTTATATTATGGCATAATGCAATTACATATATGTTTTTTTTCATAATTTTAATTTTAATGAAGGTGCTATTATTTATGTGGTATTTTTTTTTCGTTTTCAAAATTTTTATATTATGAATAATGCAATTCTTATCACCAAAAAAATTATATTTGTTGTTTTTGTTCGAATGTTTTTCTTTTAGGTTCTTTTTTAGGTTCTTGAGGTTCAAGATTTTTTTTTATTTATTTTTTTTTTGTTCATATGGTAAAAAGAAATTTTATCATAATTTTTTTTTTTTGTAGGTTTTCGCAAACTAGGTATATAAATATTTAGATTTGGATTTGTCCTCCTTTTTTTTTTGTTTAGGTTTAGGTATATTGTATTTTAGTATAAAGATTAATTTTAGTTTATTTGTTATAAGCAAATTTTTCTCTGTTAGGAGAAAACTTGTAGTTCTTCCTAAAAAAGAACTCTTGCTGGTCCGTAGACTCATCTCCGTTGAGAGACGACTTGATAGTTCTCATAAAGAACTCTTGTGACCAAGAATTTTTTTTTTTTTTATAATTATTTTTATTAGCATATAAAGATTTTTATTATTTTTATAATTTTTATTATTAATTATTATTAAATTTTTTTTTTTATTTCACATCACATCACTTTTTTTTTTCATTTTTAATAAAAAATATTTCAAAAATTAAAAAAAAACTTACAACAATACTTTGACTATGTTTTGGCAGGATCGCCATGTAATAAGAAAGAAAATACTTTGATTTATTTTTAACTAAACTTGTTTTATTGATTGACAAAATATTAATAATCATTTTACATAAATTTGGTCAATATTTATAATCGATTTTTATGGTAAGTATTGATTAGTAGTGAAAGTGTTTATGGTAATTAGTGTAAGTATTTTATAATACGTATTTAGAATTTAGAGAGTAATAAGAAGGTATTTGTGAACACATATGACATGTGTGCATTTCTTAACGTGCTAGGTGGTCACGTTGATAAAAGAAACAAAATATGTTTAGATAAACATATTTTGTTATAAATTAAATTTAAAGAGCAATTTTTATTGCAAACAGATTTGGACAAAAATATTAAAGAATTCCAAAGAATTCAAAATCATACGCAAGATAAGGGTAAGTATAATAAATAATTATAGTGTACCAAAAGGGTACAACAATGTAGCGAATCCATTCACTTGAATTTGAGATTAATACACACAAAAAAAAAAAAAACAAAATTTGCCTAATTACTTTTATTTAATTTTATAAAATGTATTTATGTTTATTATAAATCAATAAAATTTTATGAATTAATTTTATGACAAACATACAAATTAATAATCGTTCTTCATTTATTAATGCACTAAATATTATTTCGAAGTATAAAAAAAAATTATATCTATAAATATAAATCGTATAGAAGGGAGCAGGCGGAAATATATTAAAGTTAATTAGTAGTTAGTTTTCCACATTATAATATTTTGAAGAAAAATGCATTTTCTATAATATAATACTCTAAAATTTTCTATATAATATTTATTTATAAAAATAATAAAAACATAAACATAATAATAAAATTGAATCAGTACTGGTTAATTAAATAAAATTTTATTAATATCCACACAGAATATTATAATATCATATATTTAAAAGCTTAAAAATTATATTATAACTATTATAATTTAACTAATAGTAGATTATTGAATATGTAAACTAAATTTGTTATTAATTAAGAGTTCTGTATACAGAAAAATACATTGACACGAGTCAATACTATAAATTGACAAGTGTCAATGTATTTTTCTGTAAATACAGAACGAGTTGTATAACAAATTTTGTTTACATATCAAATATATTGTTTTAATGCGTAGGGGAGAGGTAGTTGCAAAGAGAGTATATTTTTTCTTCTCATTTTTTCTCATTTTTTTTTTTTGTATTTAGATGTATTGAAATATTGTGAGAGATATTATGTTTGTTTAGGTATTACGTAATATTCAATACGAAACATCTAAATGATTTCATTATTTACGCTGTTGCATCTAAATTTTTTCATTATATACGCTGATGCATCTAAATTTTTTAATTATTTACGCAGATGCATCTAAATGATTGCATGTGTATTGACGCATATAATACTCCATTTAGTGATCTAAATTCTATAGCACTAAATACAACATAACGATCCCCAACGCATTAAAGATTTTTACAATTACACTTGAAAAAAAAAATTTTACAAAAAAAAAAATAGATAAACAATAGAACATAGGAACAATTTTACAATAGAGTGGTCCAAATGATAAGCGTGTTGACGTTTAAAAGTAACAAAAACATACCCCAAACTCTTATGTCTTAGTTCGTCTTTCCTTTAGTCATTTGTTGAATTGCAGCAAAGCTTTGAAATAAGCTGACAGCATGAAGTTTGAAATTTAAAATTTTAGAAGTGTATGCCAAAATAAGTAATCTGTAAATTCCATATTTACAAAATTAAGGCAAAATTTTTTATAATTTTTTTTAAGTAAATCATAGAAAATTTGTAGCTAAGAATTTCTGATTTCGCTTTAATATATGTATTGTCTAAATGTATCAATAAAAATAATTTAATAGTAGATTACAACAAATGTTAAGAAAATTTGTTATTACAACGAGTTGTGTATACACAAAAACACATAGACACGAGTCAATACTTATATCACGAGACCGTTAGGTCGAGTGATAGGTGAGTGCAATCAATGCATGAATGCATATGAGAGGTAGTTGCAATGCAAAAATTAAACAAAAGTTCAAAATGAAGCAAGTAAATAAAATTGAAGTGTGGTGAATAAAATTGAAGTGTACATATAAATAAAATTTTCTTAAATAAATAATTGACGCATTTAATATACCATCTACCGAGCTAAATTTACGATTGTTAATACAACTTACCGATCACATACACATTAAAAACTTTTAAAACTTGGCTTATGATATTAGGATTTTCTTACCAAAGCTGTTTGTATACAAAAACTTGGACCACTTCTATGCACATTGTAAAATAAATTATAATTAATAGATTTTTATAAAGATTTTCAACCATTTATGAGTGCATGCATATAGGTATTTTATTTTTTTATTTTTTTATTTTTGTATTCATAGAAACCATTTTCATTCAGCACAGGTAATTTACCACGAAGCAAAACAAAGGCAAGATTAAAATTAACATGAATGAATATAAAAAAAAAAAAAAATTTAAATCACAGGATTTTAACATTTAAAAATGGACTGAAAAAGAAAAATTAAAACTCAATAAATTCGAATTTAATTAATTCTTATGAAAGAATTTCTTGTGTGTGGAATGGAGGGAGTGCTTTCGCAACTATCGAGCCCTAAGGCTGCCGACTCTCTTATGCCCACACGGCTGTTGCCTCCACCGAACCGAATGCTAACAGACTTTACCTAAAATATAAATGTGTGTCTAATATAGTATACCTAAAATATAAATGTGTGTCTAATATAAATGTGTGTCTAATATAAATGTGTGTCTAATTTAAATGTATGAAAACTTTGGAGGCATTATATGTCTAACGGGGACTTTCTCCTCAAAACCGTTTTGAATTTGACATCTCTGCCTACCCCCTCTGCAAAAATGGGATAAATTGGGGTTTAAAAAAATGGTTTTGGTATACCCAACATATGATAACTTTGGGAGGAGAGCCATATCTCTGAAACGTGGGCTTGTAGGCATAAACGGTTTTGGATTTTCAGACTTAATTAGACCCTCTATTCCCCTGCAAGTTTCAGTCCGATCGGGGTTATGCGGTTTTCGGAACTTCATCCGTTTAAATAACTGATTTCGAGATATCGACGAAATAACATGTTGGAGTTGACAAAACATAGTTTTTGGGAATGTTGGTTACAAATTTGAATCAAACAAATTATTCCAAATATCCTTTCTGAACTCAATAAAATTGTGTAAAGAAAACAATCCTTTACCTGCATGTACGTATAAATATACTTTATTGAATGAAAGTTTATTGAATTTTTATTTATTTTATTTACAAATGAACGAACAATTCTTTTTCACAAAAATTTTTCAAATGAAGACCTGTTTTTAAATTTTCATTACGGTCAATTTTAATTCATTGAAGAATTATAATTCATTTTCAGAAATTTGTTGTCACAAGAACATTATACTTAAGTTTTACATTTTATTATAATTGCATATTATAATTCACTTTTTTACTGTTAAATCTTATTAGTTTTATTACCATAGTATTAATTTTTTTTTTAAATATAGAATCTGTCGACAAATAGAAAATTGCTAAGCAACGAAAATATTTTCCCAGTTCTTAGAATCAATTTAAATTTCGCTTTGGAGAGACAGCAGTACAAGCATAAATAAATAGATTTAATATTCATAATTATTTATTTATTCACTTTAAATACATTATATATTTTAGATCAAGGCAATGTATGCTTTCAGCTATGCACAAGTCTATGATGATAACTATATTATATTCTTTATATATATAATATTAACGTTGAATGCAATTTCTGAACTAATTTGAGTAACCTTTTTGAAGCACAAAATAAAATTAAAAAAAAAAAAATAATAAAAATGAAATCTGCATCTCTGCAGATGAAAAATCATACCTTTTGGCTTTTATTTTTATTAAACAAGCGTAAATTAAAATTTTATTATATTTTCTACTATTATTATTATTATTATTTTTATACAATTATATTAAATAATGGAAAATGCTAATTAAAAAATGCATTTTTTGCAAGCTGAAGGTAAGCACAATTTTTTTTTTGCATAAATTAATTATATGTATATTTTTCCAGAAACTATTAACTTATTATTATATTATGTTTTTTCATTGTACACCCTAGTATAGAGTATAAAGAACCTATTGTTCAATCAGTTCTAAAATTTAATTAATTTAAACAGAATTATAATTATTAACATTTATTACACTGATATTAAAATATACGATTGATAAGTAAAACAAGGAAAAAAACAAAATGAAAAAAATAAAATATAAATTGAAAAATATTGTCAAAGCAAAATCAGAAAAAAATTAATTGAAAAATGTCATTGTTAACTAAACAGTATATGATGAAAATTATTGTGTTGTTGGGTAGATAAATTTCATTAAGAGAAACTTGAAAAATGGTTAGAGCCGATTGTTTCCAAGATCTGAGTTTCGATGAAAATTTATTTGGGGTATTGGTAAATGGCATTGAAGGAATCTAAAAAATTCGTGCAGCTCTTAGTTGTGACTAAAAGTCCAAGATATCTTAAAACTAAAGTATGTATGTTAAATCGAATTCAATTATGAGCTACTGTTTTATATTTTTCAATTAAATAGATATTGTAAGATTTGAAATTGATTTTAGAAAAATGTAAAATGTATATAAAGTTTTTTAATGAAAATTATTGAAAGGTTTAGCTGGTTGACAGTTTTTAACGCATATTTGAATTTTTAATTATATGAATTTCAACAGACGAACATATATTTTATGGAAAAGGGCTAAAAATATGAACCAGAAAATTTGCTCCTTTAATAAACTTATTTTTATAATAATTATTGGCTGTAAGAAATAATTTAATTTGCATATTACATATTTAATTAATGTAGTAAAAAAAACTCATTTTTATGTTGTAAACATTTTAAATATTTTTTCAAATTATTTCTGTAATTCTTTCGAATTAACTTTTAAATTTAATAATATGGTGTTTAATTTCCTTTTTTGTACTCTCAGAACTGTGTTTATAAATTTGCTTTTTAAAGTATAAATGATGAAAACTGTAATTTAAATTTTTACCGATTTCTATTATTGCGAATTTAGTTTTTTTTTTAATGCAAAACTTATTTTCCAGCATTTAAGAAATGAAGACGAGCTTTGAAAACAAGTTCATTCTTTTGGATATAAATTAGGGGTAGTTCTTTGTTACTTTTATTGGATATTTCCGCATTTGGCCCAATTGCAATGAAATCTAAGTTCGAGGGAGGATTTAAGTACATGAAAGCGTTATGTATTGGATTTGAGCCTAAATTATCATTAATTCGATTAGGTGTATTTTTTTTTTATAATTTTTTGTGTAAAAAATTTCAAATTAATCAATATGGTATTAGTGCATAAATTTAAAGTAAATTTTTATTTTTCTGGGGTAAAACTAAAAACGTTTCAGAAAAAAAAATTTTTTTTCCTTCAAAACTTATCATTATTCAAAAAATTATAATTTAATTTTTCTAATTAAAAGTTTGTTCATTATTGACATTTTTGGTATTATTTTCAGATATCAAAAAAAAAAAAAATTAAACTCTTACAGAATTGTTTAAAAATCCTAAAATGTTTTTTTCCTTAAAAACTATATAAACCTTTTATTTTAGAAAATTTTCTTTTGTGTCAACTCTACCCCTAAGAGTCACACACATCTGAAGAATCATATTTATACATACATACATATATGATAAATCTCCTTTGGGTCAATATATGAATTAAATAATTTTAAAACAATTTTCTTAAAATTTTATTAACATTACCCGGTCATAATAAAATATAAAAAAATAATTTGTTAGTCTTAAATCAAACAAGAGTATAATATAATTAGAAAGTTTTTATATTTTATATATATTTATTTTCAACATAAATATATACATATTTATATTATATGTAATTATGTTTATATAAAAAAAATAAATATATATTATGTATTATATTATATTTATTTTTCTGAGTAACTTTTTAATTCCATCATTAAAATTTGAATACTGCTCATTTTTTGTTTTAAGCAAATAAGGAATTAAATTTTGATTCACTTTAAAATATTATGCCAAAAGAACAATAATAATAATAATAATAAAAAAAAAGAATTTTATTATAAATTTATGAAAATAAAATGAAAAAAAAAAAAAAAAATAAATAATAAAAAAAAAAGAAGTAAAAATAAATAAATAAATAAACTTTATTTAAGTTTGTTTTAAGAAAACTTTTTCATTTTATTTTTTTATTTTTACAAGAAATTCATGGTACAAATACGAAAAAACTAACCCTAAAATGTTTTTCAGAAGTTTATTATATATTTCTTAATTTATTTTAACTTTTAATAACTAAAGTTTATATTTGATATACCTACCTACATATTTTATTTTATTTTGTTTTATTTAATTTTTTTTTTTGTTGAAAATGGAAAACCAAAAAATTGTACAAAAAAAGTTAAAACTAAAAATAATTTAAATTAAATTTTAAACATACTGTTATTTTAAAATTTGACTTTAATCGTAATTTCAATTATAGAAAGAATAAGCAATATTTTTTAATATAATATATCGTTGATTAAGCAACGGTGAAAAACCTAAATCGAGAAATTTTAAAAATATTTTTTTTTTCTTTATTTTCATGATAAATTATTAAAGAATAAATAAAATATCACCAATTTTCTATTCATCGACAGAGATTTCAAAAATTATGATTTTAAGCCTATTTTAAGCCCTCTTCGTTCATTATGTCAAAAGTTATACAAGTTATAATTTTTTTTTCGATAAAATCAATACTACAGCGTATTAAAATACGCGAAGAGACTCCATCAGTGTACGGTGAAATATTCCAAGGAAGAAATTTTTTTTGAATGTTTTATAACTACGAATTACATGGTGATTTGGATTAATTATTAGTTCAAAGAACTAATCAATATTTTTTATTAAAGATACGGTTTTTATTACTTATATTTCAAATCCGGAAAATTAATTAATTAAAAAAAATATGATGTATGAAATATTATTTTTCACATCTTTAACAGCCCCGTCACGTCATCATTAAAGTAATTAAAAAGTGAAATATGGATATTTTTTAATTCTGCGAAAACAATTTTAAAATATAACTCATGAAGAATTATAATTATTGTTGGTTTTCAAAATTGCCCACAAAATTTTGCGCAAAATTTAACACAATCTAATCGATTAAGTTAGCACTAAAAATGAAAATCCCATCATCAATACTCATTTTTTATTTATTAATGCTTAGCTATTAATATTATGTTTAGTTTTCGTAGAATTAGAATGCAGTGATTCGATAGAACTTTCAGAATCGGATTATGATAATTCATTAGAAAACATATGAAAAAGGAAGATAAAATAGAAGATAAAAGAAGTATGTAAACGATACGTCATCAACGAAGTAATCGACCATATAGACAAAATATCAAGTCAATTAATAGTACACAGGCAAATCAAGTCGAAAATTATCAAATAAACAAAAAAATTAGGAAGTATCTGTAACTTTCTATACTCATACACAAACAAATTCTTTTGAAGAATCCGATGAGTCCCGAGCATTCAATAGTGTGCTGACCCAGTAATTAACAATCAAGTTTTTCAAATACTTTGTATGTAATTTAGAAAAAAATTCATTCATAACCTCCGGACTGTTTCATACTTTAAAATAGTACATAACTTTTTAGAATCGGTTAACGCTAAGAGTGGGGATGGAAGAAAGTCAACGGTTCGTTGCAACTTATTACAACACTCCTTCAACTAGCACCAGAATTGATATTATAACTTATCTCCTGCAACTGTAAATCTGATTGTTCTTCCAGGTGTGGGTGCAAAAAAGCAAGGTTAAGATGCTCGGAAATTTGTGGACATTTCAGGAAATGCAATGCCTCAATGCATGCATAGAGCCAATTTGCGACAATTTTCACGACTCCGAACATAAAGACTCAGTACATGAGTTTGCAGGCGAAGAATAAGAAGATATCTTTTACCCGACTGATGCTACCGATTTTCTTTAGGCATAGAAGATATGCATTCAATACAATATAATATTTCAATCTACTTTAAAATCATTACTTATGAAATTAATGTGTATTTTTTTACAGAATTACTCACATCTAGTAAAGCAGTTGGATTAAGAAAACAAGTGTTAAAATGGATGAAAATGTTTAACAACATCGAATAAAGTAATTGAAACGAATTTTTAATTTTGTATATTTCTCGAGAAATCGAATTTATTCGAATAAAACAACATTTTTCGATTTTGCCTGTTTATTTCAGCATTATTATAAACAGAAACAAAATTGTAGTAATGTGCCTTATTATTTAAGATCTTAGGATGCTAAATTTACCAAACTTGTTTATATTGATAGTGATTTACATAAAAAAAATACAAAATAATATTATTTACATTTGTCGGAAAGGAATAGGCGTGGCCACTTCAGCACACCCTTTTTGACTAGGGACTCCTTGGTTTCTTGAAATATATACAGTTTAAAAGGTCTATACCAAGTTACAGTCTCTTCGCAATTTTTTTGTTTATTTTGGACAATTTGCCTGTACTATAAATAATAATTCAGTTTATGTATTTGGCCGCCTAACTAGATCATTAACTTTATATAAATAAAAAGCGTGAAAAATTTTCTGAACTTAATTTAATCTTTAATTTAGCTACAAGCAATTTATAATTAATTTTTATGTTATTCTATCAAGCATTCAAACAGTATCAGATAATTTTTAATAAAATAAGTTTTTTTTTACTTATTTTTACATAGTAGGTATATACATATTATGTATACTTACATCGAACAATGTTACATATATATATATCATCATTAAGTTTTTTATGTACACAAAATGAAATTATATTATGTTCATGTATAGTATATATGTACGTTTGCAAACATTATATTATATATACCTACATGATATTTGTTGTACTTTTATTTAATTTTTTTGTTTAAAATAAATAAAGGTATTACAAATGAAATGTATAAGGACCGTCGTCGTAAATATATATCTAATATGATAAATTGAGAAATGAGATAACGAATTTTACTTTAAAAGCATCACTTTCATTTAATTAAGTGTGTTACAGAAGAAGCCATACATCCTTCATAATTTTAAGTTTTAATTAGATATCAAGAAATTTAATTTTAACATAGTTCTTTCTTTTTTTTAATCCTTTTTTGTTATTTTAGTTCATAGTTCATGTTTTCAGATTAATTTGAAATAACTTTGCTTGAATTGAAAATTATAGTGGTTTTTTTTTATGTTCATTTTTTGGAAAAGTATTAACAAAAAACATGTGTATATATATTGTACATAAAAAAAAGGATAAACGATTATTTTATGTAGCATTATATAAATAATTCCCACAGCATATAAACGTATGTACTTGAACACATATGTGTATATGTATATTATTTTCTAATGTTATAAAGTACAATAATGCTTGAGTGAATTTCTTTTTACCAAACTATACATTTCATTGGTTTGGTTCAAATAAGTATAATTTGAAAGAAAATTTTTGAAAAGATTAAGGTTTTAAATTTGGTTTTGCAAGAAATGTGATTAAAAAAACACTATAGTAATATCTTATACTATAAAATAAAATTAATATAGTTTTTATTATGTATGACGAATAAATTGATTACTATAAAAATTATAAAATTCATTAAATTTGGTTTTTGTTCTTTTTTCTTTTAATCTTCGAAAATATCCAGTGTAAACCTCAAGTTGTGATTACTTTTCGATGTTTAACCGAGCTGGTTTTAGCTCCACTCATCTTGAAGAATATAATCATTATTTCAGACACATAATATTTTGTTGTTGTAAATATTTGTTATGCAAAAACAGAACAAAAAAAGCGTTTGACTTCAGAATCAGCCAGCAACAGATCAAGACTATTATATATATATGATTATCCTTTAAGAAGGCCAGCCGAAAATAAAACTGTTTTTTAGAGACTTTAGTACGAAAACTATAAAATTGAAATCTGAATTTGTTGGTTGAGAAGATTTCATGAAGTTTTCCGTTCCGTGTTTCTTCAGATTTATGTAGATGAAGTTTAAAGTTTTTGAGCAGTTTTGTGCATATAAATTGGAATTATTAGTTTGATTGGTAGTGTACATCATTAATACACTATAACTTACTATTACTAACTTCTTGTCTAAATTACGTCTTGATGTTCTTCGGTGAAATATAAAATTTCACTATTATAGAAAAGTTAAGTAGTTTTTATGTAAACTAGGTACACATTTTTGACAGCAGCTGGCAATAATAAGTGTTCTATTTAATTTAATGATTTAATTAGGATGTTTATAATTTATCAATTCAGAACATGCATAAAATGAATTTTTATAGAATAGTTAAATGAATTTAAATATTATTTTTATGCATAAGTTGGGACAGTTCCATTTTATATAGTCTCTTTCTTGGGTCGAGTAACGTTTTGAGAACATCTAAATATGTACATTATTTTTCATATAAAATAAGGTTTTTGTTTTCTTTATCTAATAATATAATGAGTTTGACCTACTCTAAGATAGAAACTAAGGAAAATTAACATAACGGTGTAAGAGTAGAATTATACAAGAATAATTTTCTGTTTAAAATTTTAATGTTTTATAACGGAAAATTTCTTCTATATAGAGCATAAACATAAATTCTTTAAGTAGTCAAGAAAGAAATGGTGTTATTAATTTTAATATTGCATGAAAATCCATTTTGTATATTACCGATAATAGCTGGATTCTTTTTGAGTGAATAATTTTGTATTTTTAATTTTATTTCGTTTAAGTAGTTTTTTTATTCGCAGTTGTTTTCTTTTGTAAGGTAGCACATATGAAAGTTTTGTACATATTATTGTTATTTCATAAATCCCAAAAGTATACCTACCTCAAATAATTTAAAATAAAAAAAGTTATTAGCTCGTACGTGTTTCAATATAATGAAGGATTGGCCACTTGGCATATAATGTAGATGAATTCAAGTGAATGATAAAAAAAATTAATGAAGATGAAAACTCAATAAACTTTTGGGTATACAATATACAACACATACCAATCAATAACACAATTGTAAAGTGGAGGCTATAGACATCCGGCAAGAGTGTAGTGTTCCAGAAAGAGTAGCCTAAGCAACAAGGGAATGCATGCTCGTTTAAAATCTATAGTTAGTTACTTGAAGTAAAATCTCAAATAAGATAATACAGATTCCATCGTTAGAGGATGCTAGAGGATGGAGAGAAAAGGTAGAGTAATGAATTATTACCTTCGAAGCAACCAAAAATCATTAAATAATATGACTAAACAATATAGGACAAGATTGGTGGTACGTATATTTAACAAATTTTTAATTGACAAATACTATTTTAACTTCTTACAATGATTTTTAATTCTTTTTTTTTGTATTTTATGAAAACTATGAATTTATTCATACATAATATAAAACATAAACATAAGAAAATAGTACAATAAAGTTCTGCCTTACTAAGTAAAAGTGGCATAACTTTATTTTTGAAACTATAGAAAGCAATTATTTTATTTAACCCAAAAATTAAAGTTAGGTATTGTTTCATTCCAGTGAAAAACTTATGGCTCATCAAACACATTAACATGAACAACTATCAATTTTTGAAATGAAGTTTCATATTTGAAAGTTTCAAAAAATTTAATTGTATAAAATTTAACTCTGTGTTATTTAACATTAATTTAGATTTCAAATTTTGATGGATTTCCTCTTATCTTTGATCCTAATCGTATTAGGTTACTATTACTACCTTTTATTAAGAGACAACAAATAAAATGTTTTGAATCATTTGACGATCACTGTTTCTAAGCATCAAAAATTCAATTTCTTTACTTTATATAAAAATAAATTAGTAGTCATTTTGATAAATCCTTTAGATTGACAGCTAGGGTAGGATGAAACCTAAATACAATATATGTTTTCAGGTTTCAGCGCTGTCTTCTGTTAAAATTTTTAATTTGAGGGAGTATGAGCTAATATTTTACTTATTATTTATTTTTATTTTGTGCGTTAAATAAACCAACAGGACAATAAAGCTTCTATTACATTTTAACAGTTATGTATATTATAATATTTCTGGACTTGCGCCTTCTTGCTTAGTAAGGTAGCACATAGCCATCATCATGTTTTCTTTTTTTTTTTCTATTTGTGCAACATGACATAAAGAATTAATTAATAAGAAGACAAGGAAACACAAGGTGTGAATAATTATTAGTCAATTTATATTAAATCAATGTTTTCATGTTTTTATATGCATATAATATATAGATATTATTTTATTATTTTTTTTGCAAATTTTAAATACCTATACTTAAAGTGAAAATTTTATGTGTATTCAATAAACATGCATGCTGGCTGTGTGATATCATATAAATATAAATCCTGAAATTAATATATTTATTTTATAGAACTATATATTATATAAGAAGCAGGATTCTTGTTATTATTATAATTTTGGTAGTTCAGTTTTATTTACATTAAAGAGTGTAAAAAATAAAATTATTATCCATGTTATAAAATAATGAACTTTAATACTCTTTTAAGTTGAAAATAAATTTTTATCTTGTGTGTAAGTTTACTTAATCAAAATTAATAAATTATATATTTCTATATATTTATATATATATTTATGTATATTATTTTATATGGTTGTTTCTAAATATTTATGTAATACATGTATGATTTGTGTATAGAGATAATGTATAAATAGTTGTATGTTATGCACAAATAATGTAAATAAATAAATAATTAACCAGATTTTATAACACTATTTGTGTGTTGTATGTATAATAATAATACTTCAACATAAAATTTTATTAATTTCGTTTTCTTATCGCATTAATAACTGAAAATAAAATTTATTATACGGCCATACAAGGGCTGGGCATACATTTTTACATATTCACATAATATATATTAAAGCATAAAATATTTCTAATCTAAAAATTGTGTTCTTGCCAGATAAATTTTTAAGATCAAAATTATGAGAAATTTGCAAAATAAAAAGGGAATATATTAAATTGATTTCTTTTTTTTTTGAGAATATTATTAATTGTGCGAATTGTATAAAGACTATTCTAGAAACTAAAGTAGCATATAATATAATTTATCAGTACATTATTAACTTTACAATTTTCTTTTTCGATTTGATTTTAATTTAATTCAGTAATTGAAAAGTTGTTCATTTTGGTTTTCTTGGTTCAATATCTAAGATTTTAGTTGTATATAAAACAAAACTGAACTGCCTTGCCGTAGTTAAAAAATTAAAATAGTGATCATCAGGCATCAGCTCTTTTGTATTCATATATGTTTTCTGATGCAAAAATACATCTTTGACTCAAAAAATTGTTATTAAGTATAATTTTTAGGTTGAATATGAATACATCAGTGTCAGAAATATCAACTTCATAATTTGATGAATAATTTCTAAGGATTTAACTTTTATTTATTTCTCTCAAATATTAAATATAAAATGTTATTTACATTTTATACTACTTTTAATTTATAAAAAAGTTTTAATAAGTTTACTTCAACATGCTGTTCATTCTGTAGTGTCACCCTTCACATAAGTGTCCGAAACATTGAAAAACTAAAGAAATTTAATTATCTTATGAGGTTGCTCTTGCAGCAGTTTTGTCTCGAGAAACATGCATATGAATTAAATTTTTGCAAAATTTAATTGAAATAAATTAACTAAGTTAAAAATTCTAAAAACTATTTTTACTCAAATTAATAAAATGTTAAAACGAAAAATATAAAACCAAATATATATTGTATTGTTGAGGTATACCTAATATAGGAATATACATAAATAAATTATTCACATTTACATAACATAAATAATAAATTATTATTATAATGATTAGTATAATGCCAACAAATAATGTTATAAAATAATAATTGACATGCCTTAAGGAAGACTTTACAAATATTTTTTTCTTATTACTCTTCATACTATTTAATATATACATATAAACAATTTTTCGAAATAATAATGTCACTGAAAATAATAAGTTTATAGATGTTTTTTAAGAATTATATACTTCAAAGAATCTCTGAAAAAAAAGAAGAGAAAAACAAATAATTTCATTCCAGCATTTTTTTTTTTATTTTTTAACATACATACGTATATGTATAGATAGTTTCTTGATGCAAAAATTAGATACTATGTATTATTATTATTTATTGAAGCAATATTATTTTATAGGAAAATCATATAAGTATATATTTAAAGAATAATAAAAATGAAAATAAATTATTATTATTATTATTATTATAAGTAATACTATGTAATATTTTTTTTGAAATAAAATATTGTTTTTCACAAAAATAGAAATTTTAATCCAAATTCTAAAGGCCGGTTTTCACGATCCACTTTGTCCAAGTTGACTTGGACGCTCTTTTTGATCGTAATTCAAAAATGTTTTTGAATATTTTTTTTTTTTCATTTTTAAGATCTACAGACAGAAGGTCCATTTGCTTGATATACCTTGCTTTTAATTAATAATTTTTAAATCTATAAATCTATAATTTTTGGAAACTTTTGTGTCTATTCTAAATAACCACTAAAGAGAAAAACTAATCAGTCGTAAAAACAATGTTTGATTACTATTTTCGAAGATCTTTATTATACAGTTTATACCGGACTATAGTTCCTTTGAAATCTTCAATATCTATATTTTTCACTACTTAATCGAAAAAGCGGTCTCTTAATACCACAAAGTTCATATAATCTCTTTAACTATCAATTATTAAGAATTTTTCAATAAATAAATTTCCATATAATTAGATTAAAATTTCTATTTTCATTTAATAGAAATATATTTAAATTTAAAAAAATAATAATAATAGTTATAAAAAATCACTAATAATTGTTTATTTTAAAAATGCATTTTGTGATAGGAATATATAAAAGACAGACATCAAAATATAATAATTAAAATTTTGGTAGTGTTAGATTTTTAATTTTTGCCAGAAAAGGTGTTGTTGCAGAAGAAATTAAAATATCAAAAACTATGTTTCTCTATAATATGAATGCAACAATTATAATTAAGAAAAGAAAAGAATTTTATTTTTGTTTGAAAAAATTTAAGTTTTCCTTTTAATTTATTTAAATTTTCTTGCTTTTGTTTACTAGATTTTATTTAAAAAATTTTTTTTGTTCCGCCTGGCGATGATTTTCGATATTTACCAAGTTCTTTACCTGCTGTACCCATGTTGAGAATACTAATTTCTCCAAAATATGAACCTGCCTTTAATGATGCCATAACCGTTTTACCATTATCAGCAACTACTTGCAATCTTCCACGATTAACTATGTACATTTCTTTGCCAACTTCACCTTTATATAATAAAGGAAAACTATTGTTATTATTATTATTATGTTTATAATGAAAATATCGAGAAATAACAAACTAATTTATTTATAGAAATAAAAAGTTTGAACTTTATAGAGAATTCATGTTATAGTTAACATTTATCTACTTCTACATATTAAATTACATTTAAATTCAATATGTTTTATCAAATGTTGTGTTTGGCTGGAGAATTTAATCTTGATTCCTAGCACTGAAAATTTTAAAATATAATATACATCAAGGCTCAATGAAAGAAAACACAACCATTTGGGGAGTTTATTTTTGCTTATTCCTTGAACGTACAACAAGCTACATCATCAAATTAATTTTTTTTTTAATTTATAATCTCTATTCACTCGGGAATACTAACTGTTCAAGTTTTTACACAATCATGTTCAAAAAGAACAGCCGTGTGTGTATAGAAAACTTGAATAGCATAATTATATTCGTGGTGTATATTTCTATTTCTACTAGAGTTAAATGAATTTAAGAACCAAAGTAGTTCAAATCTAATGCGGTTATCCAATGTGTCTGATACATATATTAAAAATCTTAATTCATAGAGCAGTGATCGGTTATACATCAATAAGGCTCATTGAAAGGACACAAAACAGAATTTCGAATTCATTCGCTATTTCTTAAACGTATAAATCGATTTCAGTTTCAATTTCAGCCTATGTTAATCAACAACAAAAATTTTATTTACTTTTATATTTTTGAAATATTATCAATATCACATTTTAGTCGTAGGTATATTTTATATATAATTTAAATTTGTGTTATTGATAAATAAAGTTATGTGGTTTTGGATAAAAATAAACCACAAATTAAAATTTATTTTGGTATTTTATTGGTTTTTCTATTTTTATAAATAAATACAGAGTTATTTTTAAAAATTATTATGATTTTTTTTTAAATCAAAAAATTATATAATTTTTGTTTTTTAATTATATTATTTTGGTTTTTAAATATGCAGTTGCACAAATCTAATTATTATTATTATTTAATCCAAATGCAGATGTGTTCTCAATATAAATTGATTAAATTAATTTTTATTTATTTTTATTTAATCTAAATTAATTTAAAGATTAAAAAATGTATATTTAATGAGAAAAAATTGTTGTTTTTATATATATTATAAAATATTTTATAATTACCTTTACGACAAATATAATCTCCAGGTGAAAATAATACAGGCCTAAGACGTAATACTAGTTCGCATAAGAAACCAGCTTCAGTATTTTGAAAAATTTCGACTCGCTTAAGTGTATCTAAATGGACGTTAATAGCTATTTCAGCCTAAATTAATAAAAAAAAAAAGGAAAATTTTAATTTATTAATATTTTTGAACCGCAGAAGAAAATAAATAAAGGAAAATATCTAATAAATTTAAATATATATTATGTATATACCTACCTTTAATTTATCAGGAAGACATGATACTGCTTTTTCTTCATCTGAGCACTTTTGTGTAAGCCACAGATAATCAAACCATTTAATAACTTTTACTTGTAAATGATTCGGTACACGACGCATTCGCATATATGTTTTAACACCGTCCAGTTTAGCTGTAATTATAGCAAAAAAAAATACATATATTCGTTTAAATCAAAATATAGCTTTTATGAATTTTTTAATGTTTTTATTTTAGTTTTTATTAATATTATTTATTAGAATAGTTTGTTGGTATGCATTTTCTGTAAAGGAATAAATAATGCACGACCAATTTAAAAAGCTAAAATTAATGTTATTTTATTCATAACTATGAGAAAATGATATAATTGGATAAGTTGGATAAATTTTTGAAAACGGAAATATGGATCAAGATTCCGATTCTGTCATTTAAATAAAGCATAATTTTCGAGACTGTATTTGATTTAATTAAGTTTGACTGTATTTGGTTTCATTAAGTTACGGGACGAAATAATTTTTCTTGCAGTTGAATATTTTTAGAATTTTGGCTGTAATTGGAAATTCTTTGAAAAAAGCTCAAAATAAGTGTTTATTAATTATTCAGACTGCTTGTTAGAACATACATATTAATTTCAATTAAGTTGGGTGTGGAATTATGGACCGCACCAACCAGTGGAAATAATAAATCTGATGTTGGCTAAGGATTTAAATGAGAACAAATTAATTTTATTCAGAATTTATCCTAAATTCTCACGAAATATCACGAACAATCAATTATTTTATTCTTTTATTTAAACACTTAAGCTTTCAGAGAGTACAATTGACATTTTTATTATATAAATTTATTTTTAACATTAAATAGTACAGAAAACATATAAATTCAAAAAAAAATAAATAAAAAGCGAAAGAAAAGTTACAAACAATTTTTTTTTTAACAAAGTGCTGAGATTATGTAGGTACTATTGAATAAAAAGTTTTTTTTTTAACTTTTTTTTTTTTAACTTATACGTAAATTATAAAGTCGGCAAACCAAATGTTAATTCAACACTATAGCGTAGTTTTTTTTTTTTTTGTCTAGTTTATATATAATTTTTGATATTCATCCCTAAAAATATACCCATGTCTCCTTTCTTTTTTTTTTTGTTTTTAGTGAAAAATTGTGCCAAAATGAGATTTAGATTCGAGATAACATGTTTAACTTGTTTGGCAAAAAACAAAAAAACAAAAACCAAACTTTTGTCTTAATATTTTGTTAGAAAACTTAATTGGAAGTTCTCCAATCTGATTGTTTTAGACAAAATTTTGGCATAATTGCAATTAACTTTATCAACTTATTTTTTTCTCTTTTTAAATATCAACAAATCTTGAGTATTTTTATAATAAATACATGAACATTACACATGAAATTAACATTTTAAATCTGATAATATTTAATTTAAAAAAATTTTTTTGTGTACGTGAGATTGTCAAATATATGTATGTATATGTATTTAACAAGAAATCAGATGAAAAGATGAAGAGCAAACGAAACAAGAGTGTGATGAGTATTACGCAAAAATAATTTAAAATTAAAAATAACGATCACTACCTCAAATATTAAAGGGTGTAGGCCGATTTCAAGAGTTCATTTCAAAATCCTTTAACATAAATTTTTACTATCAGTCTCGATCCATCGAAATCAATCGAAATTTATCGAAAATGTACTGAATACTAATGGTTCAAAGTTAAGAAAAATTTCCGAATGGGGAGGGCGTGGGATTTGGGGATAACGTCATCATTTAACCATACTTTAGGACAAGTGGGCTCAGAATATATATGTCGTTATACCCTCAAATGCCATCTATTGGTCTAAAAACGCAATTGGGTTTTTTTTCATTTTTCTCGATAAAGGCTAGTCCTAAATCCTTTATTTTTCTTTTAAAATGTAGATAATAAAATTCTCCACACTTCGAAAAAATCGCCTTTGTATCTTTGTTTGCCTATTGAACCTTTTTACCTTATATTTATGAAGCGGTAAATGAAATCAAATCAATACTAGATTTTTACAATAGAGAATAGTTGGGAGAACTTTTTCAAAAAGAAGTTGTTATAACAACATCGCCCCATTGGGAAATACAGCCTAAAGATATTGTTTAGCAACCAATTTTACAAAAATCTATCAAAAATGAAAAAACAGACTTGAAGTTTCATTTTTGGTCGATTCGTCTGGTAATATTGTTAAGTTTTTCTGTATTCAATTGTGCATTAAGATGTTTTTAAAAATTTTACTTAACAGAATTTACGTAAAGTGAATTCAATATTGATAATAATTGTGTTTGTCAGAATTTGATTTAATTTTGTATGTATTCTTTGATTCTAAATCTCTTTAGCCTGGCCAAAAACGTAATAATACGTGCAATCATTACAATTAAATTTGTATACAATGTTGTGTTGCTTTGCTTTGGGTACCTACTATTTTTTTTTACAATTTAGTTAAGTCTATTAATAATCACGAAAATGGTTCCATCAAAAGTCAAACTAGAAATATTTTGCAGTAACATGCCAAATATCTACAATGTTTAAAAAATTTAACCAACGATGGCATTAAAAATTGGTTCAAGCTTTCAGTATTTAAGATTTGAATACGCAAATGCGCCTGATTGTTTTATGTTAATGTTTTGAATATAAGGGAGTATCAAATACAGGTTTCTAATGTTTTTTTCACAAAAAGATTATAGTCTTCAGGGATCATGGAAAGGCTATTGGCATTTAAAGTTTTTTTTGCGAAAAAAGAAAATAAACCTGTATTTAATTTGGAGCACAACCGACACAAATATCAGGCTATCTTATATATGTAAAAAGAAAACGAAATCTGATAGGAATGAGAACAGGGGCGGCTCAAAAAAATTTTTAATTCTTCTGCCTTAGCCATTTTTTTTTTTTTTGCGTGCTCGGTTTTAGGATAAACTTTTTTTTTAAAGCAGAACCATAGACGAAAAACAGTTTGCAATAAGCTTAGTTAATAACACAAGTTTTTATGTCTTTTTTAAAATACCTTACACTGTACTTGTTTTGTTTTTTTTGAGATACACCTTCCTTATCAATATTGCTGATTTTAGATTTTATCATGAAAAAAATGCTATTCACACACTATATGACTGTGCAAATTTCCACAACAAATATGGAAGTTTCCAATATAGTGTGACCAGCGCCGTAACTAGCTTTTCTGTGCCCTATGCAAGATTACATTTTTGAGCCCTAACCTAATCCTTATTTTTTTTGGGGGAAAATCAATTAGAAGAAATGAACTTAGTTAATAAAATGTAAAGAAATATTTATTTATATATTTTATAAATGTTTATATTTGAATTGCACTTTTCTGGCTTTCATTTCCGCGAATTCGTTTATAACATCGTCCTACATAATTTTTTTTACAATGTCAATAGATATTATTGAAAGATTGAATAGCCTCTCTTGTGATATAGTGGATCTTAAATAATTCTTGATTAATTTTAGCTTGCTAAAATTTCTTTCACACGATGCAGTAGAAACAGGAAGAGTGAGAAATATTCGCAGAGCAATATTAATGTTTGGATAAGACTCAATTAAGCCAAAGTCATGAAGTGCCTACAAAATTTCAAGTGGAGTTGCAGTTTTAATATTATGTATAAGCGTCGAGGATTCAAATTTGAAGCTTTGAATGTTACAGGCGGACTCGTACATATTAAAATTTTTACTATATTTAATGGCTAAATAGGCAGCCGACTTTTTTAGATCAAAAACGCTGGTTGATTACAAAAACGAACAAAACAGAAAGGAAAAATCGTTGCAGTTGTCAGTTGCTCATAACGCCAATTTTATTGAGATAGTAGAGTATCAAAAACATTATAAATCTGTATTTTGAACAAATTTTCTGGAGTCATATTACGTCCTTCATCCGTTTCCCCATAATTTTCAATTTTCCTGCATTAGAAAAATTTTCGGATGAATTATCCCGGAGCTCCGAATTTTTTATTTATAAAATTTTTTATTATCAATTAATTTTTTTTGCGTTTACCGTTTCCAAGGCCCCTCATACCCTGGGCCCTGTGCGAGTGCACCTGTTGCACTTGCCTAGTTACGGCACTGAGTGTGATTGTACCTTCATGCCTACGAAATACTTTGAAAATAATTTTTTTTTTGTGGAGGACTTGAAATTTATGTCAGTGGAACCGGGAGTTACATTTTATTTTGTTTCACGTCGTTAATATTCGTTAAGATAATTTAAGCAGAGCTTATTTGATAGTGTTCGTTTTTTATAGCTAACAATTTGAAATCTATAAATCAAATAAATAGGTATCCAACAACAATTAAAATGATTAGCTTAAGAATTATATAAAAATTATATCTTGAAATTGCAGCAAATTATATTCATTTAGAAAATAATATTTTTTTTTGAGCAAAACACTTTGAATATTTTGAAAATGGCATAAATGTTACTTAATTTTTAATTTCAGTTATGCAATTGAATTAGAATATTACAGAGCAAAGTTAAAGTGTTTACCTTAAATTTTGTTTTTAAAAGATAACTTATTATACTCTAGACCAACGGTTCCCAAAGTGTGGTACGCGTACCACTAGTGGTACATTACGCTTAAGCCAGTGGTACAATATTTTCTTCTGGATTTTTTAAATTAAACTTTCTAAAAATTCGCACGTTCATTTTTTCTTTCTGATAAAAATTTAGATGCGTTTTTAGATGTAGAAAGAGATTAAATGTCAGAAATTTCTTGTGATGGTGATTTAAAACTTGAATTTAAATCGCAAAATATAAGTGATTTTTGGTTCTAACGACGATTTTAATATGAAGCAATTTCTGATAAAGCTTTGAAATTTTTGATGCCATTTGTTTCATCATATTTATGTGAAGTCAGATTTTCGGCAATGTTGAATATTAAAAATAAATACAGAACACGTTTAAAACTTGAACCCAGTTTACGTTTAAAATTAACTATAATTGAACCTTATGTTACATATTTAATGGACAACAAACAATTCATCCTTCACATTAACCAATATGTACAACATATACTGTATTTTCTCCATATTTTTTTTCAATATAAATAAAAAAAAATTCTGATATTTCTATACAGTGGTACGTATATTCAAGAAAAGTATATTGATGGTACAATAGAGAAAAAGTTTGGGGACTGCTGCTCTAGATACTTTCAAGATAAACTGGCCAATTAATATTCATGTTAGTCTTGAATGTATATAAAATTTATTTCACAGGTAATTTTTATTAAATTTTTTTTTCTTCTGTTTTTTTCTATTCAAAAAAAAATTATTCAAATTTGCTTAAGGAAATTCTGATAAATTCTAACCACCGGTCATTATTTTTCTTTCATTTTTACAAATTTTTTTTTTTTTTTTATATATTAAAAATTCTAACAACGTTTTTGCCTTGATTTCGACATCATGAAAAATCAAAAAAAAAATATATATATTAAATACTCGCTTTTTGATATTGCACAAAACATTTTGAATTTTTGTTTCATAAAATTTTGTTTTGAAAAAAAAAAGAAGAAAAATAAATAAATAAAATAAAATAAACTTTTGTAATGAAATCAAATAGAAGAAAAAAAAAGTTTTTAAACATATGAAGGCTTAGAGAATATTAAAATTTAACTAAATAAAAATTAAAAAAATTAACCTTAATTTTATTGAATTATAAAAATACTGTAATTCAATTAAATATTTTTGTTTTCTGGTTATTTTTTTTTTGCATCTGACTTTGTTCTAGATTCGATAGGGAAATTGAACAAAACAGAGCGGTCATAAACAGAACCCTCTGATACTCCTAAAATAAGATCAATAGCGTCAGATCGTGCATTTTCGTTTACTTATTTTGTTGGTTCAATTACAATAAGAGGGATTCAGTAACTGAAATATCACACTTTATAAGTTTTTACAGTTTAATACTAACTGCTCAAATGTATAAGGGTACAGATACTATATAATCGTTAACAGCTTGTTTTCTAAAAACTTTAATGTAGAGTTTCATAACTTCTATATTATTTTTATATAAATCCAGACTGGTATGTAAATACAGACTTGTCCAGCTATTTTTTTTAATAATTTCGAGCTATATATTATGAAATCATATTGTTAATTTATTTGTTTAGTTTTATTTGAGTGCTAGAAGGCCACAAGAACTTTTTGTATGATTGAAAATATTTATTCGTAAAATTTTCATTGTCTTCCTTCAAGGGTTTCAATAAATTAATAAAGCATTGTTTATTAATGAATTTGAATCAAATTTAATATGTAATTGTAAATTGATTGTGATAAACGTTGTTGGCAATGATCCAAATTATTATGAATTTTTCTACAAATAATTTAAAAATAAATAATTTTAAATTAATACTTCGTTTAGCAGCACAATATTAATTTCTTTGCAGATTTAGTGCTTTCAAATTCAATATAATATTTTTATACTGGAATCAACAGAAAAAAAAAAAAAAATTGTTAAATTTTATAAAAGAATTATATTTTATCTCAACTGTGAAAATTTTGCAACTTCGTTTGACTTAAATTTAATATGTAAACCTTTTTTAAGGAGCAATTTTAGACTGTTTTTTCGAATTTCGAAGATCTTTTTTGACATCGAAAATTCAAAAAGCTAAAACTAAGAGTCTGTTCACTTATTAGTGATTATTGAAAAAATTGAAATCAGATTTAATATTTCAGATTTTTTAATTTGTGAACGACACGATTTTACGATTTATACGATTTCACAAATTCAATTTTACTTCTGAAAATTCTGCAATGGGAAATTTTAAATTTCCCATAACAAACTAAATTTGTAGGTCTACTTTTAAGTGAATTCAAAAACTAAAATTGTATAGAAAAGAAAAAAGCAGCAAAAATGGGTAAGAAAAATCGGTCGGTCACGTATTATTATAAGTTTTTGATTTCAGTCAGCCAAATATTATTTTATAAGTAGTTGATTTTAGCAGATTATACAGAATGCAGAAAATTACGTCCTCAATTTAGAAATTGTGACTCTAAGTTTATCAATTTTCATACAACGTTCAATAAAAAACTATTACTATTTGCCGCGAGAGGGACTGTTTATTTGCCGCGAAAGGGACTGTTTACATTTTATCAAATCATATAAAATGCGACGGCGACGACTCATTATTTAAACTTTAAAAAAATTAACAGGTATCGTTAATATTGACTGTTTTGACAACCCATTTATTTAAATTTTTTTCACCCATAAGTATGTGATATTTTTCGCCATTGGGGCACTATTTGAATATTTAACTAAGTATGACTCTTTTGTTTACATTTGTTTTCCACCCATAAGTATGTGCCTTTTTTCGCCATAGGAGTCGCTATTTGGAGATTTAAATAAGTGAATACTTATAAATTAAAATTTTTTGTTTTTGTTGTTTTTGCAACACAAAAAAAAAGAAATATCATAAGCCAAAATGGCAAAGTATCTAAATATTTAACGCCGGCAGACGACTTGACTTGCCTTGGTACCGAATAGCGCCTTTATATTGGCAAAATAATACTGACAAAATTATACAAGATTTTTATTAACTCTGAAATTAGTATGAACATCTAAATTTTATTTGAACTATAAAATATTAATTAGTTAATAATAAAAAATTAATATTTACTAAATATTTTATTTTATAAATATTTTATAAATTGAAATAAAATTTAAGTTTATCAATTTTCATACAAAATTCAATAAAAAATACAAGAGCCGGCGGGACGTTTGATAGATGTGAAACATCGGAATTATTTTGTACAGATAATATTGATAGATAAGTTTGATAGAATTTTGGATTTTAATTTTATAAATTTCATTGGATGTTTACTATTCTTTTTGTTTTATTTCTATTAATTATTAATGCAAACCAAAGAACACAATATTTGTTAAAATATCTAAAAAATATTTAAATACCTAAATTTTTTTATAGCACGAACGGATTTCTTTAATTTATCATAAGATTATAAGAAAATAAGCTTGCAAAGGCTGTTAGTTAGTTTTTTTTCTGTATGAATTAATTTTTAACTAAACATTTAGACTCAAATTAAAATTTTCGTGAATTCACATAGCAGACACACACAACATGAAGGTAAACTAATTAACTATATTTAAAACTAAAATTCTTTTTAACCGTATAATACGATTTTAACGTCCAAGGTAACGTTTTTTGTGTCTGTCCAACTAAGCAATATGTGTTTAAAATTTTGAAATAACCATTTTTGGAACGTAGTTCCTTATCATACGCTCTTGTGAAAAAATTTATTAAAAATTTGAACACTTTAGTGTCAGTACATAGTGTCGGTACACAGACTCCGACGCGATCATAGATTTTCACACAGACTCCGACGCGATCATAGTTTCTAAGTTAGTTCTCATTTCATTCGTACGACGGTGTATGCGCAATCAATCTGTATGCATTTTAATAAATTTTGCATAATAAAGTGCACTAAGCGACAAGACAACAACATAAAGCGAAACAAATATATATATAACAAAAAAAACACAAAAATTTTCGTCGCTGCTTGGTTTTTTTTTTTTTTTTTTTTTAAACTTCTATGACTGCTAGCGATCGCTTTCACCTAAAAATTTGTCGCTCAAAATCTATGATCGCGTCGGAGTCTGTGTACCGACACTATGTACTGACACTAAAGTGTTCAAATTTTTAATAAATTTTTTCACAAGAGCGTATGATAAGGAACTACGTTCCAAAAATGGTTATTTCAAAATTTTAAACACATATTGCTTAGTTGGACAGACACAAAAAACGTTACCTTGGACGTTAAAATCGTATTATACGGTTAAAAAGAATTTTAGTTTTAAATATAATTAATTAGTTTACCTTCATGTTGTGTGTGTCTGCTATGTGAATTCACGAAAATTTTAATTTGAGTCTAAATGTTTAGTTAAAAATTAATTCATACAGAAAAAAACTAACTAACAGCCTTTGCAAACTTATTTTCTTATAATCTTATGATAAATTAAAGAAATCCGTTCGTGCTATAAAAAAATTTAGGTATTTAAATATTTTTTAGATATTTTAATAAATATTGTGTTCTTTGGTTTGCATTAATAATTAATAGAAATAAAACAAAAAGAATAGTAAACATCCAATGAAATTTATAAAATTAAAATCCAAAATTCTATCAAACTTATCTATCAATATTATCTGTACAAAATAATTCCGATGTTTCACATCTATCAAACGTCCCGCCGGCTCTTGTATTTTTTATTGAACTTTGTATGAAAATTGATAAACTTAAATTTTATTTCAATTTATAAAATATTTATAAAATAAAAGATTTAGTAAATATTAATTTTTTATTATTAACTAATTAATATTTTATAGTTCAAATAAAATTTAGATGTTCGTACTAATTTCAGAGTTAATAAAAATCTTGTATAATTTTGTCAGTATTATTTTGCCAATATAAAGGCGCTATTCGGTACCAAGGCAAGTCAAGTCGTCTGCCGGCGTTAAATATTTCGATACTTTGCCATTTTGGCTTATGATCTTTCTTTTTTTTTTTGTTGCAAAAACAACAAAAACAAAAAATTTAAATTTATAAGTATTCACTTATTTAAATCTCCAAATAGCGACTCCTATGGCGAAAAAAGGCACATACTTATGGGTGGAAAACAAATGTAAACAAAAGAGTCATACTTAGTTAAATATTCAAATAGTGCCCCAATGGCGAAAAATAGCACATACTTATGGGTGAAAAAAATTTAAATAAATGGGTTGTCAAAACAGTCAATATTAACGATACCTGTTAATTTTTTTAAAGTTTAAATAATGAGTCGTCGCCGTAGCATTTTATATGATTTGGTAAAATGTAAACAGTCCCTTTCGCGGCAAATAAACAGTCCCTCTCGCGGCAAATAGTAATAGTTTTTTATTGAATGTTGTATGAAAATTGATAAACTTAGAGTCACAATTTCTAAATTGAGGACGTAATTTTCTGCATTCTGTATAATCTGCTAAAATCAACTACTTATAAAATAATATTTGGCTGACTGAAATCAAAAACTTATAATAATACGTGACCGACCGATTTTTCTTACCCATTTTTGCTGCTTTTTTCTTTTCTATACAATTTTAGTTTTTGAATTCACTTAAAAGTAGACCTACAAATTTAGTTTGTTATGGGAAATTTAAAATTTCCCATTGCAGAATTTTCAGAAGTAAAATTGAATTTGTGAAATCGTATAAATCGTAAAATCGTGTCGTTCACAAATTAAAAAATCTGAAATATTAAATCTGATTTCAATTTTTTCAATAATCACTAATAAGTGAACAGACTGACTCTTAGTTTTAGCTTTTTGAATATTCGATGTCAAAAAAGACCTTCGAAATTCGAAAAAACAATCTAAAATTGCTCCTTAAAAAAGGTTTCTTTAAATGAAAAAAATGCAAAATTAGAGAAAACTGGGAAAAGTAGAAAAAAGTTTCTTTTTAAATTAATAAAATTTTGAATTGATAAAATTAAAATTACTTATATGTACGCTAAGGAACTACGTTCCAATCTGGTGTCCCATGACAGCTCTTTATTTTTTTTTCTGTGAATAACATATCCTTTGTTCCTTTGTTATGCAAAGCTTTCCATTACAAAATTCCATACAAAATTTGCATGAGCTTTTTTCTTAAATAATTTCCCCTAAATTTTGTATGGAAGTTTAAAATCTTTAAGATGCAGTGAAAACAAACAATCTTCTAAACCAATTTTCAACGATCATTCATATAGCAATAGATATATTGGAAAATACTTGATATTTCAAAAAATTGTAGTCAGAAAATATAGAAACGATTTTGCAATAACATACTGCGAATCGATCGAACATCGAATATCGAACTGTTCGAAGTCCCAGTTATATTAAAATAAGCAGAATATAAATTTATTTCATTTCACACTTCTCAATACAATTCTTGATCTTAAATTTAAACGTTTACAGTTTAGAATTTTAGATACAAAGTTTTTTTATAAACTTGCTTAGAAATAAGTTTTAAATGAATGTTACTAAATGAAAATTGTACAATGGTTAATGGTCTGATTAAAAGAAGCTCTGAAATTAGTTAAAGCTAAAAACTAATTTTAACTATTCTTGCATTTTAAAGCACATACATCCATTATTATAATTATTCCATATTTCAATTCTATAAATTGTTAAAACAAAAAATGTGAGAAAATATTTTATGTATAGTGTGCAAAAATATGGAAATTTTATTTCTATGTATGAAAAAAAAAAAAATAAATAGAAATTTAGACCTTTTCTAATTTATACGTTCTTTTTTTTCACAGCTTTTCTTTTATTACTTTTTAGTACATATAATAAAAATAAAAGTAAAATTACATTGTTGTTCAACTAAAACTTAAGAACCCTCAAGAAAACAGTTTTTTATTTAATTTTATTATAATTTATTACTATTTTTACTTTTTCCATCGCATACATATATTATTAAACACATAGGACTATATAATAACAAACTTACACTATTAATTTTATTATTCTTATAAGGCGAATTATAGAAAATTATGCATATAATTGATGTAATTAAACCAATTAGGCGAATAATTTTTCATGTACCTAATTTCTTTATTAACAAGCTATATATATATCGTAATATATTTTATTTTATGTTTATTTATGTATATGGATATATTTATATATTCTATTTATATAATAGATATATAAATACATATTATGTTATTAATTAATATATATTAAAATTATTAAAGAATTATTAGAAATATACTTTAATTGCAAATTTAATATACACTATTATATTATAATACTTATATATTTCGTTGTATATAATCATTTAATGAATAATTTTAGTATATGTATGCAAGACATACTAAGAGAATGATATGAAGTGTAATAAATATTTATTTTACCAAATTTAAGTTCATTGAATATACAGATATAGTGATATGTAATGTTGTGTATATTATAATAATTATTATGATATGTATTATAAATTAAATACAAATACAATAATAATTCTTTAGAGTCACTTTGCTCACTGATTTAACAACTTATTATTTCAAATGAATTAATACTTAATTCGGCAATTTAATATGTGAATTAAAATTTAAAAGTAATAAAGTTTTAAAACTATATATATTAAAATTTTTATACTGTTATTATACTTTGCGCCACAAATAAATCAAGCTGAGAAGATATTTTAAAATTAACATAACTATGAATCTTATTTAAGTTATACATTGATAACAACAAAATACATTTTTAAGGGATCTATGAGATTACAAAAAATCAACTTTTGGGTTAATTAATTATAAAACACATATTATATAAAATGTCTTAAAGAAGTTATAAATAATTATGTTTAACTTGTTTCATTATTTGAACGATTTTTTTTATTAATTGTCAAAACTTAAATAAAGTATCATTTTCTGATTTATACTTGTTTTTTTGTAATAAGATTTTAAAGAGCGAAATTTACTTTATTTTATTTACATCGCAATCACATTGGTTTTAGTTTGTTGAATAGTATTTATGGCTTATGAATTGTATTTAAAAATAATACAAAATGAAGAAAAAATTCTATATACAAGCAGTTATCAATAGAAACTTTCGCTCATTAATTCGATTTTGACATCATCATGCAAGTTGAAAGGTTTGTAGCATGGTTCAAATATCTACCAATAAGACATAAATTTTACATATAAATGTATATATACTAAAGAAAAGCGAAATAAATCAGCCTGAATTTTCAAAACATGAGTTCTTCTACTTATTTTGAAAGACCAAAAATATAGATACAAATCTCCTACAGGTTTAGAAGAAAAAAAGTATGCAAAGCTTTGCAAAAAAAAAGAGAAGAAATTATTTTCTTAAAAACTGTTGTAATGTTTGAAAATTCATTTTCATGTGGAAAATCTAACTGTTATATTATTATAGGTATAGTGTTAGTACGTTAATTTATTAAAGTTCATTAATATGTAAAAATTGAGCTTACATTATTTTTTAACCTTTTTTTTTCGAATTAGAGGAGTATTTATAAATTATACATAAAAATATTGTCATTTTTGGTTTTTGCTTTGTTTCATTTGATTCCTATAGGAAAATGATATATAAAAAAGTACGAATTTATGTTTATTTAAAAATACCAGATGTTTTAAATTGGATATATCAACTGAAGGTCTATATAGAAAAAAGGTCAGATCCTTATGTTATTGAAAATGTTTTGTTTTCTATATATATTATACACTATAGATATAAAATTTATTATAAATTAAATTAAGATATGTACATAAATACATTATGTACATATATGTACAGAATTTATGTCCATGTTCTTTTGACCATAATTATTATTATGGTGCTATATCTCTGTAGCTCTTTTTTTTGTATATTTTATAGATTAAATACAAATTTTTTCCTATACAACTTTTAAGAAAATCTCTTTACCTATATATAGATTTATACAATAGGATTTTAAATATCCCTCATAAATATAGCTTTGGTAATAGGTAGGAAGTAAAATACAGGTTAGAAAATGGTTTACATTAGTGTTAAAATTTATGGTTTTTTTTTTAACAATTATTGTTAAAATTTATGGTTTTTTTGAACAATTATTTAATTATTATAAGTACTACAATAAATCAGATTTATGTAAGTACTAAACACAATTGGGGCGACAACGATAACGGCAGCGATTGTCAAAAAAAAAATAGAAACCATGTATTCATATGAGAATGAACACAATTGAGGCGACCTACGACAAGCGATTTTATCACTTAGCGAAAAATTAGAAATGTTTCTAATTTGGACAACGACAACAGCAGTTTTGAACTGTCAAATTAAAAAAATTAAAATATATTTAATTTATATTTAATTTAATTTCTCGCTTAAATATTCAGAAAAATTTTAAAATAGAAAAAAAGAAGAAAAAAATAAAAATTCTTTTTATTGTTTGTTTTTGTCGCTGTAATTGTGTAAGTCGCTGTAATTGTGTTCACTCCAGTGATATCGCTATCGTTGTCGTTGGTCGGTATCGTTGTCACCCTTAACTTAAAGAAATTACTGAGAATAATTAGATTGTTAACTTTTAATAAACGAAAGAAATCAATTATTTTTTTTTTTTGGTTTTTTTGGTTTTTGTTTTTTGATTTCAATTAAAAATTCTTTTTATTGATGTTGGAAGGTAATAAAAAAATGTCAAAATGCCAAAATAGTTTATCAAAAATTGAGGGACGTGAGAAAATTTTATTTGCTTTTTTTACTTTGTAGTTAATTATAAAAGTATTTTGCAACGTTAAGCATCAAAAGATGCAATAATAAAAAATTTTTTTTTGTAAAGTAATTTAAGACAAAAAATTGGTCATGCTATTAACTTTTATTTTAGTTTTGTTTGTTAAAAATATTATTTAACGGTAATTTTTTGCTTTTGACTGGAAGTTGTGGTGTGCCAACTTTTGATTTTATTGATGAAGAAGTTCTACAATATTTTGTAAAAAAATAAAGTAGAATTATCGGATATTCTAAAAATATATTGAGGTATGCTATGTATGTAATTGAGTTGTCGTTTAATTAAAAAATCAATTTTTTTCAGTTGTTATAATAAAAATAAATAAATAAAAAAAATAAATTTAAAACCAGCATTTTTATAACGGAATAAAATAACTAAAAAGTAAAAAATATAATCAGATAATAATTTATAACCTATACCGATTTCCTTGAAAATTAATTCGGCGGCGCGTGTGATAAACAATATTGACAAAAATGTTCAATTTTAAGGCCCCCCACGTTTTTCGTGAGAATTAATTTTCAAGGAAATCGGTATGAGGTTTTCAATTATTATCTGATTATATTTTTTACTTTTTAGTTATTTTATTCCGTTATAAAAACGTTGTTTTTATTTATTTATTTATTTATTTTTTCCTTTTCAATCTTATTTGAAATCCTAAATCCTGGGACCTCGGATTAGATATCCAGTCTTTAATCCAGGTATTTCGATCCAACGATATAACATTTTATCGGAATATACGTAAATTCCAAAATTGGCTTCTAACGTAGCCCTCCCGTCGGGGCCTCGGATCAAAATTTCTATTATTCTTTAACCATTTCGGATCTTAATGCTACTTAAGTTCAAAATTTCAGCCAAATCGGTACAGCGGCGTGATTGCGGAATCAGTGGAACCATGGAACCACAAACATTATGTTGCATTGTCATCCATTTCTGACATATGCTCCAATTTTCAAGACTATCTCATCTAGAAGTGCCTAAAAAAATGGATTACAAAATTTGTTCGTAATAGAGTAATTGGGTTTTTGAGCTTTCATTAGTCTTTAATAAACACCCCTATTCAAAAACATAATTTTACTTTACTATCAACTTAATTTCAACTAATTAAAAAACAAAAATTATTATTATTATTACTATTGAAGTAAAAAAAAAGTCGTAGACCTAACAACAAGGCAACAACTTATTAAATAAAAAAAAATAAATTAAACTTTTTATTGCTGCTTTGAAATATGCATTACTAAAATACAACTTTTTTACCCTTTTTAACTATTAAAATTTTCGTTGGGAATACACAGTGAAAATAATATTATGAAGAATCAGAAATTATTTTTGTTTTTATTCGTGAAATGAAAATGTCACATTAAATTTGGAGTCAAAATGTCTATTCGGGATTAAAGTTAAAAGGTTAAGAATACAAAAATCTCATACGACCATATATACGACCCATACATAATAATTTCATGAACTCTGATTGATGTAATTTGAAATCGTGAAACATTTTAAATCGGCTTAGCCAAGAAAAAAAAAATGATTTGAAGATTCAAAAAAAAGGATTAAAAACAGATAAGATGAGGCATTAACTTGATTAAATAATATTGTAAATTTAAAAAAAAAATATATATAATTTGGTGTTTTAAATTGGATAAATAAAAACAAATAAAAGATAAAATTACTAACACGAATAATAAGTATGTTAACTTGTTAGTGTGAAAAGTTTTAATTTTTTTACACTTGTTTACACTGGACTATACGAATATTAAAATTAAATTTGCATCTCAAACTTTGATAAAAAATAAAATAACGCTTAGTGAAATTCTAATCAGATTTCTAGATCATATATTTCTATTGGTTCTTTAGTATGTCACGTACAATTAAAAATTACAAATCGTTAGTGTATCCATTCATTGGTCAGATGACGTAGCTTCAAATTTTTTATAGACACGTTCATGAAGCGAGTTAACACCGAGATCAGATGCCAATTCTCTGGTGCCAATTCTCAGCGAGCAAAATTGTATTTAATTAAAAATATTTTTAAAGAAACACTGCTAGGAAAACAAAGCTCTAGGT
This sequence comes from Hybos culiciformis, assembly GCA_964007475.1. NCBI lineage: Eukaryota > Metazoa > Arthropoda > Insecta > Diptera > Hybotidae > Hybos > Hybos culiciformis. The sequence goes on along the minus strand of OZ023274.1, from coordinate 63,037,647 downwards.
GATTTTTTATTTGCTTTTGTTTTTTTTGTCGAAACCTTATACGTTTCACTTGCATCGAAGTTTCCGCACCCTAGTTTTATATAATTATTTTTACAATTTTCATGCATTAAAAAATTACAGTAAAATTTCCGCTTTGATCATAAACTACTGCGAGGATTTAATTCTGAAACTTTGTTTGCCGTTTACTTTCCTTTATGAATCAAATTTTATTCCTTGTACTCTTCACGAACTAAAAAATATTCAAATAAAAAAATAATGGTTAAATTAATATCTCAATTTCGACCAAAATTAGAGTATTAAAAATGACTAATTTTCCATTAAGATAAAATTTCAACCAAGATAAAATTTTTGGATTTTCTCCGTCTCTACCTGTGTGCAACAGTCGAACTTTGACTAAAAATTGATATCGACGTAAATTGATAATTCTGTATGGACAGAATTCTAAGTAGTATGTATACAGTGTGTTATTTTTGGAACTATAATTCGAATATTTTTTTACCTAAATTAAAGGAAAAATTCCAATTAAGAAATCTTGCATTCCATTGAATATTTCTAGTAAATGAAGTAAAGACTTGAAAAATAAAAATCAAAAATCCGAAATTTGTTTCATTGAAAGATAAAATTAAATTTATAAAATAAAATCATTTTGCTGATTTTTGTTTTCAAAAAATCTTTTATTTCCCATTATTTATATGAATTATTTCGTAGAATTTTTTAAATTAGAGTTCTGAAACTAGCGAATTTTATTATCATAACTTTTTAGTTTATCATTTTTATAAGTTTTCATTTTTAACAAAAATTAAGAAAATATATTAATAGAAGTTTGACTTCTTCCTTCCCATTCTGCTGAACTTTTGACAAATAAAAAATCAACGAAAATCGTCTTAAAAAAAATTTAATATATTTGTAGATATAATTTAACAATTAATTTACAAAAGCCCAACTGATGCTTAAAAATTATTCTTAAATTGTGGTTGATGCGCGAAATAATATTAAATATAACCTTATTTCTAACTATATATATAATAATGTTATAATGAAGAGTTCTTCAGCCATTCGGTTCAGACAACACTATATATATAATAAAATGTTAAATTAAAGCAGCCACTTGATCTAAATTTCACAATTTCTTTTTGTACATAATAAATTTATGTATTTATTTTTTTTTGTTTTTTCGACAAATTTATCTCTATTTTCCACTCAAATTTAAAATATATTTTCATTTTCCTTAAAAGTATTCAGCAAAATATTTTTTTTTCTTCTTATTTTTGTTGTTTTATTTCATTTAATTTAAAAACGTTTTTAAAGACATCATCTTAACTTTTATTTTGGTAACATTTAAACATAAAAATATAATATATCTTATATCTTATATTATATTTTCTATATTTTTATTTTATATTTTCTAGTCTTCAATGTTATCAATTTTTGGTACATATAATATGTTTTTTTTTGCATATTTATAAAAATTCGTATTTAAATTATCTCAGATGTTTAATTTATGAAAAATCGTCCTTTATTTAGTAAAAAAAAAAATTTATGTAATTTTATAATTATACTGAAATTTCTATACATATTGTAGATGTTCATTTCTTTATAATGTCGTTATTATTATTATCATTATTATTTTATTTTCTTTCCTCTGCTCGAGGACATAATTTTAAAGCATATAAATAAAAAAAAATCATCTTTTAAAATAAAAAAAAAATTATAAGAGCTTTTTAGTTTGAAAGTGGTTTATATGTCATTTTGAATAAAAATATTTTCTCTAAATAATGATGAATTGAAGTTTTTTAGTTTTAAACACTAATATGTAACAAAAAAAAAGAACATTTTCAATATAAAATTGTACATAAGCATCATATATATACATAATACATAACATATTATGTAGGAAAAAAAATATTATTATAAGTACGTACCTAATGTCCTCTAAAATGTACAACATTAAATTTATTTAATAAAATAGAATATTCAAGTTAATTTTTATTGAATTTTGTCTAGTTTTTAATATAGTCATGTCTGTGAAGCTAAAGTTAAACATCATTTTTTGAAATTTACATTCTAAAACTCAAAAAAGTTTTTCTAAATTAAAATCCAAGTGTTCTTATGCGATACAAAACCCAATTATTTAAATATTTCCATAATTCATTGCTTCGCTCCGACAATTTAACGCACCGTTCATTCTGAAACAGCTTTTTGTAACAAAATCAGTCGTCCTTATTTAGAACTCGTTACTGAGTTGTGGATGAATTTTTATCAAATTCACATAAACACGATTAAGTCCATCCAGGTAAATTATAATGTTATTTTAATTTTTTTTATCACCATATGAAATGAAGATTAGTAAAAATTATTCATTAGAATTAATTTTTAATGTGATAAAGGCAAAAGAAATAATTAACAAAATAAATAGTTATATGTATATAAGTCTAAAAAAAAATGTAAAAAAAAATTTAATTTATTAAAAATATGTACAATGTATGTATAAATAATGTGTTATGTTCTATCATATATATATATTACTTCAAATAAAGCGAACTAGATATACTATACTATATATGTTAGGGTTATTAAATCGACGAATGTTAATTTTGTGCAATAAACATAAAAAAAAACTTTAATGCTGTATACTGTATATAGACTTTTATTATAGTTGGGAAATTTTTGAAAAATCACTTATATTAATAATAATTAAGTGTTCTTAATTTGTGCACAAATATTTTGTCATCCGGGTCCGGCAGCATCTTTTATGCGAATTCTGTAATATCCATAATAATATAATTTTTTTATGCAAACAGAAAATAAAATAAAAAATGATTATGAAAGTTAAAAATTGTAGAAAACATTTTTTTTATTCATTTCTAATGTGTATTTTTAAATATGATTTTATTAAATATATTGAAATGATAAATTGTCGTAGAATTTCAAGGTATAATAGGCAAGTGAGTAATGAAATCTTACGAGAACGAAATTTATAAAAATTTTAAATTATGTTAAAACATATGTACATGTATCACGGAAAAAAAAAAAAATTCTTTCATTTTGCACATACCAACATTTCGTTGAACAAATACATAAAACTATAATCGTTTTTAATAAATTATATATTTATAAATAATACTAATTTTATATATGTAATAGTAGACAGAGCTATTAATTTATTTTGCCACAGATAATGTGTTATTGACGCATGAGTATTTTATATATTATATTTATAAATATATATATAATAATGACAATATATTAACATATTTATGTAGTCATTTGGTGGTCTTGTCTTATCATTTATATTTATTTAAATAAAAATTCTTTTTTTTTTATTTTTTTTTTTTTGATGTGGGAAACTATTAATTAAAAAGTGTATGATGCAGAAGTTACTATATTTTTGGAGAGGATACCCGTATTTAGAATATATGAAATATTTAAAAAAATATATAATTTACAGAAGATATACATTTTTGTATACATGTTTTATTCGAAAAATCATTAAAAGTTAGAAATTTCATTAATCATTTTCTATATATGGTTTCGAGTTGAACAAATCTACATTTAGTCCTTTTTTCATTTATCTTGTTTCTAATTTTTTTTATTTTTTTTTTTATTTTTATATTACATTTATTACTTATGAATCTGATATTACGTGTTGTGTATATAAATGTATATTTTATGTACAATTGTTCGTACATTTATATTTTTGATTCTATTTAACAAAATTTATTGATTGATCGCTTTTGGGTGAAATAAAAAAAAATACCACAATTATCATTATGTCAAACATAAATAATTTATATAAATTACAATTTTTCTTTTTGTATATCTATTTTTATTAATAATTTCAATTTCAATGATTTATTTTGATTTATGCGAGATTTTTATATATAAGTAAAAATTTTGAGAAAACATTTTTAACAAATTTTTTATTTTATTTATATAAAATAATTTATTTTATACGGCACAGAAAAAAAAATTATCATAAATATTTAACACTTAATTCGTTGTTACTTTATCATCAACCCTACAATTGCAACAAAAGGATCTGTAATAAGTCTAATCATAGAATTAACAGCTTAAATCTCAAAAATATTAAAATTTTAAATGAATTAAATAGTATGAAAATTAGTATGACCGACTTTGGATGTACACATTCATGTAAACGTTAATTAAGCAATTCGATTAAACTTTCGACCAATCAGAAGTAGGTATTGGTCTTTCTTATTAAATTTAAACAAAGAGTCATTTTGTCTTAAGATTTTGCTCAAATTTGTATTTTATTTTGTTCGCAATAAAAAACATTCTATGAGGCTTTGAGTGTGTTCTTCTCTTTCGATAAAATATTCAGATTTTCTATTCCATAACTTCCTGCAAGGTTCATAATATTTTTTTACCAGGTGCTTGCAATCAGGAGTTGAATGAAATTATGATTTTTCAGCTGACAATTTCAAATACATATTGGCTATGGATGGATCATATGAACAATGTTGAACATGGTTATACTCAAGTAAAAGAATAAAATAACACTTTTTAAAGGTAAAAGGCAAAAGAGAAGAAAAAAGAGTTAATCCAATATTTGAATTTTATTAAGAACGAGCAGTTTCATTTTGCTTGCAGTAAACATAATTATTATATTATTTTACAATAAAGAGAAAAAATTGTTCTAACTTTTTTTTTTTTTGTTTTAATCTCAAAAGAATTTTAATTAAACCTTTAGGATTTAAATGCAGCTGGAAACATGAATTTTATATACATATATTTATTTATACATCATATAATATACTTTTAATTTGAAAATAATGTAAAATAAAGTTAATTATCATATAAATAAAAATGTATATAGGTTGTATTGTATATATATGTACTCTATAAAATTAATTATTTTTACTTTATTTTTTTTCTTAAATTTTTTGTTCAAGAGCAAAAAAAAAATATTTTTTTATATAAAAATACTGTGTTTACATTAAATGTGATCAAATTAATTTAGTAAATTATAGTAATTCTTCAGAAGGGACAAGAATAATACTTATTATGTAAAAAGAACACTGCGTTATGTTATTTACATTAAAAATTATATTTTTTTTTTAATTAATTGCCTTTATTAAATGACATTAAAAATTATTTCTGTGTATTTTTGGTCATAACTATATTTCTTATTTTTAGCACTTAAATAAAATAGTAATGTATATATACCCATATAGAATAGTGAAAGGATAAATTGCTTCAATCTTTTTTGTTCAACTTTGTATTTTTTTTTTTTGTATTTTTCACATTAAAGAGAGGTCCCTTGATACAGCTTTTATTTTATGTTAAAAAAAAATAAAATTTGAGTTAAAAATTTATTTTTAAAAAGTCTACATTTTTTTTTTTAAAGAAGATTTTCAACACTTTCCTTCATCATCATGTAGGGACAAAATTTAAAATGCCAAAATTATATACATATTTAATTGCCTTTCAAACTGCATTATTGCGGTAAATTTGTACGACACGTCAATAAAAATGTAAACTTTTAGAAAATAAAACAAAAGTTGCATCAAAGATTCTCCTTCGGGAAAATGTTGTTAAAATGTTGAGCAGACTAAAAACAAAAAATTTAACATACAATTTATATAAAAGAAAATCATAAAATTTCAATTGAACTATAAAATTTTTTTTTTCAATAAAATTTAATTCCATAAAAAATATACAGTCAAAACATAAAACATAACAAACCCATATAAAAATAAGTCTTCATTTTGCAACTATACTTTTACACAAACTTCAACATAACTTTGACATGATGTTGAGTTTTCAATTATTTTTCGCGCTCTTTAAACAGACCTCTAATTTAACCTGATTTTTATTTTTTTTTTTAAATCATACAAAATTCAAGATTTAACTGCATTAAATAATGCCTAAGCATCGTCGTAGTTTATTTTTAATAGGGTTTAAGCTAATACCTGATGGATAAAATAAGTTTCCAAAAGAATTTAAAGAGGGAAACTTTATTCATTTAAATTTATTTTTATTTTTTGTTTCAAAGTTTTTTATAAACTTTTGTATATAAAGTGTGATAGCGCACATTAATTTTTTTTTCTTAGATTACAGATTTTTATGTTTTTTATTTAAAATATGTTCTTTTTAAAGAGTATTTAGTTTCAAAATTTATGCAAAAAAAAATCTATGAAATAAATAATAAATTCTTAAAATCCCACTTTTATTTATAGCGGAAACTAAATAAGAAAATAATAAAAAAAAAAAAAAAAACAAAAATTTATGTTTTAAGAAGAGAAGATTTATATTTCTAATGTTCTTTAAAATTTTCCACCAAAAATTTCATTTATTTCTCTGTAGGACAAAAATAGAAAATGTGGAATGAATTTTAATTTTATTTCTCTAAATGTAATAATAACCAAAAATTTGCAGTCTTGGGTTTTGTAAATAAAAAACATATACATATAGGATTCTGGTCGAGAAATAGCACTATAGTTAAACGAAATTCAGATACTATTTTCAATTCAAATTTTCCATTCAATTTAACATGGTAAACTATGATTTCTTGTGATAAATTTAAAATAAAATAAAAAATTATTTTTCCCAGTGAAAGTCAAACAAATAATGTCAATATAAAAAAATGGTATTTTTGAACTACCTAATTATAGGATTTTAATTTTAATTTATCATATATTTGTATTTAAAAAAAAAAGAAAATATTGTTTTTTTAGCGTCCAAAATAAAAGAGTTTTTATTCCTGTATCTCTATATAGTATTTTAAAAAAAATCAAGAGTTTTACAAAGGTAGAACTTGAAATTGTAAGGAAAATACAAAAATAATAAATTTGAATAAAATTTTTTATTCGATATATGAAATTAACATTTGAAAATAATTTCTGCCATACAGGGACCGCGACTGTTCTTTTCGAGAACTGCTGGCCAAATACTGTCACAAATAACACGAACACTGTTATCAGCATAAACCAGAGATTGGGCGTAGTCCTACTGGAAATAATCGAAAGATCGATTTCGACATCGTGTTGCAACCATTATCTCGCCAATATGTCAATCTCATTCATAATTTTAAACAAAAAGTCATTCACGTAATGAATTTGGATCTTCTTCCATACTTTCGTTTACAGCAACGATATTCTCTTCATCAGCATTTAGGTGGTTTGTGATATGAAACACATCCCCAGTTCGACTTACTATGAGATGAATGGCCATATAAGAGCCATAGAAATCACGAATTCGTTTTTAAGTTGCACGAATCGACTACTGATTTTCAAAATTAATTTGGATAATTTAATAGCGCGTTGTTCGAGCTTGAAGTTGTTTAAGATGATTTGTCAGATTATACTTATCATAGATTTCATTAAGTGAAAACTCATTTTACATCTAAACCTTAACTCTTAATTAAGTTCTATTGAAGCCAAACTAAAAACACCATTAACGTAAAAATAATGTCAATAGACTAATTGTCATGCAAAATCAGTAAAAGTTTCATAATAAACTTCCTTGGCCAATTGAGAGCTTTTAGCTCTGGCATAGCTCTGGATAGTTATATTTCTAGTTTTGGACTTTGGTTGGGTTGCAGTGATTTAAAATAAATTCTATCACATTTCATAAAAATATTAGTAGAATGCGGTTGAATAGTTCTATAGTTTTTTTTTATCATATAGAAAAATTCGGAGTCCACCTCTGTGTGTGAAGAAAAAGTTATTTTCTACTTTTTCATGCGGCCTGGCCTCAGTTTTTTGGAAAACTCGTTTTTAACTTATTTTTATTTTCTGCCTTTTTCACGTTAACTAAATTGTTATTAAGTGCTGCATGAATGTTTGAAAACAATTTTATGACTAATCATATCGATGAAAATTTTTCCGATGATTTTTCCGCTTTTTCGGGTTTTCCATGGAGTTTTCTGCAAAAGCAAATTTATGCAACTCATTTCGCTCTACAACTTTGTCTCAGGTTGCAAAACGCTCAAATGCTTCCTTGGTCGGAAAAACTCCGGAAAAGCGTTTTACATGAATTTTCTTCGATTTTTTCTGCAAGTTTTCACCATTGTCGGAGAGAAAGTAATGATGCCAGTTGATAGGGAACTTGATCCTGCATAATTTAGAAAACTTTTTTACCGGAAAATTGTCCGGAAAAGTCGGAAAATTCCGGAAAATTTTTTCGGAAAAATCAGAAAACTTTGCATTTTTCCTAAAACGGATTTATCACTACTCAAATTTGTACCAAATTTTCAAATGATTTTTCCCGATTTTCCGGGTTTTCCATGGAAATTTCCGCTTCAAATTTTGATAGCTTCAATTGTCACGCGACATGAACCTTTGTGCCAAATTTCAGCTGGCTGTGATGACGAAAAGTGGGTCTACGAGAGTGTCGAAAATAGTAAAGAAATATATGTACAGACAAATTACTTTACGAGTTAATAAGAATTGTGTCCTCAATAAATATAAATTTAAAACAATTTTTAAATTCTTATTTATTTCTATTCTAAATCTCCTTTTTTGATTCCTAATTAAAAAAAATAGATCAGTTAACAAATGAATCAAATGACCAATGCATTACGAAAGCGATACTTTTAATGTCGTAAAATTAATTGTAGCTTAAAAACCAGAACTTAATAGAATTTTATCTTTTAGTTATAATGCTAAAAATTATGAAAATTTATGCCAAATTTATGAAAAAAAAAAAAAAAATGTTTCTCTTAAAATTAGAAAAGATATGGTGTCTTAAAGTAAAAATAAAATGGGGACAAAAGTTTAAATTCACCTTTAGAGAGTTGTAAAAAAAAAAAGGATAAGTCGTATAGCCTTACGATGTTAACAAAAAATGAAGGGAGCATCAAGACAGTTAAACCAAAAAAAAAGGAGTAAAAAAAATTCAAAGAGAAAAAAGTTACAGAGTTTTGAACCCACCTTATTAGGTCTAGGCCTCAAACATCAGAAAAATTGGTTGCGCTTGATGGGGAAACAAAATTTCGAAAAATCAAGGAGGACGTATTTCGTTTCTTGATGTAAGCTTTCAGAATCTGTATGGGCAGCAAAAAACCAGCCTAATATACATAGTACATAGTTTTTATTATATACTAGAAAATAAAGTTTTAAAAGAAAAATTATTTGCTCTTCATTAAAAAAAATTAAAATTTTCTTCTTTTCCATTGAGAGATTCAAAATGAGAAAATTAAATTTATTCTATTTAAACGAATGAATGAAATAATTTTTTGGCGTTAAAATGGTGTTTTCATAAGGTGAATAATATAATTGTTAATATGTATATATATACCAGTACCATATAATATGTATAAATAATAAAGTTACTATCATGCTGTTTATATGTACATATTTTTTATTTATATATAGTTAAAATTTAAACTTCTGACTTAATTTGAAAATAAAAGAAATAATAATTTGTACAACAAATATATGTATAATAAAATATATGTATTGTATGTATGATAAGCTATTTTCTCTATGTATTTGTTTTGTTTTTAATGAACATAAAATTTAATTGTGGTACATTGACCTAGTTTTTATTTTATTTTTTAATTTTTTATCCTGTTTTACATTTACTTAGTGTAGGTATGTACAATATGACGTACATGTGCGGATGTATACGGGTAAACAGTTTAATATGGATATTCGTTGTTGCGCCAAACTTTTCTAAAAATAGAATTATTAAATTTTATATTTTTCCAACAGTGTGATATCAAATTTAACGGATTTCAACATAATATTTATGTAAATATGTTGGCATAATAAAAAAAAACATATATAACCAGTCAGGATTATAAATAAAAATTTTGTTTAAACAATATCGGTGGTGTTTTCAAAATGCAAAAATATTTTTCACATTTCAACAATATTGTTTACAGGTGTACAAAATACATAATAAATGTATCTACCTAAATATATTTTCATAGTGGTGTCAAAAATAATGAAAATTGTGATAAAAAAAAATACATACATTTTAATATTTAATTTTTATACCTATAGTTTTTTTATTTTAATTTAACTTTATTTCATTATTTTTCACTTTTTATGTCTTTTTTTTCGGGAAATAAATATTTTTTTTATTTTTTACAATTTGCTTTTCCTGCTCCTTTTGATTTGATTTGTGTTTTTTTTTGGTAAATTATGAAAGATTTTATGTTCAGCTTACATTTACGACCTTACGCGGATGAAAGGATTCCGTATTAAGTAAAGAATACAATTGCCCGAGATGTAATAAAATTTTCCGCGGTAAATTAAGTGATAGAAATAAGAAAGTTCTTTTTTCTTTTGTAATACTTACAGTCTTACATATATTTGTGTGGGGACCTTAAAAATGGGGTCCCGAAATAATTTATACGGACATAATTTATACGAAAAAACGACATTATTCCTACCATACAAATGAATTATGTCGCTTTCAGGCACGTCATAATTTACATATGAATAAAGTCGTTTTTTTTCGTATAAATAATGTCGCTTCTAAACGACATTATTTCTACATGAATAAAGTCGTTTTTTGATCGTATGAATAATGTCATTTTTAAAACGACACTATTTATCGTATGTGAATAAAAACGAATGTTGGCCGTACAAAATGTAGGTGAACTGACACAACCGCGAATATTGTATTCTAAGCAAAAGGGGAAGGGGGGGGATGGCAGCAGGACGGCGGGCGGGTGGTTGGTCAGTGCGCCAGCCGCAAATCCAGTGCGCCAGCCGCAAATCCCACCACACAAATATTTTTTATCTTTTTTACTCACATACGATAAATAGTGTCGTTTTAAAAATGACATTATTCATACGATAAAAAAACGACATTGTTCATACGATAAATAATGTCGTTTTAAAAGCGACATTATTTATACAAAAAAAAAACGACATTATTTATCGTATGAATAATGTCGTTTTTTTTTTGTATAAATAATGTCGCTTTCAAACGACATTATTTATCGTATGAACAATGTCGTTTTTCTCGCATAAATTATGTCCGTATAAATTATTTCGGAGTGCTTTAAAAATTTATAGTTCACTTAGATAAAACATTGAAAAATTACACATTTTTGCATATTGTTAGGAGTTCGATATATAAATCAAATTAAAGACAATGCAAAATTTTTGAAACTTTAAAAACTTTATTTAATTTTTTTTGATTACATTTTTTTTGTATAATGTATTCTGGATCAGAGCGTGTGCCAAATTAAAAGCTGTCGAGAGCCACTTTTGGCCCGCGGGACATAGATCACCCATAACTGATTTAAATAAATAATAAAAAAACTGCATTTCATAATCATAATCTATTAAGTTATCAATAAGCACAAAAACTGTAATAACATGTATATACTTAGTTTTAATATAAATACAAATACACGCATTTTATATATAAAATTTATATTTTCCTTTAATTTATACATAACCCACGAAACTATATATTTCTGTGGTAAAATATTATGATTTACATATTATTATGTCTAAAAATATAATAAATTTCTTTAGGTAAATATGTTCGTAAATTTATTTCAGTTCGTAAAAATATTTAAGATTTCACAAAAAACTTTAGCACAAAATTCCATAAATTGGAATCTGAGAAATTTTTCTTATTAAAATTTTCATCCAAAAGGCAATCTCGTGTGAAATTCTCTTTAATTTGTATCTAACACTAGTAGAGCAACAATATTTTTGAAAACAATAACAAAATGTTTTCCCTTAGAAAACATGTTCTCACGACGACGATAAGAAATTTTCAACACTTTTATGTTTAATTATGAACGAAAAAATGTTTTTGTTGACCCCACAGAGTGAGAAAAACAGATTGTATGTACAAAACCACCACTTTCAAAAATAAATAAATTTTTGTTTTTTTTTTTTTTTTTAATTTAGACAAAAAATAAAATATTTAAATTTTATTCCAAAAATTCTTCTGAATGAAAATTTTAATTTTCATAGAAAAAACAATTTTTATACATATCTGGTTTTTAATAAAATAAAAAAAAAATTTTTTTTGAAGGTTTTGAAATAATAATATTTAGTAGATGTTTTGAAAATAGAAGAAGGGTGAAGTGTTAAAATTTATTTTGAAGCCATTTTAAAATAAAAATGTTTGTTAATAATTTTTTTTTTTTTGTAAATATACAAAATTTTTTTGGTTGTTATTATTTTTCTTGGCACTATGACGAAAATTTTTATTTAATATAAAAAATTTTGCTGACAATATTTTTTGTAGACAAAGAGCTCTATATTCGACCTTACCAACATTTTATTTTATTATTCCACTTCGTTGAAGAAGTCAAATAACTATTACATATATATAGTTCTACATCTGCTCCTTGCCCTTTTTTTGACAAATTTTCTAATTTTTGATATATGTATTTTTCAAACTCTTAGTTCATATGCATAAATTAAAATCAAGTTCTTATTTCATATAGTATGTCATACTATACATGCATGATTACTGAAAATAGTTAAATTTTCTTGTTATAAAAACTTAGCTATAAGTTTCATATTTGGATTTTACACTATTCAAATATATACTTATATATGTACCTACATAATGTTACAATTACAATTCATGAAAAATGTAACATTTTGGTAAATATTTATTTATCTCTAAAAAAAAAAAATAATAAAAATCAGAATATATATCCTTGTGTGCTGAAAGATCAAAATGGTTTTTGTGCTGAAGAACCATATAATTTATTTTGGTCCTCCTAGAGTAAATTAAAGAGTTATTATTATAAAAAAAATAAAAAAAAAACAGAAAAAATGCTGATTGTACCCTTAATTTTAATTTTTGTTTATCTTTTTTGACGAGGTGTTTCTTCTTCATAAAATTTAGTAGGGGAATCATTTTTCCGCTATATATTTTATTTTCACAGATTAATCAAAAAAAAAAAATAAATAAAATAAAAATAAATTTTAAGGATACTATGAGATTTTAGGAAATTTGAAGTCAATTTTTTAATTAAAATAATATTTTTTTAAAATAAAACAAAGCGCTTTCCATCGCAAATTAGTCCTTTCTAATTCTAAGAGTGATTCCGTTATTTAAATGGAGCCCTCCAGAAATATGGTCACTGCAATAAGGCATTTGAAAAGAGTATAAATTTAATATCAATACTGTCGTAAAATTCAAAACTATTTTTTGAGATAATTGCATACAAAGGTCCTTTTTCTAAGGGAATGTAATTTTTTTTTTACAAATACTACAGTTGGCTAAATAGCTAACAGCAATGCGATGGAAGTTCCGACACGATTCCATTCAAAACAGGGGTATCTATATATAATAAGAACAAGTTTTTTTTTGAATTTACGTTACGACAGTATTATGCGATATTTTAATTTAAGTCGAGCATAAGAATTCTTTTGGTTCAGGGTTTTATAAAATGCCGACTTGAGCAAAAATATTCATTAGAAACATCGAATTTTCGAGTCTGGCTTTAGATTGGGCCGGTGTATTTCAACGAGTATATTTCCAAATAGGAACGTCAAAGAATTAATAAATAAGGAAGTATTCAGGTAACCGCATGTAGGATTATAATTTAATGAAACATTTTAGCATAAATTAAGCGAAAACGTGTTAAGAAATCTTCGTTAATTTTCTTCGCTTAACTATGCAATATTTTAGTAAATGGGATTTGTCTAGCTTAGTGTGAAGTTAAAAAAAAAAGTCCTCAACTATCTTAAATAAAAATTTCTATAATGGAAAAATAAAAAATCTATCCTATTGTCTGAATTTTTAATTAAATTATTTTGTTACGCAAAGACGTTCCTATTTTTATATTATAGATTTAATGTCTTCCTGCATAATATTTCTGTAATTACAGAAGAGAATGAAATTTTTAAAGAATATTTAATGAGATAACAGAATGTGTATTAATTTTTTTTTGTTTTATTTTATAGTAGATTGAATGAATTTACTTATTAAGTTTCTACTGAATATACTATCAAAGTATAATCATATATATAGTTCACTCTTAATTGAATTCTGAGTAGGCGGACTGACAAACCATATGATGATTTGAACATCAAGGATAAAAAGGACAAGCGTGATTTGTTCTTTTCACGATTACTTTAAGTTTATCTTCTATAGAATTCTAGATACAACTACAATATTGGATGCTTAATGCTAAGTTAAATTAAAAAAAAAATTAGATAGTGATCGACTATGTATTGCTCCTGAATGTTGTATTGATGCTTCACAGAATGTTAATTTACCTAAGATTGAATGACCTCATACAGATTATAGGCTTTTTATATTGCTCAAAAAACAAAAAAATAAAAATTAAAAAATAAACACTTACCTTGAAATTCTTTTCTAGCTGCACTAACTGATGTTACAATATTGGCAACATGCCCTAGAACTGTTGCAAATAGCATCAAACCAAATAATAATTGAAATATCACAAATACATATTCGCCTTTAGAACGGGGCTTTGGTAAATCACCAATAGTAGTTAAAGCTAATGTACACCAATAAAAACTTTGTAAATATTGTTTAACAACATCAGCTGATTCAGAATCATGGTAAACCCAATTACGTGAACCGAAACCATTATTTTTATGTATTAAATGATATAAACAACCATTCCAATGAAATATCACAAGTAAATAATGTATTAATGATGTTGATCGAAATAAATTTGGATAATTTGTATGACGTTCAGTACGATCCATGAATGCCCAAAATCGATATATTTTAACTAAACGAAATGATCTTAATATTGAATTAAAACCAATTGATAAATATAAAAAATCTAATGGTAATAAACATAGGCAATCGATATAAAATACTGTTGAGTTCATATAATGTTGTCGCAATTTAGTTGAATCCGTTTGTAAGACACCATCTTCTAAGTAACCGGTTCGAAAATGAAATAATATATCTATTAGGTATAACAAATCGGAAAAATAATCTAAACAAAACCATACGATAATTGTATGTCCATTAATTTCTTGAAATGCAAATCGATAAATTATCACCCAAAAATTATATAAAAACGCTAAACTAACAACCATTGACCAATAATAGTGCAGTCTTCCCGCTGGATCAAATACAAATGAAAATTTTGGTGTTATATTTGATGAACTGCAACTATTTCGTGGTCTTGTATTATTCGAACAACCGGAACGACGGCCAAATCTGAAAAAAGAAAAAACAATAAATAAATAAATAAAAATATTTTAAAGCATTGTATATGTATTATTTTTTTATATAAATATGTATATTAAATATTATATATAATATTAATATAATAAAAGTTGTAATAAAAATGGTTTCTATGTTTTCATTAATTCCGTCAAATTTTAAATAATTTTTATATATAATTTATATATTTTTAATTTTTTTAAAAGTTAAATGGGTTCCGATAAAAAATTTCGTGTTTCATAGTAACCCTTCGCCAGATTTGGTACCGTGTTCACATTCAATGTACCAAAGGAATTTTCTACGAAAAATCGACATAATTGTACCCAATGTACCAAGCAATTTTCTTTTGGAAAATTCTAATTCATTTAGTAACTTTTTTTTATATCTTTGACTTCTTTCATATGAAAAATGTGTGCGTTTTCATTCAAATAATTTTCAGTTGCAATCTCCATGGAGTGCCAATACCCTGAATTTGAAAATATAAGTAATATTTTATATCTCACAAATATCGACTAAAAAAAAAAGTTTCTTTCTAGATTATAATAACCATCGATATGTTTTCCACACATTTTGGATGTTTCAGAAATATTTAAATATGCTGAACAATATCTAAATTTAAATTCTGATAAATTTTAATGACAAAAGGGTTTTGGGTTTTATATCACTGCAGAAATAAAAATTTTAGATATGTTCTCATTAAATATTAAACTTAATTCACTATTGGTTTAAGGAGCTCTTTTATACAAACCTAACTAAGTGCTCTTAATGTCTCAATGTTTTATTTTTGATAAAAAATATTACAAAAAATCATATATCGAAAACATATATTTTATATATATAATTATGGTTATAAAATTTCCTATGTAGATACATAATTGAGCCGTTATTTTGAAAGTGGTTTAAGTCCATTTTTCAAAAAAAATAGTTAATGATAACAATAAGCACAATAGTATATATTCTTTTTATTTATAAACAATTTTAGTCTAGTATCACTAAAACCGCTTTGATTTTGACACTTGAAAATTAGCTTATGGAAATATTAATATGTATTTTTAAATCAATTCAAACACAAAACCTTAAATATCTCAATACAAGAACAAAT